>CM065595.1:50385401-50742371 GCA_033119425.1 Bufotes viridis
CACTTTTTGTGATGTAAGGTGACAAAAATGGCTTTTTTGACACAGTTTTTATTTTTTTACGGTGTTTATCGGACCATGTGATATATTTATAGAGCTGGTCGTTACGGACGTGGGGAGACACAATATGCGTGTTTATTAATTTTTTATTATAAAATCAGGGGAAAGGGGCATTTTTTTTCCTTTTTTTCCTTTATTTCTGTCCCACTCTGGGACTTCAGCTTTTGGTGGTCTGATCCCCAGGTTGCCTGGGAGACCCAGCCTGGGGCAGCCTCTGCACGGCATCGGGCTACCTTGTCACCCATCAGGGCCCTGCCACAGCAGCGCGGAGACCCGATGGGCTCCCTCACCCGCCACAAATTCATATCGAATTCCACTTTGTAAGGGTCGATTGGCTGAACACCATTTACAATGAAAGGGATGACGACATCTGCATGTGACAATGACAGACCCTGTGCAATGTGCAGACCCACCTGGGGCACTCCCCGGCAAGAAGAGCCTCCATCAGAGGGCAGATATATCTATCCCTAAGGTACAGCACTTCAGTATGGCGCAGCCGCACTACAGAGCACAGGTATTAGTGTGACTGGGGGGACAGGCTGCAGCCCCCACTCCCTGCCCGGTCAGTCACTGTGGAGGGGCAGCCCGGAGCACTCACTAATCAGAGCCTACCGCTGAGCTCAGCTGTCTTACCACGGAAGCCGGCGAGGGTCACACTGAACCCGTTTCTAACCAGCGACAAGGCGTGATACGTCATCCGCGGGCTGCGGCCCAGGTCTCCCAGAACCAGCACACACACATGGGACGGGCTCCCGGGGATACCGCAACCGCTAACGCACACCAGCGCGACCACCAGAGCCAGGGCGGAGAGAAGACATGCGGCGCCGGCGCCAGACAGCAGCAGAGCCGCCACCATGCACGTACAGCCCGCCAGCAGCACCGCGCTCCTGCCAGCCATGCTCTGTGTACGGAACAGAGCTCGGACAGGCGACATGGGGCTTTGCCCCGCCCCCTCTTGCTGATTGGCTTCTCCTAGCGGACGTCTATTTCCTAATGAGCCCGTCAGCTCTGCGTCACGCGGTTCGTGACGTCACACCACCCCGGAGCCACAGAGGCTGTATGGTGTTCTGTGCGGTGTTATATCTGTGCCTGCGTCTTCTGACGTCATTGAGACCCTCAAGTCAGAAGACGTGTCCAAGTCTAAACTCCTTACATGTACTTTGCCATTTCCTATGTTGGAAATAGTAAACCCCTGATATACAGGAACACATTTTATTGTGGAAACTAAAATATGTTATTAGTGAGAGCCCACACTGCTGGGAGCGGATCTGTCCTATACTGTAGGTCCGGTTTCCTTGTTCACATGCTGCAGATTCTGCACTAACTACACAGCACACAATCCTCTTCTACCTGCTGCAGATATTTTACATGTGGATTTCTTCACAGGAATCAGACTTCCATATCTGCAGCATGCCCGTCATCCCATGGATTTCCTCCATTAGCTTCATTACAGTGTAAAAGGGTGGTCGGAGAGTTTGAGGGCCTGCGCTCAGCTGTTTCAAGAGACTGCGTCACTCCGGCGAGCGCTGTGACCTCATCCTAGGCCAGTGACATCACCTTTATCGGTCACAAGGCCTAGACATTGCTCAGTACTATTCAGGTGAATGGGGCTGCTGTGCAATACCAATCACTACCACTATGCAGTTGGAGGGCGCTGTGCCTGGTGAGCTGTGAGGAGGTCACATCAGTGGAGGGTGTCGGAGAACCTCCGTGTGTTTTTTCAGTGGTGCAGCCCCATATACAGCAATCTGCGACATACCGCGGGGCACATTTACTGTAGTGTCTGCTCCTGTTTGTAGGTGGAAAGATGCTGTCTTATTTTTTTTTTAGTCACATTTACAACTAAAAATCTGCCTGTTTTGGAGGCATTTGCACCTCGTTCTTCTAATTTAGACGTTTTCTAATTTTTACGCCTATTTTCCAACCTTTTTTGTAGGTGCCCCTTATTTTGCACCTGATTTATTTGCAAAAACAGCCCAATTTCTACTCCACTCCATGGCTGGCATATTTTTCGTCATCAGTTTTGAGTGGTGGGTTGCGCAAATTTCTGTCTAAAAAGTTGCCCTTTCATGGGGACGTGCTCCTGCTTTCAGCTCACGTGCGCAACATTTTCATGCGTATACTAATTAGTCTTAGTGAATATGGGGGATCCCGCCAAATTCTTTCTGGTTCTCCAAAACCAGTTGTTAAAACAACAGCCGGTTCAGAAAAGCGCAATGTAGACCCAGATCTCTACCTTCAACTGGAGGTGGGAGCGCTACTTTAAACTGTATTGCCATCCTTGGGATACCTATGGCAGAACGCCACCAGTGTTTAGTCCATAGGCGGCTGTAGGCTTGGGGCCTAGAACACTGCAGTGCTCACTTTCATTAGAGTTTTCTAGTACAGAGAAACATCTTTTCCTAATAAAGTATATAAATCACTAAAACAGAAGGGTAGCAAGGAAGCACTGAAAAATTATAAGGAAAAAAATTAAATATGTAAAAAACTAATAAAAGAAGACAAACTAAAGACCGATAGATTAATTGCCAAAGAGAGCAAAACTAACCCTAAAAAGTATAAATCTGAAGGTGTCGGCCCTCTACAGAGTAATGAGGGGGGAGTGCCCTGTCTGACCCAGGAAGAAGTACAGCGGCGTCTTAAAAATATTAAAATAGACAAATCGCCAGGACCAGATGGCATACACCCCCGTATCCTAAGGGAATTAAGTGATGTCATAGCCAGACCGTTATTTTTGATATTTGCTGACTCTATACTGACAGGGAATGTTCCACCAGACTGGCGTATAGCAAATGTGGTGCCAATATTCAAAAAGGGTCCAAAAACAGAGCCTGGAAATTATAGGCCTGTAAACGTAACATCTGTCGTGGGTAAACAGTTTGAAGAGATGCTATTTTGGAGCACCTCAATGAAAATAAGCAAATAACGCCATATCAGCATGGCTTCGTGAGGGATCGGTCATGCCAAACTAATTTATTCAGCTTCTATAAGGAGGTAAGTTCTAGACTTGACAGCGGCGAATCAATGGATGTCGTATACCTGGACTTCTCCAAAGCATTTGACACTGTACTACATGAAAGGTTAGTATATAAAATGAGGATACTCGGACTGGGAGAAAATGTCTGTATGTGGGTAAGTAACTGTCACGACCATGTGTATGGTCGTGACTCGTTTCCCCGTTGTGTTGTTGGCAGTGTAGCAGCCTGAGCTTGGTGCTAGGCGGCTCGCTGTCAACGCATGCGGTTGCCTTTGGCAACATATGTTTGGTACATGTGGTTGCCTTGGGCAACGTGTTTATATGTGTGCACTTCCCCCGTTTGGTGTGCACAGGGTTTAGGTGTGTTGTGTTGTTGGCAGTGGAGCAGCCTGAGTTTGGTGCTAGGCGGCTCGCTGTCAACGCATGTGGTTGCCTTGGGCAACGTGTTTGTATTTGTGCACTTCCCCCGTTTGGTGTGCACGGGGTTAAGGTGTGGCTGCTTTGTATGGTGGGTGTGTCCTCAGGCCTCCTTAAGTGTCAGTGTTTGGAGCCTGAAGGTCAGTCTTGTTTGTCCAATCATGGTGTGAGCATGGCTGGAATTTGGCTGTATGTTTCCACCTTGATGTCTGCGTGAGCCACCCTTATTTGTTATATTGTTTGTTATGTTGTTCCTTCCCTGGTGAGTGTCTGTTATCCCTTCCCCACCTGGTTGCTGTTGTATGGTGTGGGTATGGTTGGTGTTTGTTGACACGGTGTGATGCTCCGGAAGGGGCTTGCTTACCCGGAGGGGTATAGCGAATACCGGATGGTGTGCTGCCCGGCCAGGTCTCCCCCCAGGCATCTGATGTCCGCTTGGGGGTCCGGGAGGTCCTGGCGCTGCTCCTCTATCTTCAGCACGGCAGGTAAGTGTGGGTTTCTTGTACATGTTTCCTATGTTACTTGCCTGCCGTGCGGGCACACACTGTTCGGGTCCCGGCTGCTGTGGGGGCCTCTGGAGACTCCTGCTCATCTGCGGTCTAGGGTGAGCAGGTGGTCTCTGCCCTGATTTCATGTGAGGGCGTTCAGGGCCTTAGGTACGTGGGTATGAGCCGTCCCACCTTCAGGGTCCGCTCATACAGCCAGGAGACCAGGCAAGTTTTAGGGACATGCCAGGAGGTCATCTGCTCCTTTGTCCCTGTTTTTAGGCCCGGCGGCCGAGGACAGTGCGCGGCGGGGAGTTTCCCCCATTCCCCGCCGTGACAGTAACTGGCTGAGTAATAGAAAACAGAGGGTGGTTATTAATGGTACACACTCAGATTGGGTCACTGTAACTAGTGGGGTACCTCAGTGGTCAGTATTGGGCCATATTCTCTTCAATATATTTATTAACCCCTTAAGGACACGGCCCTATTTCACCTTAAGGACCAGGCCATTTTTTCAAAATCTGACCACTGTCCCTTTATGTGATCATAACTTTAAAACGCTTTTACTTATCCAAGCCATTCTGAGATTGTTTTTTTCGTCACATATTGTACTTCATGACAGTGGTAAAATAAAGTCGAAAAATTTCATTTTTATTTATAAAAAAATACTAAATTTACCAAAAACTTTGAAAATTTGCAATTTTCCAAGTTTTAATTTCTCTACTTCTAGAATACATAGTAATACTGCCAAAAAAAGTTATTGATTTACATTCCCCATATGTCTACTTCATGTATTGATCATTTTGGGAATGCCATTTCATTTTTTTGGGACATTACAAGGCTTAGAAGTTTAGAAGGAAATATTGACATTTTTCTGAAATTTTCCAAAACCCACTTTTTAGGGACCAGTTCAGGTCTGAAGTCACTTTGCGGGGCTTACATAATAGAAACCACCCAAAAATGACCCCATTCTAGAAACTACACCCCTGAAGGTACTCAAAACTGATTTTACAAACGTCATTAACCCTTTAGGTTTTCCACAAGAGTTAATGGCAAATGGAGATAAAATTTCAGAATTTCGATTTTTGGGAAAATTTTCCATTTTAATCAATTTTTTCCAGTAACAAAGCAAGGGTTAACAGCCAAAAAAAACTCAATATTTATTGCCCGGATTCTGTAGTTTTCAGAAACACCCCATATGTGGTCCTAAACTACTGTATGGCCAAACTGCAGGGCACAGAAGGAAAAGAACGCCATATGGTTTTTGGAAGGCGGATTTTGCTGGACTGTTTTTTTGACACCATGTCCCATTTGAAGCCCCCTGATGCACCCCTAGAATAGAAACTCCATAAAAGTGACTCCATCTAAGAAACTACACCCCTCAAGGTATTCAAAACCAGTTTTACAAACTTTGTTAACCCTTTAGGTGTTCCACGAGAGTTATTGGCAAATGGAGATGAAATTAAGAATTTCAATTTTTTGTTACCTTGCCTCAAAAAAAGTGTAATATAGAGGTACCAAAAATCATATTTACCCTAAAATAGTACCAACAAAACTGACACCTTATCCCGTAGTTTCCAAAATGGGGTCACTTTTTTGGAGTTTCTACTGTAGGGGTGCATCAGGGGGGCTTCAAATAGGACATAGTCTCAAAAAAAACAGTCCAGCAAAATCCGCCTTCCAAAAATCATATGGCGTTCCCTTCCTTCTGTGCCCTGCCGTTTGGCCATACAGCAGTTTACGACCACATATGGGGTGTTTCTGCAAACTACAGAATCAGGGCAATAAATATTGAGTTTTGTTTGGCTGTTAACCCTTGCTTTGTTACTGGAAAAATGGATTAAAATGGATAATTTGCAAAAAAATAGCTGTTTTGGGACAGTTTTGTATTTTTGTTATTTACATCGTTGAACTGACAGGTTAGATTGTGTGCTATTTCTATAGAGCAGGTTGTTACGGACGCGACAATACCAAATATGTCTACTTTTTGGGGTTTTTTGTTTCAGTTTTACATAATAAAGCATTTTTTAAAAAATGATTTTTAGTGTCTCCACATTCTGAAAGCCATAGTCTTTTTTTTTTTTTTTTTGGCAATTGTCCTATGTAGGGGCTCATTTTTTGCGGGATGAGATGGCGGTTTGAATGGTACTATCTTGGGGTGCATATGACTTTTTGATCACTTGCTATTACACTTTTTGTGATGTAAGGTGACAAAAAAATGACTTTTTTTACAATGTTTTTATTTTTTATGTTTACGGCGTTCACCGGGGTTAGGTCATGTTATATTTTTATAGAGCAGGTCGTTACGAACGCGACGATACCCAATATGTATACTTTTTTTATTTATTTAGTAGTTTTAGTGTCTCCATAGTCTGAGAGCCATATTTTTTTCAGTTTTTAGGCGATTGTCTCAGGTTGGGTATAATTTTTGCGGGATGAGGTGGCGGTTAGATTGGCACTATTTGGGGGGGTCATATGACGTTTTGATCGCTTGCTATTACACTTTTTGTGATGTAAGGTGACAAAAAAATGGCTTTTTGACAGTTTTTTTTTTTTTTTTACAGTGTTTACTTGAGGGGTTAGGTCATGTGATATTTTTATAGAGCAGATTCTTACGGACGTGGAGATACCCAATATGTCTACTTTTTTTAAATTTTTTTACATTTAACACTAAAAAGCATTTTTGAAACAAAAAAAATCATGTTTTAGTCTGAGGCATAGTTTTTTTATTTTTTGGGCAATTGTTTTATGAAGGGGCTCATTTTTTGCGGGATGAGATGGTGGTTAGATTGGTACTATTTTGGGAGGCATACGCCTTTTTGATCGCTTTGTATTAGGCCTCTTTCACACGGGCGTTGCGGGTGCACTCCGTCAAACAGTGCGGGTGCGTTGCGGAAATCGCCGCGATTTTTCCCTGCGAGTGCAAAGCGCTGTCATGCGTTTTGCACGCGCGGGAGAAAAATCGGCACTTTTGGTACCCAGACCCGAACCTGCACTTCTTCACAGAAGTGCATGTTCGAGTCGAACTATCCCGCTGGTATTATTTCACATTATAACATAGTTATAATGTGAAATAATACCCTTGGCCATCTTCCTAATGTTGAACCCGGTGCTGAATGGGTTAAAAATAATAAACTAATCATAACTTACCTGGTCCATTTGATCGCGAAGCCCGGCATCCTCTCCGTTAGCTTGCTACTAGGAAAAGAACCTGTGATGATGTCACATGGTCACATGGCCCAATCACATGCTCCATCACCATAGTGATTGCGATTTTCCCGCATCCCCATTCACTTCTATGGGGCCTGCGTTCCGTTAAAAACGCAGAAGATAGAGCATGCTGCGATTTTCACGCATCGCAAAAGTGATGCGTGAAAATCAACTGTCATGTGCACAGCCCATAGAAGTGAATGGGTCCGGATTCAGTGCGGGTGCAATGCGTCCTCCTCACGCATTGCACCCGCGCGGAAAACTCGCCCGTGTGAAAGGGGCCTTACACTTTTAGTGATGTAAGGTGCCAAAAAATGGCTTATTTACACCATTTTTTTTTTTTTTTTTTTATGGCGTTCACGTGAGGGGTTCAGTCATGTGATATTTTTATAGAGCTGTTTTTTACGGACGCGGGGATACCTAATATGTGTAGTTACAAAAACACAAAGGGGGGTTTCAGTCAGCACTCCCTGTATGCAGGTGCACGTAGCTAGTGGCAGGTATACATACAAACAAAAAAAATTGCAACAGCACTCTGCAACCAGAACTCTGCCCAAGATAGAACCTAATATGTGTAGTGTATTTATTTATTTATTTATTTTTTACTTTTTATTCAGTGATTTGTGTTTTTTTTTTATTTTTACTTTTTTTTTTCACTTTTTTACATTTTTTTTGGACCCAGACCCACTTGGTTCTGGTAGATCCAGTGGATCTGATGTCAGTATAATACAGTACAGTACACTATATCAGGGGTGTGGAAATTTAAAAAAAAAACTACTTGTCGAAGGACTAAAGCGGGGGCTCAATCTACTTGTCCCTCATGACCATCTACTTGTCCTGAACTTGTACTAACGGTATACTGTATGGGGGTAGGGGCCAGAAGGAGACGTTATGCTGTATGGGGCGGGGGCCAGAAGGAGACCTTATGCTGTATGGGGCGGGGGCCACAAGGAGACGTTATCCTGTATGGGACGGGGGCCACAAGGAGACGTCATACTGTATGGGGCAGGGGCCACAAGGAGACGTTATGCTGTATGGGGGCAAGGCCACAAGGAGATGTAATGCTGTATGGGGGTGGGGGCCACAGGGTGACATTATACTGTATGGGGGCGGGGGCCACAGGGTGACGTTATACTGTATGGGGGCGGGGGCCACAGGGTGACGTTATACTGTATGGGGGCGGGGGCCACAGGGTGACGTTATACTGTATGGGGGCGGGGGCCACAGGGTGACGTTATACTGTGCGGGGGCAGCCCCAAGGTGATGTTATACTGTATGGGGGCAGCCGCTTGGTGACGTTATACTGTATGGGGGCAACAGGGAGACATTATAGTTTATTAAGTGCAGATTGCAGGCAGGGCCAGAGCCTCAGAAGACAGACAGCACAACCTTCATTTTCTTCATTTCCTGGGCTCTTAGGCTCCCTGCAGATGAGCATTCCTCCCAGAGTCTGTCAACGGAGCTCCCGGCCTGACCTGCAAGTGCTGACTGGGGTTACATAGCATTATACTGATTTATGATGCTATGTAACCCTTGCAGCTCTGGAATGTATTGGATAACGCTGACATAATGCTGTTAGTGTTATCCAACACATTCCAGAGCTGTAAGGGTTACATAGCATCATAAATCAGTATAATGCTATGTAACCCCAGTCAGCGCTTGCAGGTTAGGCCGGGAGCTGCAATATGGACAGGCTCCGGGAGGAACGCTCATCTGCAGGGGGCCGTCTACTGTGCGCTCCTGTGCTGGCAGGTGGGCGGAGACTTCACAGGAGCCGGGAGGAGCCAGGGGCCGCCTGCAGGAAGTGCTATGGACTCAGATACACGATGGAGGGGCAGGCTGACATAGATGTAGGAGCGGTCAGCTCGCGGCTAGCATATGACCGCTCCTATTACTGCCCAACCGATATGTCCCTGCTACTTGCCCGCACAGGGCTAAACAACTGTTCAAAGTACTTGCCCGGCGCCCGGAACTGCATGTCCCGGGCGTCGGGCGATAGGAATTCCACACCCCTGCTATATAGTGTACTGCACTGTATTTTTTACTTTTCACAGTATGGTCAGACTTCTGCCTTTAGCAGAAGTCTGACCAGAGTTACTATACCATGGCAATCAGGACGCTTCTGAAAGCGTCCTGCTGCCATGGTAACCATCACCCACTGCCATTAGAGAGTAGTGGGTGATGGATGGGGAGGAAGGGGAGCTCCCTCCCTCTGTGATCTCATCCTGGGGGGGGGGGGGCTGCATAGGTACAGCAGCCCCCCGATGGGAGAGGGAGGGAGCATGTACATGTACGCCCTTCGTCCTTAAGGGGTTAATGATCTTGTAGAAGGCTTGCACAGTAAAAATATAAATTTTTGCAGATGACACTAAACTGTGTAAAGTAATTAACACTGAAGAGGACAGTTTTCTGCTACAGAGGGATCTGGATAGATTGAAGGCTTGGATGCTCATCAGGTAGGGGCTGCTCACTGGATAGGCAAAATCTGTGTCTGTTTTTCTTTAGACTTCTTCCCCCCTGAGCTGGACAGACTGGACATCTGAAAGAATCAAGAGGCATAATAAGACTCTGATAAGGTGACCACTGCACACAATACCTTAGCACTGCAGGAGCTCGGCTGCCAGGCACTCAAGGCACCCTGCTCCAGCCTGCATCCACATTTAAATACCTGAAAAGGGGGCCAAAAGCGCACAGTGTTCGGGCCCAGGATAGTACGGGAGTGTGGCGGCGGTCTTCAGCATTGCCGGAGCAGCAGGGATATGCAAACAGCTTGCGGCGTATGGAGATGACGTCAGACGCTCCTGTGTCAGTGTTCCACCTGCGTGTCATAGCCCGGAAGTTCGGGATACCGCTGTGGCTCTGATCATGCCTGCCCGCACACCGAGGATGCAGGGGAGTGTCAGCGCCAAGGACACACCACATGGCATAGCTGAACACTTGGCCTGGAGCCTGGGAAACCCACGGCATATGTGGCCAAACACTTGACACGGTGGACAAATTCCTCAGAATGAGGACAAAAGAAAATACAAGGAGCAGTTGCATCTTTCATATATTTATAGCTATGTTAATCAATTAATTATTTAATTATTAATCTAGGTGGGCGGTCCTACAGACTGGTGAGGCCAACATTTAAGCCATTCTGTGCTGCCGAGAACGATAAGGGAAAGGGTCAGTGTATACAGTTATATTGAGTACAGCACAGTGTATTCAGGGTGTATGGTCACTGTATTAGCAAAAAAGACGACCATAACAGACCCAAAATAGCAGAAACATTAAATAATGTCCACACCCAAAAGGTTTTGAGACAAACAAAGGGTCAGTTTTGAGGTAACTCGGTACAAGCTCCCGAGTGATACAAAGGAAAAAAAAGAAGAAAATTGGAGCTCACACTGTACCTTTATGAAAATATGTAAATCTTTATTTATATCATGTTAAAAGCATATATATGCCATTAAAAGAGGGGAGAGAGAGTAACAGAAAAACGCCAGCCTGGGGTCACACACCAAACAGAGATAATAAAGTAAAAATAATACAGAGAAACATTTATAAATAATAGGAAAAGTCTGGATAAACCAACCACACTATGGTAAGTAATGGGACACACGCGCAGGGCTGGATGTACATATCCAGTGATACAAAGGTATAAAAACCTAAACAGCCGAGGCAGGGGAAGGACTCGCCTAAATGAAGTGATGTGGACAAACAACCAGGATGACGTTACCCCTGTATGGTCAGTGTATACAGTTATATGGGGTACAGCACAGTGTATACAGGGTGCAGGATCAGTGTATACAGTTATATGGGGTACAGCACAGTGTATACAGGGTGCAGGGTCAGTGTATACAGTTATATGGGGTCTAGCACAGTGTATACAGGGTGCAGGGTCAGTGTATACAGTTATATGGGGTACAGCACAGTGTATACATTGTGCTGTACCCCATATAACTGTATACACTGACCATGCACCATGTATACACTGTGCTGTACCCCATATAACTGTATACACTGACCCTGCACCCTGTATACACTGTGCTGTATCCCATATAACTGTATATACTGACCCTACACCCTGTATACACTGTGCTGTACCCCATATAACTGTATACACTGACCATGCACCGTGTGTGCAGGGTTAGTGTGTACAGTTATATGGGGTACAGCACAGTGTATACAGGGTGCAGGATCAGTGTTTACAGTTATATGGGGTACAGCACAGTGTATACAGGGTGAAGGGTCAGTATATACAGTTATATGGGGTACAGTACAGGTGCAGGGTCAGTATATACAGTTATATCGGGTACAGCACAGTGTATACAGGGTGCAGGGTCAGTGTATACAGTTATATGGGGTACAGCACAGTGTATACAGGGTGTAGGGTCAGTGTATACAGTTATATGGGGTACAGCACAGTGTATACAGGGTGCAGGGTCAGTGTGTACAGTTATATGGGGTACAGCACAGTGTATACAGGGTGCAGGGTCAGTGTGTACAGTTATATGGGGTACAGCACAGTGTATACAGGGGGCAGGGTCAGTGTATACAGTTATATGGGGTACAGCACAGTGTATACAGTGTGCAGGGTCAGTGTGTACAGTTATATGGGGTACAGCACAGAGTATACAGGGTGCAGGGTCAGTGTTTACAGTTATATGGGGTACAGCACAGTGTATACAGGGTGCAGGGTCAGTGTATACAGTTATATGGGGTGCAGGGTCAGTGTATACAGGGTGCAGGGTCACTGTATACAGTTATATGGGGTACAGCACAGTGTATACAGGGTGCAGGATCAGTGTATACAGTTATATGGGATACAGCACAGTGTATACAGGGGGCAGGGTCAGTGTGTACAGTTATATGGGGTACAGCACAGTGTATACAGGGTGCAGGGTCAGTATATACAGTTATATGAATCTGGCGCCGAATTCGCAGTGCGGACCAACATCCTAACAGTGCCCCTAAATTGACAAGGGTCCCAGCAAGTGGACCGAAACGTCGCTAGATGGGTGAATAAAGATCACGATTCTTTTTCATTAATTGGATGTGCCGTGGCTTTTTACGAAGTTTTGTGTGCAACACCGTAGTCTGGGTGTGGGCCGCTGGCACTCCGCTATTCAATTTGGTGTGCAGCCTGAGTTTATAGCTGTGTGTGTGTGTATATATATATATATATATATATATATATATATATATATATATATATAAACTAAACACACATATATGTTTTTTTTTTTTTTTAAACTAACACTGGAGCCTGAACTCTCTGCCCCGCACTTCCAGCTGTGGCCACATAGAGGGCGCCAGAGCCACTACTATACGTGTCTGTGGAACCCAGCCAGCAGATCAGAGTGAAGGGCAGAGGTGAGTGCATGCCTGAATAGTGTGGGAAGAGAGACTGACTAAAACAGACGCTGTGCATGCTATGCACCCCACCTCACTAGTAGCTCTGCGTGAGGAAGACACATGACAGAGCTGAATACATGGTCGAGTGACCCCAGTAAGCGACTCCTGTGACGTGCTTTCCACATAGTGTAATTTCACACTAAAGCCATTTTAAGAAGACTGACATACCCTGACTAGAACACTAGACTCAATGTCCCTTCCCCATAATAAATATGATTTTTTTTTTTTTTTCAGACATTTCATTTATTTTATAATGCACCCTCTTTTTTTTTTTTTTAAACACACACACTCTTCTTGAACCTTACTACTCCCCATTGCTGAGTGAATTCACCTGTGCGCCCCCTGGATAGAAACAACATGCTGAAGCCTAATTTGTCCCCCCCCCCCCCCCCACGTGTCATGCCGCGTGGGGTGAAGAGAGAGTCTCCCTGGCAGACTCCTCCGGTGTGGTGCTGCTCCCCCTTACCTGGGGAGCCGACACACCGCCGGCCGGACTTAAAGCAACGATGCTGCTGGATGAGGCAGCTACTTATCTGGACTGTAGAAAGCCGGGGCCTGGAACTGCCGTGTAGCGCTGCACCCTTGTTGCTCCCTGAGGACGGTATGTAGAGCTCCCACACCATACGCTGGAGACGACGTTCACTATGGGAGGGGACGCCTGGCCAGATATAGTCATCATCGCCCCTCCCACAAATACAGGCCAATAAACCGGCCTTAACACATGTACAACCTAGGCACTGCGGAGGATGAGCGTAGTGTGTAGCGTACCTAGTATTTATGTAGTTTAATGTCTGTGTGAGATCAGCGATTCCCAACCACCCGGCCGTGGATCATCTGGTATAGGTCTGCGGGTGGTGCCAGAAATGAACGGCAGGGATGGAAAGTATTGGCTCCTGTGCTCCGCTGTTCAGCCTTATTTGCCTATGAGGCAGTGCTATGGCGCAGGAAGGTCACGATGATATCATTGCTACTTCATGCGCTGAGTCACAAGCAGCGTGACGACATATGCCGTTGGAGACTCGGAGCAGGAGGTCGCAGTGACATTCGCAACCACTTGTGCCGTGATGCAGGCAGGCAAGGCAGCAAGCCGGAGGAGGACATCGCAGACAATGGGAGGAAGGTGAGTATTTTATTTTTATTTTTTTTTGGGGGGTTGTGGACACTACTGGGGGCACTACGGGAAAGGTTGGTACATTATATATAAAGAGGGCATTATTGGAAAGAGGCCACTACTGAGGGGCACTATATTTAAAGAGGCCACTGCTAGGGGGCACTATATTTAACCACCTCAGTTCCCCTAGCTTAAACACCCTTAATGACCAGACCACTTTTTACAATTCTGCACTACACTACTTTCACCGTTTATTGCTCCGTCATACAACTTACCACCCAAATGAATTTTACCTCCTTTTCTTCTCACTAATAGAGCTTTCATTTGGTGGTATTTCAAAAACGTAGAGACCGTATATATTGTTCCCATCCATATTAAGTAAAAACATCAAAACCGCATATATTGTTCACATCAATATTAAGTGAAAACATCAAAAAACACCCATAATGGAAAGTGCAAAAAACATAGTTTATATAAATATTGTGCCCTTAGTACCTATGAAAAAATCTTATTTAGGTAAATAGTGAAAAAGAAGGGATAAAGCCTAACAAATAAGGCATATATCCCAATGGGTAACCAACCCACAAAAATTGAAAAATTAATGAATAATGATTAATTACTAATTAATAAAAGAACCCTAACCACATAAGTGCGACCAGTACAGCATTATAAATATTATAAAAAATGTGAAATTCATGAAAACTTCCATAGTGCAACAAATAACTAAAAAACTTCCAAAGTGCAACAAATAACTGAGAAAAAAAAAAAAAAAAAAAGAGGGGGGGGGGGAAAGGAAAGGTGAAAAAGATGTTATATTATTTTATCTGAATAACAGACTACATAATTTTGAACCAGTCCATTTTGATCATAATTCTTTCTTGACTAGTCCATTTTGACTTAGTAATCCAATTCCATGATTGCTTCAAAAGTTCATTGGTAATGACATCTTCCTGGGAATTTGTATACCTATTTGGGACTATTCTATACCTTTTTGTAATTATCATGTCTGTACAGTAATTTGGCTAGCTGGGAGAGTCGCTAGGAGTGAGAGGAACTATATATCCAATTGGTCCTCGCACTCTGTGTGATTCCCCAGTTTTGAGTGTACCTATTTGACTACTGACAGACGCTTTGACCAACACACTTCACACAGGTGGTGGGTACTATCCTGTGGCAGGGCCTCATTAGGGACTCTAGGAGGTTCCTGACATGGATCGCTCTCATCGGGCGGCTATTCCGTTTTGTAGGCAGGGCTTATAGTGTATAGCGGACAGACCAGGGACAGAATTTTCTGGTTCGCTGGCCTATTTGCCACTCCCCCTACTCGGATAAGAGATTCCTTGATTCTGAAACCTTTTTAATAAATTTAATTAAAAGCTATATTTTATGGTGATACTATAATTCGGTGATTTGCTGTTCCAGTTTGACTGCTAGGAGTGTAAACCTCTTCATATGGTTTTTCCTATTCGGCTGTTTACCGCATTCATATGCTTCTCCGATTTGGTGGTTGTGGTGTCGGCTAGAGCACTTGGAATCCTCAAGAAGCGCTAGGAGCATCTTTCAATGGAAGTACCCAGTCGGGGTGCCCGTCGATCCGTTACATTGGTGGCAAGCGGTGGGATGGCGTCCTAGTGCGAGGAGAAGCAGCTCGGAGACACCATTCGTGGATTGAGGGCAACGCTAGTATCCGTACAGCGCCCCTAGCTACAGCAGGATGGAATCGGCTAATCTTCGGACAGTGTTCCATGATGATGAGGAGGAGACAGCCGCGGACTACAGGGATGCAGACAGAAAGGAAGTCTGGTATGATGCCCTGGAAAATGCCCAGCGGCCGCGAGGTGAGAGTCTCCCCAGTTATGAGCAGCGGCTACAGAAGCGTGTGGCGATGCGGATGGGTCTCTTGGGAGAACAGCCCCTGGATGAGTGGGTAACAGAGTTCCGGGTCCTGGTATTTAAGGAGCTTTGGCTAGAGGACTCTTACCAGGCCCTCTGGTGGTACTTGATACGACACACCCCCTGGATGGCTGAGCACAACAGACCCGAGGGTGAGGATTACGATGGCCCTGGCCTGTTTTTTGAAGCCTTCGCAGAACCAGTGTTTGGAGATGCTGGAGAGTCTCGGTTCTGGGATATCTTTGACTACCGGGAGGGTATGCATGATTGGGCTACAGCGAGAGAGGTGAGACAAGACCTGGCATCTCTAGTGACAAGGGAGTGGGAGCTGGAGCAGGAGTACCAATACTTCTTCAGCTCAATTCGGCCCCAATATACACTGCCGGAGAGCTGGGTGGCAGTCCCAGACCTACACCCCTACAGCTGGGAAGACCTAAGAACTAAGGTATCCCCTGCTGCACTACCAGCTGCAGAGGTAGGGGACCTCATAGACTTGTCCTGGGGGGAACCCCAACCGGCAGGTGGAGATGGGACCGAGGTCTCTCCACCGGCCCTACAGGGATTCTGGGGAGTCGGCTCAGATCCCCAACGGCACCCGGAGTTTCATGGAGTAGGGACAGTCGGTCCTGCTCCCCAGCGGCAGTGTGTACCCCAGGGAACTAAAGGTGTCGTCCTTCCTCCCCAGCGGCAGTGTGTATCCCAGGGAGCTGAAGGTGTCGTCCTTCCTCCCCAGCGGCAGAGTGTCCTGCGGGGAGCAGAGACCGTCAGTCTCGCACCCCAGCCGCAGGACAAAATATTGAAAGGGGAGACAGTTGGTCCCCCCCTCCACCAGCAGAGAGAGGGTCAGGGAGAGGAGCCTGCTACCCCCTCTCCCCAGCGGCAGTCTACAGTTCAGAGAGAGGAACTGGTACAGAAAATAAGGAGAGAACTGGTGGAGGAGCTGCAGGAGGAAGCAGAATATCGGGCAGAGATGGCGAAGTATTCTGTCCCTGCGCCCCAGCGGCAGTGTGAGTTACAGGGGGCCGAAGGTGTCGACCTTCCCCCAGCGGCAGGGTGAGTTACAGGGGCCGAAGGTGTCGTCCTTCCCCCAGCAGCAGTGTGAGTTGCAGGGGGCCGAAAATGTCGTCCTTCCCCCAGCGGCAGTGTGAGTTACAGGGGGCTGAAGGTGTCGTCCTTTCCCCCCAGCAGCAGTGTGTCCTACAGGGAGCAGAGACAGTTGGTCTCTCTCTCCAACAGCAGGACAATGTTACGGGAGTGGAGACAGGCGGTCTCCCACTCCAGCGGCAGCCTGTGTTTCAGGGAGAGGAACACAGCACCCCCTCTCCCCAGCGGCAGCTTACCCTAACAAGGGGAGACACCAATCTCGCAGACGGCGCAGATGGGACTGTGGTCTCTGTGCCTGACCTACAGGGATGCTGGACAGCCTGTCCAGATCCCCAACTACCCACACCGGGACAACAGGAGGATGGGGTAAGTACAAACTCTCCTCCCCAGCTAACACCTAACTTGGCCCCAGGGTTAACAGAGGCGATGTTAACCCCCACTGGCGCCCATGTTCCCCTGGCTACTGAGCCGGACTCTGGCATCTGGGCAGAGTGCAGTCGGCCTCTGTTCTCCCCTATCCTCCTGTCCTGAGCCTGGCTACCCACAGGTTACCCCAGCGGAAGAGCTGGCATCTAGGCAGAGTGCAGTCGGCCTCTGTCCTCCCCTATCCTCCTGTCCTGAGCCTGACTTCACACAGGCTGCCCCAGAGGAAGAGCTGGCATCTGGGCCGAGTGCAGTTGGCCTCCCCCCCCCCCCTCTATCCTCGTGTTCAGAGCCTGACTTCACACAGGTTACCCCAGCTGAAGAGCTGGCATCTGGGCAGAGTGCAGTCGGCCTCTGCCCTCCCCTTTCCTCCTGTCCTGAACCTGACTACCCACAGGCTACCCAAGCGGAAGAGCTGGCATCTGGGCAGAGTGCAGTTGGCCTCTGCCCACCCCGTACCTACAGCTCCATGCCTGAGAACACAAGGGAGATCAGGGGCAGCAGACGTACCCTCTGCAGCCTAGGACAGACCCAACAAAGCTGGACACTCACAAACTACAGGTGCAGTACTCGGTTGTGGGCGGGCTGCTCGTCTAACTCAGGTACTGACCGACAGGAGGTCAGGTACCTGGTTAGTCTTCCCCTGGGAGGGAAGATGTGTGACAAAAGCACCTTTGTCACGGGGAGTTGAAGAGGCATGCTTGTCAGCCTCTTACCCTGTGACTATGGCCCCAGTGACAGTTAGCATTCACAATGGACATTGCTGTGACCTAATCAACATTCACAATGGACATTGCTGTGACCTAATCAACATTCACAATGGACATTACCTGTGACCTAATCAACATCCACAATGGACCATGCATGTGGGGTTGGGATATATCTGGCTGTATGTTGATTGGTCGCTGTATTTTGTGTGCCTGTCCTCAATCAGGTCCCCGGGGGAGTAGCCCTGGCTGGGGGGGGGGGGATTTATTGTCTGCTGTTCCAGTTTGACTGCTAGGAGTGTAAACCTCTTCATATGGTTTTTCCTATTCGGCTGTTTACCGCATTCATATGCTTCTCCGATTTGGTGGTTGTGGTGTCGGCTAGAGCGCTTGGAATCCTCAAGAAGCGCTAGGAGCATCTTTCAACGGAGGTACCCAGTCGGGGTGCCCGTCGATCCGTTACAAGTACCACAATAACCATCCTACATACGATAACGATAATGTGGATGTGGAGAACAATCAAAAACATAACCATAGCAAAGGCAGGTGCACTCTGAGGCAATACTAAACCCTCACACTGATGTTAAAATTGAGGTTAGTTCGACACATCCTACTAAGAGGACATGTCTTAAGCTCGGACACCACGTCAAGGTCTCTCAAGTAGCCCCAGGCCCTACCACTCAACCTACCTGTGCCGTATGGACGATACCAGGGGCCGTTGGGCATTACGGGAGCGTAAGGCCTGACTCACAAACAGCTCACCAGTGACCTCCAGCATGTAACCATGCTTGCAGTGGGAGGTGCCTGTGAGCCCCAACTGAAACCGAATGATATGGCCAGAGCCTCCCAGGTGCACCTGAATGTAGCCTGTAGATGAAAAGCAGGCACATTTCAATTGGAGTTTATACACCTCCAAAAATATTATACAAACCATTAGAAAATGGGGTGTGGTGTTTAACAAGCAGGATATGCTCAACTCATATGCAGTTGTGCATGTATATAGGGGAGCACATCCTGCACTTGTAGTCCGTTGCTAGGGGCAATCAACAGCAAAAAATGCATACAATGGAAGATGCCAGCAACGGACTACAAGTACCACAATAACCATCCTACAGACAATAACGATAATGTGGATGTGGAGAACAATCAAAAACATAACCATAGCAAAGGCAGGTGCACTCTGCGGCAATACTAAACCCTCACACTGATAAAATTGAGAGGTTAGTTCGACACATCCTACTAGGAGGACATGTCTTAAGCTCGGACACCACGTCAAGGTCTCTCAAGTAGCCCGATGCCCTACCACTCAACCTACCTGTGCCGTATGGGCGATACTAGGGGCCGTTGGGCATTACGGGAGCGTAAGGCCTGACTCACAAACAGCTGTTTGTTAGTATTGCCGCAGAGTGCACCTGCCTTTACTATGGTTATGTTATTAATCAAAAAAGACCGCAATTTTTAAAAAAAGGGTATTTTTAACTTTTTCTGGTAAAATTGTTCAAATACAATTACATTTCTACAGGGCCGGTGCAAGGATTTTTGCCGCCCCCCCCATTTCACTCACTGACAGACACGCTCGCTCTCACCCTCAGTTCACACTTGCGCGTTTTACAGCATGTTCCTACGCGCTGTAAAACGCTCAACAGGAGAAAACTCATGTTTCCCTATGGGCATGGTTCTCACCTGAGCGTTTTACAGAGCGTTTGAACGCGCTGTAAAACGCCCTACGCTCAAAGAAGTTCTTGAGCTTCTTTGGGGCGTTTTGTTGCGCGTTTGCACCCATAGACTTCAATGGGAACGCGCGTAAAACACGCGTTAAAGTGTAGATATGCCTTTTTTAATTGGTCTCCAGAGTCACGAACGCGCGTATGACGCGCGTTTCCTATTTCCAAAACACACTGTAATACGCGCGTCTCAGAAACGCTCAGGTGTGAACCCAGGGTCACTGACAGACACGCTCGCTCTCACTGACAGACACGCTCGCGCTCACTGACAGACACGCTCGCTCTCACTGACAGACACGCTCGCTCTCACTGACAGACACGCTCGCGCTCACTGACAGACACGCTCGCTCTCACTGACAGACACGCACCCACACACTGACAGACAGGCACTCACTGTGACAGACACGCACTCGCTGACATACACAAACACACTGACAGACAGGCACACACACTGACAGACAGGCACACACACACTGACAGACAGGCACTCACTGTGACAGACACGCACTCACTGACATACACAAACACACTGACAGACAGGCACTAACTGAAAGACACGCACACACACACTGACAAGACAGACAGACAGACAAGCACTTACTGACAGACAGACACGCACTTACTGACAGACAGACAGACACGCACACACTGACAGACACGCACACACTGACAGACACACACTGACAGACACGCACACACTGACAGACACGCACACACTGACAGACACGCACTCACTGACGGTGACTGCTTGTCTGTCTGTCAGTGAGTGTCTGTCTGACAGACAGACAAGCACTCACTGACAGACAGAGAGACACGCACACACTGACAGACACACACACACTGACAGACACACACACACTGACAGACACACACACACTGACAGACACGCACTCACTGACAGACGCACTCACTATGCAAAACAAATGTGGAGCCCCAGTTATGGGTCTACAACACAATGAAAGCCAGATATCCCTCAAAGGAAGGAAAACCAAGCAAAGGGGTGTCTCCATTACAGAGATCACCAAATCCACCATATTAAGTGGCCCATATGTCAAGATCCCACTTTTTTTACAAGCTTTAAGGATGTGACAGGGAAAACCTAAGCTAGGTATCCATCCACAGACAGCTGTTTCAGGGTGTTGCCCCTCATCAGTGTGGAGTAGGATTCTGGCTAACCGGGAGCAATGCCTCGGAGACTACTCAAACACAACAATAGCTGATCTCAGGGAGACCAGCTACAAAAAACACCGCGGAGCCTCACTTAAGAGTCTCAACACAGCAATCCGAAGTGCAAAGTTGATGAGGGGCAACACCCTGAAACAGCTGTCTGTGGATGGATACCTAGCTTAGGTTTTCCCTGTCACATCCTTAAAGCTTGTAAAAAAGTGGGATCTTGACATAGGGGCCACTTAATATGGTGGATTTGGTGATCTCTGTAATGGAGACAACCCTTTGCTTGGTTTTCCTTCCTTTGAGGGATATCTGGCTTTCATTGTGTTGTAGACCCATAACTGGGGCTCCACATTTGTTTTGCATATTCCTGTTTCCCAGGGAACTTTGCACTTCGGATTGCTGTGTTGAGACGCACTCACTGACAGACGCACTCACTGACAGGCACGCACCCACTGACAGGCACGCACCCACTGACAGGCACGCACCCACTGACAGGCACGCACCCACTGACAGGCACACACACACTGACAGACAGACACGCACACACTGACAGACGCGCACTGACAGACAGACGCGCACTCACAGACAGACAGACACGCACTGACAGACAGACGCGCACTCACTGACAGACAGGCACTCACTGACAGACAGGCACTCACTGACAGACACACACACACTGACAGACACGCACACACACACTGACAAGACAGACAGAACACGCACTTACAGACAGACAGACACGCACTTACTGACAGACAGACACGCACTTACTGACAGACAGACACGCACTTACTGACAGACAGACACGCACTTACTGACAGACAGACACGCACTTACTGACAGACAGACACGCACTTACTGACAGACAGACACGCACTTACTGACAGACAGACAAGCACACACTGACAGACAGACAAGCACACACTGACAGACACGCACTGACAGACACACACTGACAGAAACACACTGACAGACAGACACACACTGACAGACACGCACTCACTGACAGTGACTGCTTGTCTGTCTGTCAGTGAGTGTGTGTCTGTCTGACAGACAGACACGCACACACTGACAGACAGACACGCACACACTGACAGACAGACACGCACGCACTGACAGACACACACACACTGACAGACAGGCACTCACTGACAGACAGGCACTCACTGACAGACACGCACACACACACTGACAAGACAGACAGAAACGCACTTACAGACAGACAGACACGCACTTACTGACAGACAGACAAGCACACACTGACAGACACGCACACACTGACAGACACGCACATACTGACAGACAAGCACACACTGACAGACACGCACATACTGACAGACACGCACATACTGACAGACACGCACACACTGACAGACAGACACGCACACACTGACCAGACACGCACTGACAGACAGACACACACTGACAGACAGACACACACTGACAGACAGACACACACTGACAGACACACACAGACAGACACACACTGACAGACAGACACACACTGACAGACACGCACTCACTGACAGTGACTGCTTGTCTGTCAGTGAGTGTGTGTCTGTCTGACAGACAGACAAGCACACACTGACAGACAGACGCGCACTCACTGACAGACGCGCACTCACTGACAGACGCGCACTCACTGACAGACACGCACTCACTGACAGACACGCACTCACTGACAGACACGCACTCACTGACAGACACGCACTCACTGACAGACACGCACTCACTGACAGACGCACCCACTGACAGACGCACCCACTGACAGGCACGCACCCACTGACAGGCACGCACCCACTGACAGGCGCACGCACCCACTGACAGGCGCACGCACCCACTGACAGGCGCACGCACCCACTGACAGGCGGCACACGCACCCACTGACAGGCACACACGCGCGCACTGACAGACGCGCACTGACAGACAGACACGCACTCACTGACAGACAGACACGCACTCACTGACAGACAGACACGCACTCACTGACAGACAGACACGCACTCACTGACAGACAGACACGCACTCACTGACAGACAGACACGCACTCACCGACAGACAGACACGCACTCACCGACAGACACGCACTCACCGACAGACACGCACTCACCGACAGACACGCACTCACCGACAGACACGCACTCACCGACAGACACGCACTCACCGACAGACACGCACTCACCGACAGACAGACACGCACTCACCGACAGACAGACACGCACTCACCGACAGACAGACACGCACTCACTGACAGACAGACACGCACTCACCGACAGACAGACACGCACTCACCGACAGACACGCACTCACCGACAGACCAGACACACGCACTCACCGACAGACCAGACACACGCACTCACCGACAGACCAGACACACGCACTCACCGACAGACCAGACACACACACACACCGACAGACCAGACACACACACACACTGACAGACCAGACACACACACACTGACAGACCAGACACACACACACACTGACAGACACACACTGACAGACATGCACTCACTCAATGACAGACACACAGACATTTACTGACAGACAGACATACACTCACTCACTGGCAGACAAACACAGGCAGACTCTCGCTCAGTCAAACACTTAAGCACTCACCTCCCTGGGGTCCAGTGTGGTGCAGCTCCTCAGTCCTCCAGCGCGCTGTTTGGTATGATGGGGCCGGAATGACGTCATATTCCGGCTCCTGGCATCACAGAGGGCACGCGAGGGAGGAGTGGGGAGCTGCTTGAACAGCCTCCCTTGCCGCCTGCCTCCTCTGCTCCGGTAATTTACTGGCAGAGCAGGCACCTGCCATCAGGGTAAGCAGGTACCTGCTCAGCCATATTTAGGAAGGACGGACCTCCACCTCCTGGCCTCCCTATAATGGCGCTGGGCGTGGCTCAAGAGCCGCTCACCCAGCGCTGCAGCCCCAGACAGGGGGAGCCCACCAGGGCGCCCCCAGCAGGCCGGCACCCTATGCGAACGCCTAGTTCGCCTAACGGTGGTGCCGGCCCTGCATTTCTATACAAGTTTGTGTCAGACTTTATTGTGCTACATGCCTTTGATAAAAAAAAATCCAATAAGTGTATATTTATTGTTTGCGCAAAAGTTATAGCGTTTACAAACTATGGTACGAAAAAATGAAATTCCGCATTTTGAAGCAGCTCCGACTTTCTCGGCACCCGTCATGTTTCTTGAGGTGCTAGAATGCCAGGATAGTATAAATACCCCCCAACTGACCATTTTGGAAAGAAGACACTCCAAAGTATTCGCGGAGGGGCATGGTGAGTTCATGTATGATTTAATTTTTTTTCAAAGTTTCCATTTCTGCTTACTTCTGGCAAAAAGAAAAAAAATCTCCCACGGACTCACTATGCCGCTCAGTAAATACCTTGGGGTGTCTACTTTCTGAAACGGGGTCATTTGTGGGGTGTGTTTACTGTTCTGGCATTTTGGGCGGGACTAAATTGTGAGCAACCTTGTAAAGGACTTTCGGCCCCTTTACGCACCTAGGCTGCAAAGAAGTGTCACACATGTGGTATCTCCGTACTCAGAAGAAGTAGGGCAATGTGTTTTGGGGTGTATTTTTACATATACCCAAGCTGGGTGAGAGAAATATCTCTGTAAATTACAACTTTTTCTATTTTTTTATACAAAGTTGTCAATTTACAGAGATATTTCTCTCACCCAGCATTGGTATATAAAAAAATACACCCCAAAACACATTGCCCTACTTCTCCTGAGTACGGTGATAACACATGTGTGACACTTTTTTGCAGCCTAGGTGCGCAAAGGGGCCCAAATTCCAATGAGTACCTTTTAGGAGGACATTTTTAGGCATTTGGATTCCAGACTTCTTACTACGCTTTAGGGCCCCTAAAATGCCAGGGCAGTATAAATACCCCACATGTGACCCCATTTTGGAAAGAAGACACCCCAAGGTATTCCGTGAGGGGCATGGCGAGTTCATAGAAGATTTTTTTTTCACAGGAAATCTCACGTCTCGCGAGATGACGCGATGTGTCAAGGAGGAATAACCCGGCCGGTTAAAGAGCGGACTACTATGGGCATTATATGTGAAGAGGACACTACTGGGGGCATTATATTTAAAGAAGCTTCTACTGGGGGCACTATATTTAAAGAGGCTACTACTGGGGGGGGGGCACTATATTTAAAAGGCCACTTCTAGGGGGTACTATATTTAAATAGGCCACTACTGGGGGGCATTATATGTGAAGAGGCCACTACTGGGAGGGGGGAGCATTATATGTAAATATGACAATACTGGGGGTCATTATATGTGAAGAGGCCACTACTGGGGGTCATTATATGTGAAGAGGCCACTACTGACGGGCATTATATGTGAAGAGGCCACTACTTGGGGGCATTATATGTTAAGAGGGCACTACAGGGGGGGGGGGGGCATTATATGTGAAGAGTCCACTACCTGGGGAATTATATGTGAAGAGGCCAGTACCTGGGGAATTATATGTGAAGAGGGCACTACTGGAGAGAATTGTATGTAAAGAGGGCACTAATGGGGCCGAAATTGAAATTTCCACTGAGACTGAGTGGAACTGGGACCTAAGGGGGATGACTGCAAAGTAAGAGCATAAATGCAGGCATTGTAACTTTGCACCCCGGTCCTTGGGACAATTGATTTGCATGAAACTAGGAAACTGGTCTGTGGTGCAAAAAAGGATGGGGACCACTGTGTGAGACATCCATGTGTGGTAGGTATGCAGTCTGTAAGAGGTATATGTGCAGGGGTGGAATTGAGCACTACATATAGCGTCGGGGATGTAAAGCACTATATGTGGTATCAAGGAGTGAAAGATATATATATATCAAATCTGGGAGATAATGCTTCAGATGTGGTATGGTTGAACTGAAATCCCTGTGTATTTGAACTGTAAGACCACATCCTACAAATACAGATCAACTGAAAGTCTTTTGGGGTTTTTTTTAAATTGAAGTTGTTGCTTACATATTTTTTTTGCAAAACACCTTATACAAAACACACATATAACCTTTCTCGGTCAATTATGCATTTATTGCCATATTAATGATAACCCCCAATGCCAAAAAACATATACCACTCTGCATAGGACAGTGTAGTCGATGTGTACCAGTCCAATATATGCTAAAAGAATTAGATGCATACGTCAGAGATTTCATCTGCTAATAGATTTCTTGATTTCTTGAAAATCTGCTAATAGATATAAATCATTTTTCCTTGCTCAGAAATGAAACTCATTGGACATGAGATGTGTTGTACTTATAGCAGCTGTATGCAGAGCATAGACCGAGCTAGAATGTATTTATTACACGAATGCTGATGTTCGCCATCTGTAGACAAAAAGCTTCTAGAGTTTGTACTGAAAGCAAGTGGCATGTTCCCCATTTATAGAGCTAATAATGTTCTATGTGGAGAGCAGCATTAAACTCTTCAGAAAGAGTATGAATAGTCCTTAGAAAGCGGTAATGCTCCAGGAGTGTTTACTGTATATGTAGCGGCAACCATGGTGCTTACAAAGCAGTGGATTATTAGTTAGACTTCAAGCCCTTTGTTTCCGCCATGGTGCCATAGATCCCAAGCTTGTAGACACCATGATTGCAGCTAACACATAAATAATTAGCCACTCTTAAAGTATTAAATAGGTTTTTATTAGTGGAATATAATTGGCCACGATGCCTAATGTTGCCTAATAATATATTTAATTAAACCACATTAACATAATACCAACGTTAAATAAATATCAAATAAATAACAACCACCTAGTCCACTCATAGAGCGATTTTACCCCAACCGCCATAGAGCAAAGCTTTATGGCTAACAAGCACCGCAGCCTTGTTCGATCATATTCTGTAATCCAACATTGAAGATGTGAAGACCAATATCAGATAATGTTTGTTTAGAATTATTATATAAACCTCCAACAAATTCTGCCAACTCTATATGTCTGTAAGACGTCTCTTGAATAGTGGCCATAAATGTATCAATGCTCTTGTTAATACGAATTCAAATTTTTTCCATGAAGAACAAGTTTTCAGAACTCCAAGCCCATCTGGGCACTATTTCTGAAAAGACAATTCTAGTTTGTGGAAATGAATGTGTAATTCTAAAAGTGTATTCTTTAATTCTTCTATTAAATCGTGTGTGCTTATTCTGCCCATATCAAAGGAACCGACATGTAAAATTAACATATTAGGTAAAGGCCAAAACTCTGAGGCAGATAAACATTCAGAATAAATGTTCTTTGTGCGTAGGTTCTACAATACCATTCCGCGTAAACCTAAATTATCAGATTTGAATTTAACTGATGAACGTTTACTGGCTGAAGAAATTAGTTGGTTTCCGATTATCCAGATAATCTTCAAATCTGAAAGAGATTATATCAATAAATCAGGTCTAATGTACATATCTGTTTGAATTCCATTTACCTATTTATAGCTTTTTCTTTGAGTCCTAGTGTATACGCATAAGTTGCAGCTCCGAAAAGAATGAGCTGAGATTTTTTTCACTATGTAAGCCGAAATGTTTTTTACACTTAAGCAAAATGAAGTTGAATTGGAACTTAGTTAATGGGGATGTAAAGGGGAGCCGACGACGCGTGCTTTCCTTGCAGCGCCGCCGGCATCCCGCTTGTGTGGAGCGTCCTCGTCTTCATGGTGACAGCGGGGTGGGGAGAACCTGGCTGCGCATGCCTCCTTAGTGTTGTCCTCCATCCCCTAGACAACGAGCAGCAGAGATAGTGATGAATCGGCGCTCAGCTGCATTGAGGTGCGTCATGCGAGTCACAAAGACAAAGAATCTGCAATTATATTAGACCTGCCTTCTATATATTTAACTTTTACCCATATATTTTTTTTTAAACAATTTAGGACAATTTGTCTCTGATTTTGCAGATAAACTGTTTATGGAGATAACCAAACCCATATTGTCTGAAAATAATAAAATACATTTGTTTTTGAATTTTTTGTGCCATGTTGTTAATGCTACCAGTACAGGAAAAAGTTCAAGGAAAATGATGTTTCTAATAAATGGTTCTCCTAACCAATTTATTGGCCACTTCTTGGATGACCATTGATTCTTGAAAATTGCTCCGTATCCCACTGAAGCAGCAGCGTCAGTAAACAACTGAAACAAATCAGAATCGATAAAATCATGTTGCCACATGGTTCTACCATTATAATTATCCAAGAAACGTAACCAAATTTGAATGTCATCCTTTTTTTGTTTGGTCAGTCGATACGATCAAATGGGGAGTTTTTTCCCACTGTGGCAGAATACATGCGTCTAGAAAAAAAACTCTCCCCTTTTTAATAAAATCCAAGAGGAATACATTTTTTCTTCCAGGATTTTAAATTAAATTTTTTCAGTATTTATGGAGATACCCAAAAATGTCTCGAATTTGTGGGGTATACCGTCTTTTCTTCTGCCAATGGATTTTGGAAGTATTCAGAAATAATTTTGAAGGTATTGAGAAAATTAATGCAATCGTCGTCGTTAGACTTACAAACAGAAAATAGTCCAAGTAATGGATCGCATAACCACCACTTCAATGACTTTTTAACATCCATTGTAAAAAGGTTATAAATGCATCAAAGTAATAACAGGATAGGGAAAATTCCATAGGAGGTGCTTTGTCATAGTAAAATTTGCCTCTGTCAGAGCATTCCTCCCTGCTCAAGGATAATGCTTGATCAAACGATGCATTTTGTACCATTGCTGAATTTTTATCAATTAAATCATTCAATGATTCGTCTTTTGGGTACGATAAATGATGGATGAGGCGATAAATGTTAACCTCCTTTTTAGAACTAAACCCCGGGGTGACAGCCTGAAATTTTTAAAAGGAGGATGATGAAAAGGATCAGCAACTCTGTTCTCGGAAATTTCTTTATCTATTTTATCCTGAACCACAGTTTTATTTATATTCACAGATTTCAAGTTTATAACGAAAGAACATCCTCCTGAACCAGAAAAAGTAGGTACTTAAAAACCAGAAGAAAACCATCAATTAATGTTTGAGCCTTCATTTTGTTTGGTTATATTTTTAAATAATGTATGAGCCTTGGAATGATCAATGGGCTCACTTCCTCTATTGGATCCTTTACATTGGGTTCAGACCTGAGCGTTTCTGAGATGTGCGTATTTGTCGCGCGTTTTATTGCGCGTTTTTGACAATAGTAAACGCGCGTTTGACGTGCGTTTGTGTGATTGACTGCAGTGTTGTCCAATGACCAAATATCCCTGTCTATATGAAGTTTGGCCAATCAGAGCTGGGGGTTGGCCTTTCCAGCATGTTGCAAATTCATAAATGCACGTTCGAACGCGCGTTTCCAGTGTCAAAAACGCGCAAATTACAACCGTTGCGCGTTCCCATTGAAGTCTATGGGCCAAAACGCGCGACAAACGCCCAAAAAAAAGCTCAAGAACTTGTTTATGCGTCAGGCGTTTTCAGCACGTTCGAACGCGCTGTAAAAAGCGAAAATGTGAACCAGTCCCATAGGGAAGCATTGGTTTGCATCGGTTATGCATTTTACAGCACGTTCGAACGCGCTGTAAAACGCGCAAGTGTGAACTGAGGGTTACTGCTTAAATAATGTTGACCATGCTTTTTTATACGTTTTGTTGCTGGATGGCTTCCGATGTGCACTCATGTTTGTATTTGCAATTTGATTGCCATCTGCATACCGACTCATTAAAGGCAAAGCAAATTCCTTTCTTGGGAATTTGCTGACGAAAAAGGTTGGACCTTTGGGGCAATATAAGATTGATCCAAAAGCCCACGTCCTTGGACCCCCAATTTAATTCCGGGTATACTGCCAATTTTTGACGGAAGGATTCGTCATAGTTACACCATGCAGTACCTCCGAAATTTTTATAAGCTTCAAGGATGCTGTCCAGGTGATGAAATAATCCGCTGCAATGAATCGGCTGTTTCTCACCCAACATAAGTGCAGAACGCTTGAAGCCAGTTTAAAAATGTCTTCTATTTTTTTTTTTTTTTTTTACAGCTTTAAAAGCAGTTTATTAATGCAAATTTATTTTCCAGGTCAAAAAAGAGGGACATTTAAAGGGGTTGTCTCACTTCAGCAAATAGCATCTATCATGCAGAGAAAGCCAATACAAGCCACTCACCAATGCATTGTGATTGTCCTCACCGACTCCCCTGCCGGCTGGAACCACCCCCCCACCACACCACACACTGCTCGCCTCCATGGCCACAACCACTCCGCAATCCAGCATCAGCGGCGTGCACAACACAGGAAAAAGCACTGGCCCCAGTGGTGGCTGGGACTATGGGAGCTCACATAGGCCAGCACCTTTTCCCACAATATGTAAGCACCGCCACCACTAATGGACTGCAGGGTGGCTGCAACCATGGAAATGAGCAGTGCACAATGTGATGGAAAAATGAATCCAGCCAACAAAGAAAGCAAAATGGACAATCACAATACATCAGCAAGTGCCCCGCACCAACTTTCCCTGCATGATAATTGCCATTCGTTGAAGTGACACCACAACCCCCCCCCCCTTTTTTTTTATTAGAAGGAAAAATCAAACAGTTATTTTCCATACAAATCTAATCAACGACATTAATAATTTTCTCTTTTTTTTATACCTTAATCCCTACCCCCCAATACACCCCCCAACACTCCCTCCCCTTGCGATGCGTCTCCTATCCATTCCGTCAACAAGGACGGAAAAGGAATAGTGATGGGGTGAAGGCAGAGAAACCTAAAACTTCCAAATCTCCCATACATTAGGCCTCTTTCACATTTGCGTTCTGAGGATCTGGCAGGCACTTCCGGCCCGCCGGATCCGTCAGAACGCAAGTTGCCTGAAAGCATTTGAAGACTGATCAGGATCCTGGTCAATCTTCAATATGCTTTCAGGTAACCATGGCAGCCAGGACGCTACTGAAGTCCTGGCTGCCATGGTACTCCGCAGCAGTGTACTTACCTGCACTGCGGCCACCGGGCGCTCCTTCATGACGTCAAAAGTCCCCGCGGCGCATAGATCAATGCAGCGCAGGTAAGTACACTGCTGTGGAGTACTTACCATGGCAGCCACGACTTCAGTAGCGTCCTGGCTGCCATGGTAACCGATCGAAGTCCCAGCTTACACTGGGGCCCCGATTGGAACTGCTGCTGCGCATGCAATGCGCCGAAACAACGTTTAGCTTAATTCCGGATCTGGATTAATGCACTTCAATGGGCATTAATTATGGATCCGGCGTTACGGCATGTCTGGGGTTTTGTCAACGTCCAAAAAAACTTTCACATACTGAACTGAAGACCTCTTGATGCATCCTGAATGGATTTCTCTCCATTCAGAATGCATTGGAATAATCCTGATCAGTATCTTTCCGTCCTAGAGCCCCGAGGACGGAACTCTAGGACAGAAAGCAAAAACGCTAATGTGAAAGGGGCCTTATTTCATTTCTTTGTTTATATAGGATACTTTCATATCTCTTAATCTTATTGACCAAATTTAGCCAGGTATATAAACACTAGAAATATTTCCTGGAACCAAACTCTTGCGATTAAGAGTCTCGCCAAAAACATTATTTTAATCAAGAGAACCATTTTATACTTATAGCAATTGAGCTGGGAGAGATCACCCAATACTCAACATTCTACCGTGTATGGGCTCATTACTTTCAGTTTTTGGGTAATAAATTTAGTAATTGCCCTCCAGTATTCTATTAATAGTCTACAGGACCAAAACATATGTAAATAGTCAGTCCCAGGTGAATCACACCGTGGACAATTAGAGGTATTTCTCAAACCACGCTTATTAAGCCATACTGGTGTAACATAAATTCTATGTAATATATTAAATTGCACCAAGATGTGATTAAAATTTTGAGACACTAATCTTAAATGAACCACTGTTTTTCCCCTATTATGTAATTTGTTCATAAAAATTTCAGCCCCCCAGGCTCTTTGTCCAGCAGAACATATATTATTAAATAGTGCTTCCAATAGGAGTTTATAAAGTTGAGAGATCTATAACTCCATCACCCACCACTTGTGAAACGTAGTTAAGGCTGATGACTCAGCCTGCATTTGTGGGAGGGGAGAAGGCATTTCATAAACGATGCATGGCCTTGTTTATGAAGTGCTTGGGTGAGCGGGTTTTTCTGTTATGGTCTTGTATTCATGCCTCGGTTCATATTCACTCAGATTGGTCTCCTTTCCTCTGGTTCATATTAATTAAGATTGGTCTCCTTGCCTTTGCTAGCCAAAACAATCTGCTTTGATTTACTTCGGCTGAGGCCAATAAGACAATATGAGTGAGTTCCTACTATGCATAAGGAAGTTTTACCTTTCACTTTGTATGTCTTGATGAAGGGTTATGATTAGCAAAAATGAAATTGTCTTCTATCTGCATCTGGATTTTAGTTTTTACAGTAAAAAAAAAAAGGGGAAATACAGGCTTTGGAGGGCTTACTTTGTTTTTTCTGGGTTTTTGACTGTCATGCACTTTAGGTTCACGCTTATTCTCTAATGTTAGTTTCCTGTAAGATGTCGGGCATAGCGCACTTTCACGGTTGTAGTAAGATGTGAGCATAAAGCTAGAACAGTTCAGAATGAAAGGTATAGGGTAAAAAATACACATAAACCTCTCAAATGTATGTATACTAATGCCAGAAGCCTGACTAACAAGACTGGTGAACTGGAATTAGTGATGTGTGAGGAGGACTATGACATAGTGGGAATAACTGAGATATGGCTGGATGATAGCTATGACTGGGCAGTTAATATAAAAGGTTACAATCTGTTTAGAAAGGATTGTCAAAACCGGAGAGGGGGAGGGGTCTACCTTTATGTCCTGTCTAAAGCCCAAAATTCGAGAATACATCTGTGAGGGACATGAACATGTGGAGTCACTGTGGGTAGAAATACATGGAGGCAAAAACAATATTAAATTACTAATAGGAGTTTATTATAAACCACCTAATATACCAGAGTCCACAGAAAATCTATTACAAAACGAGATAGACGAGGCGGCAAATCATAATGAAGTCGTTATTATTGAGGACTTTAACTACCCAGAATTAGACTGAGAATCTGAAAGCTGTACATGCCATAAAGGAAACAGGTTCTTGGCAATAGCCAAAGAGAATTACCTTTCCCAACTGGTTCACGACCCAACTAGAGGGACGGCCATACTAGACTTAGTATTAACCAATAGACCTGATAGAACAACATATGTGCAGGTTGGGAGACATCTAGGAAATAGGGACTATAAAGTAATAACCTTCCAATTATCCTTCAAATGAGAGTTTCTAAAGGGAGGAACAAAAATACCAAACTTCAAAAAAGCAACATTTAGCCAACTAAGCGAGGCCATAGGCCTAACTAACTGGGACAAAGTCTTCAAAAATAAAAGTACATCCACAAAATGGGAGATTTTTAAAAGCATTAGGAATAAAAGGCAACGAAACAATAAGAAACCAATGTGGATAAATAGAACTGTAAAGAAAGCAATACATGTAATATGTAAATAAATGTAGCATATAAATCACTAAAACAGGAGGGGAGCCAGGAAGCGCTGATAAACTATGAGGAAAAAAATAGAATATACAAAAAACTAATAAAAACTGCCAAACTAGAAACTGAGAGATTAATTGCTAAAGAAAGTAAAACTAACCCTAAAATGTTCTTCAATTATATAAATGGTAAAAAATATAAATCTGAAGGAGTTGGCCCTCTACACAGCAATGAGGGCGGTGTTGCAGAGAGCGATGAGGATAAAGCAAAACTATTAAAAAAAAATTTCTCCACTATATTCACTGAGGAAAATAAACTGTCAGATGAATTGCAGAACGTAAAAGTAAATTCCCCATTAAAAGTGCCCTGTCTTGACCTGAGCGGACGCCTTGGATTGCTTGGACATGATATGGACCTTGTCACCCCTCTCCACTTCCCCTACTGTGTGTTCCTTCCCTATCCTTCCTGTCTTGTCCACCCGGTTTGTTTCCACCTGCACATGTTATTATTGTGTGAGCCCCCTTTTATACACGCATTTACTTTTGATGGTGCATTCATGCCTCCCTGCGTGGAGAGCTTTGTATACTCATTATGCTCGTTATGCTGTCATGTTTGATTTATCCTGCAAGTGAATATTAATAAAGAAAAATTGAACCATAAAAGTGCCCTGTCTGACCCAGGAAGAAGTACAACAGCGACTTAAAAAGATTAAAATAGACAAATCGCCAGGACTGGATGGCATATACCCCCGTATCCTAAGGGAATTAAGTGATGTCATAGCCAGACCTTTATTTCTGATATTGACGTACTCTATACTGACAGGGAATGTTCCACAGGATTGGCGCATAGCAAATGTGGTGCCAATATTCAAAAAGGGTCCAAAAACAGAGCCTGGAAATTATAGGCCGGTAAGTTTAACATCTGTTTTTGGTAAACTGTTTGAAGGTTTTCTAAGAGATGCTATCTTGGAGTACCTCAATGAAAATAAGCAAATATCGCCATATCAGCATGGCTTCATGAGGGATCGGTCATGCCAAACTAATTTAATCAGTTTATATGAGGAGATAAGTTCTAGACTTGACGGTGGTGATTCAATGGATGTCGTATATCTGGACTTCTCCAAAGCATTTGACACTGTACTACAAGAAAGGTTAGTATATAAGATGAGAATGCTTGGACTGGGAGAAAATGTCTTTATGTGGGTAAGTAACTGGCTCAGTGACAGAAAACAGAGGGTGGTTATTAACCCCTTAAGGACCCATGACGTATGGGTACGTCATGGGTCCGATCCCTAAGTATGGCGCCCGCTCCTGCCCTCTGTGGGCGCGATCGCTGCGGGGGTCCGGCTGTTTCCTGTAGCTGACCCCCGCGGCTAATGATCGCGGTCGGCAGCGATGCCGATCGCAATCATTTAACCCCGCAGATGCCGTGGTCAATCCTGACCACGGCATCTGCGCGCGCAAAAACCGAAAGTAAAACTTTCGGCAGCTCCGGCTCCCCCTAGTGGTGATCGGGGGAATCGCAGGGCTGGATGTAGTAACCTCGAAATCAATGAATGATTCGAGGTTACTACTTACTATTTCCTATGCAGCCCTTGTTAGCAATAGGGCTTCATAGGAAAGTAGTAAAATCCTCATAAACTCCAATACAAGTGTATTGGAGTTTATGTTAGAAGCAATCAGATGACTGATTTATATAGGTCCCTATGGAACCTATATAAAAGTGTAAAAGAAAAATAAAAGAAATAAAAAAATAAAAAAGAAATAAAAAAACCTAAAAATTCAAATCACCCCTTTCCCCAAAATTAAAATAAAATAATAATTTTTTTTAAAAATACACATCATGGGTGTCGCAATGTGCGAAAACGCCCGTGGTATAAAAATATAAAAATATATTCCCCATACGGTAAACAGAAAACGGAAAAAGCGCCCAAATGGCGGATTCGCCATTTTTGAACGCTTCATTTCCTCAAAAAAAATTTAATAAAAAGTGATCAAAAAGTCCTACACACCCCATAATGGTATCAACTAAAAGTTCAGTTCGCCCCGCAAAAAATAAGCCCCCAGACAATGCCATACACTTAATTACAAAAAAGTTATAGGGGTCAAAATATGGCGACAAAAAAAATAAATAAAAAATTTCCCACTTTTGAATTTTTTTTCACTATCAAAACGCAAGAAAAACTATACATATTGGGTATCGCCGGATTCGTACTGACCTGTAGAATAAAACTAAATGGTCAGTTTTATTACACATCAAACGTCGTAATTTAAAAACCCGTAAAATTGTGGTAGAATTTTTTTTTTTTTTTTGCAATTTCACCCCATTTGGAATTTTTTTCCCGCTTCCCAGTACATCGTATGCAATATTAAATGGTGGCGTTAGAAAGTACAACTTGTCCCGCAAAAATAAAGCCCTCATATGGCCATGTGAATGTAAAAATAAAAAAGTTATGGCTCTCGGAAGGCATGGAGCGCAAAACGAAAATGCAAAAATGAAAAAAACCTGAGTCCTTAAGGGGTTAATGGTACACACTCAGATTGGGTCACTGTCACTAGTGGGTACTTTAGGGGTCATTACTGGGCCCTATTATTTTCAATATATTTATTAATGATCTTGTAGAAGGCTTGCACAGTAAAATATCAAGTTTTGCAGATGACACTAAACTGTGTAAAGTAATTAACACTAAAGAGGACAGTTTTCTGCTACAGAGGGATCTGGATAGATTGGAGGCTTGGGCACAGAAATGGCAGATGAGGTTTAACACTGACAAATGTAAAGTTATGCACATGGGAATGAATAATGCAAGTCACCAGTACATACTAAATGGTAAAACACTCGTGAACACTGACATGAAAATTGATCTAGGAATTTTTGTGAAAACTAAGGTGTAGAAACCAGTGTCAGGCAGTGGCTGCCAAGGCCAATAAGATAATGGGTTGCATCAAAAGGGGCATAGATGCCCGTGATGAGATCATAGTCCTACCACATTACAAATCACTAGTCAGACCACACATGAAGTACTGTGTACAGTTTTGGACTCCTGTGAACAAGGCAGACAAAGCAGAGCTGGAGAGTGTTCAGAGGAGGGCAAATAAAGTAATAACTGGAAAGGGGCAACTACAGTACCCTGAAAGATTATCAAAATTAGGGTTATTCACTTTAGAAAAAAAGCGACTGAGGGGAGATCTAATAACTATGTATAAATGTATCAGGGGTCAGTACAGAGATCTCTCCCATCATCTATTTATCCCCAGGACTGTGACGAGGGGACATCCTCTGCGTCTGGCGGAAAGAAGGTTTGTACACAAACATAGAAAAGGATTCTTCATAGTAAGAGCAGTGAGACTATGGAACTCTCTGCCTGAGGAGGTGGTGATGGTGAGTACAATAAAGGAATTCAAGAGGGGACTGGATGTATTTCTGGAGTGTAATAATATTACAGGTTATAGCTACTAGAGAGGGGTCATTGATCCAGGGAGTTATTCTGATTGCCTCATTGGAGTCGGGAAGGAATTTTTTCCCTTAAATGGGGAAAATTGTCTTCTACCCTACATCTTTTTTTTGCCTTCCTCTGGTTTAACTCGTGGGAAACAGGCCAAACTGGATGGCAAATATCTTTCTTCGGTCTTATATACTATGTTACTATGTAAGATGGCGATGGGTGTGATGATGCTGTGAAGCGCTTGATTTGTCACGCCCCGAGACGGTCATGTACCGGACACCGATGCACCGCAGCTTTCCCGGCCTTCCCGGTCTTTCACAGAAGCCGTTCACACTCCCTGCCCGTTCTCCGGGCAGACGCAACCCCCCCCCACCATGGCCACTCCTCCAAGAGACGTGGCCAATCCTGCTCCTGCTCTAGACCCGACACTCCTGGCCTAGAGCCCGTTGTTCCAGATCCCCTGCTCCCCATTCCCGCATTACCGGTACTCAGGCCGGCGCCGCTTCCCTGGGGACCCTTGCCAGTACGAGGTCTGCAGGAGCAACCAGCTTCGGCGCTCCCCTGTTACTGCTCCAGTCCAGCTAGCGACCATCATCCTCGGGCTAGCAGAAATGACTGGTATCTTAGTCCGCAGTCTGTCTCAAGTTGGAGCAGGCGGTAGGGCTTAACAACATTGTTTTGCCGCTGCCAGGGGCAGCAGTTTGGCAGTCCGTGAATGTGAGTACAGTCTATTTAAGAAATAAAAATGTTTTATGTCTGTCCCCTGTTTACGTCTTTCAGGCTTACGGTCATTAATCATTGATATCTGTCGCCTGTTTACTTAAATCAGGTCTATGTTATTAATCATCATGTCTGTCGCCTGTCACGTTTCAGGCTTGCATTTATTAATTATTATTGTCTGTCGCCTGTTTTCGTTATTCAGACCACGTTTGTTATTTAATGTCCATCGCTGTTACGTTATTCAGTCTTATGTTCATTGGTATCTGTCGCCTGTTCACATTATCAAGGCATATGTTTATTATTTAATGTCTGTCACCTATTTACATTATTCAGGCCTACGCTATTAATCTTTAATGTCCGGTGCCTGTTACGTTATTCAGGCTTACGTTTATTGATCATTGATACCTGTCTCCTGTTTACGCTATTCAGGCATACGTTTAATATTTAATGTCTGTCGCCTGTTTACGTTATTCTGGCTTATGTTTACTATTTAATGTCTGTCACCTGTTTACGTTATTCAGGCTTATGTTTATTGATCATTGATATCTGTCGCCTGTTCACATTATTCAAGCCTACGTTTATTAATCATTATGTCTGTCGCCTGTTACGTTTTCAGGCTTGTGTTCATTAATTGTTTTTTGTCTGTCGCCTGTCACGTTACTCAGGCATACGTTATTATTTATCATGTCTGTCGCCTGTTACTTTCAGGCTTACGTTTATTCATTCTTATTGTCTGTCGCATAAAAAAAAAAAAAAATCACTCCTAGTACAATTAATACAAGACAGAACATGTGGTTTTTTAAATCCGCTAACATTGATTAAACTTATCCTCTTTTTCTTTACTGGAGCCGGTTATTCACATATTTCATTGTTACGTCCTTTTGTAATTATGTTTGTTTGATGTTTTCAGCTTATGCTCCTTTAACAACAGGCTTTCATTTCCATGTGCATCGCCTGTTGCGTTCAGGTCCATGTTAGTTCTTACAATGTTCACAGCTTGTCACAACATTCAGGCCACATAGCTTATTTTGTTTCAGGGCCAACCTGCCACGTCGGTAGGTTTAAGTTTATTAATCTCTCGCCTGTTACGTCATAGGCCACGTAGCATAAATTCTTCAGGACCAACCTGCCACGACGGCCACGTCAGCAAGGCCTCGTAGTTCCAATCCGCATAGGGCCAGCCTGCCACGTCGGTAGGTTTACGTTTATTATTCGCTCGCCTGTTATGTCACAGGCCACGTAACATAAATTCTTTAGGGCCAACCTGCCACGCCGGCCAGGCCTTTGTCACCACCTGCCACGTCACCCAGGCCTCATAGTTCCAATTTGCATAGGGACAACCTGCCACATCGGCCAGGTTTACGTTTTTAATTTTACTGCCTGCATGTTTCCCAGGCCGCGTAGTTTAAATTTGCTAGGGTCTACTTGCCACGCTCTCTCTACCTTAAGCCTGGTTCACTTCAGACCGCTTAACTCTTATCTCACCCGGGCTCCACCAGGCAGCACTCCTTTCTGTTTTCTCGTCTGTCACACTATTACTTGGGTTTTTGTTCAATACTCCGTCTTCCAACAGTTGCATTCATGTTTCTTCTCCAGGTCTCCAGTATTCCAGCCAGGTAACAGGATATCAACACGGGCACTTTATGCACTAAATCTACTTTCCTACTTGCACATTCTCTCGTACAGTCTTCCCACAATCTGTGGGTCCGCCACCACCTGCTCTCATCTCATCATGTTTATTAATTACTAATGTCTGTTGCCTGTTTACGTTATTCCGGCTTATGTTTATTAATTGCCAATGTCTGTTGCCTGTTTACGTTATTCAGGCTTACGTTTACTAACTACTATGGTCTGTTGCCTGTTTACATTATTCAGGCTTACGTTTATTCATTTCTAATATCTCTTGCCTTTTTCTTTTTTTTCAGTCTTACGTTTGCTAATTACTAATTTCTGTTGCCTGTTTACGCTATTCAGGCTTACGTTTATTAATTACTAATGTCTGTTCCCTGTTTACGTTACTCTGGCTTACGTTTATTAATTACTAATGTCTGTTGCCTGTTTACGTTATTCAGGCTTATATTCATTAATCACGAATGTCTGTTGACTGTCACGTTTATTCAAGCTTACGTTTATTAAATGTCTGTTGCTTGTCACGTTCTTCTGGTTCCCGTTTTAAATTGCTAATGTCGCTCCCCCGCTACAAGTGTTTCAGAACTCAATGTCCCGGTCGCCCCTTCCATACAGGGTTCAAAAATAAATAAATAAATAATAATAATTTTTGCCACAGCTGCTTTGTCTCGTTTTAATTCTTCATGCTTTCTTTCAGGTCATGCTGGGGGCGGAAAAAGTAGGGCTATCCTCTCCAGAATTTCAGTCTCTGATCACGATCGTAAGGCATACATCTCTTCAGCCAAGTCTCTCGTGCAAAAGTCTTGGTCTGTTAATACGGTTAGAAACTACAAACCGCCTGAAGCATTTATAGCAGATTTGCACTCCTTCACCCACCAGAGGACATCAACAGGACCTCGTATATTATGGCCTCCTTAGCTTATTGCCATACTGGCCTTAGACTCTCTTTCAACACAGCTTCTCTTCGCGGTAGAAGATCCAGTTAGAAGGTCGGTCTTGCCGTCTCTAGCGATAAAAGTAACCCTCAGGGGCATACAGAAGAACAGTGGAGGAACTGTCTCAAGCAGACAGCCGATTTTAGGGGAACCATTTAGGAATCTTCCTTCCTCCCTAGATGGTAATCCTTTAAATAGCCCTTAAAATAAGGAAGGTTCAGCCCTCCCTGTTCCATCGGCTTATAAAGATATTCCAGTTTAAGCCCTACTTGCTTTCTTCCCCAAAGTAAATCATTTAATAATTCTCTCAATAAATTTAAAAAACTTATCCTCAATCTATATTGGGAAATTCCTAAGGTTATAAAGGATTTGGGGTAATATCACCATCTTTACTAGGGATATTCTGTCCGTTCTGGCTAAAGGAAGTCGAAGCCATACCGTGATTTTTTACCTCAATTTATTTATCAATAGAATCAAGTTTCACTGTACAAAATCTTCAACCCTAGGGGATATCATCATACCCAAATATTCAAATGAGTTAAAACCCTTAACATGTTCAGGGGCCCCTCAGTGGAATATTCAGGTCTATCTACAGGCATAAGAGTTGTCTTTGACCAATTAATATCAAAACCCGAAACTGCAGCAAAGCAACTATTGGAATAAGTTCAGGAAGTGAGATACTAGTATGGTTTATAAAAAACAGCACGTCTACCGCGTATAAAGAAATGCGGTCCTCTACTCCTAATGTCCCAAATCCCTCAATCCTAGAGTTTTCTGTTGATTTCTTTTTCTCTCATCCTCTTCTTTTTTGTCTAATTTAAAAAAAAAAAAATCGATGAAGGGAGAAGAGAAAAGACATCAATGAATTCTCTATTCCAAATTTTTTCTTTGGTTTGACATGACAGATGGAATCCCAAAGGGGAAATCTGGCAGGGCATTATTTCTTTTAACAATGTTTCTTTTATTCCGCTGCCAGTTTCCAAAGATGGGACTAAACATTTGTCATAAGAGATACCTGAATTCCCTGGTGGGAAAATATTGGAAGATGGATAATCATTTTCCTTCAGACTATCAGTATCCAAATGCCTGTCTGGAGAAGACCAGACAGAATTCGGATTCTGTTGGTGACCGTTGGGGAGTATTTGATCTCTTCTTCTCTCTGCTCCTTGCGCTGTGTGACGCAGAAAGATTAGTATTCCTGTGTCTCACAGCTTCTTGTGGTGGAGAATATCTCCTCTTCTCCTTCCTGACCCTGTTTGTGGGTGGGGGAGAATGCGGTGCAACAGAGCGCAGCAATGATGTTATTGCTTGTGGCCAGCTCTGTTCCTGCTTGAGGAGGCTGCGCAGACTGGATTCGTTGATTGAAGAACATGATCCCCGTTGCTGTGCTCCTCCTGCAGGCATCTTCTGAGCCACTTTTCTTCTCCGTAAGTTTCTGCCTTCTTGACTAATTGTTTAAAGAGGACCTTTCATGACTTCTAAAGATATCAACTAAGGATGCTCACATGGAGAGCGGCGCCCAGGGATCTCCCTGCACTTACTATTATCCCTGGGCGCCTCTCCATTCTCCCGGTATAGGCTCCGGTATCGACGCTCACCAAGTTATAGTAGGCGGGACTTGGTGGAATTAGTTATAGTAGGCGGAGCCTGCCCTTCATCTCCTTCTCCCCGGCTGTAGCGCTGGCCAGTCGCAGCGCAGAGCTCATAGCCTGGGAGAAGGAGATGAAGGGCAGGCTCCGCCCGCTATAACTTAGTGAGCACAGATACCGGAGCCTATACCGGGAGAACGGAGCGGCGCCCAGGGATAATAGTAAGTGCAGGGAGATCCCTGGGCGCCGCTCTACATGTGAGCATACTTGGTTTATATCTTTAGAAGTGATGAAAGGTCCTCTTTAAGCAGATCTTCCTTTCTTCACTGAAGTGCAGGTCCAGATTCTTCACTGCCACTTACGTGAGTGCGCAGTAACAAACTTCTTTCTTCTTTTATAGAGTACTCCACGAGGCCAGCCATTGATCCATCCTCCAATCAAGCTGCTCCATCTCCTTCCAGGAGGACTTCTGCTTGTACCATGTTTCTAGGTAAGTAACAAAGATTAAATATAATATTTGCCTATGTAAATAGCGGGGCCATGTTACCCCTTATTTGCATCCGCAAACATGGTTTGTTCATTATGTTTGTTAACCCTTTACAGAAATGCATCTTCTATCCAATAAAACCACAAATAAATCAATTAACCTTTGGGCTATTATCTGTAAAGCAGAACATCTTACAAGAGCAGATCTATCCTCCAGTGCTTGTGTAGAACTCTTCAATCTGCCAATGAAAAATTTAGGAGAGCCGACCATCATTATCTGCAGTTAAAAAATTTCATTTTAGGTTTTAAAAACATAAAACACAGGTGCAGATGAATAGTCAAAAAGAATGAATGAGGGCACTGCCCTGTGCCTGTAAAACACGTGTGAGGACTCCACTACGGCCTCATCCGACAATCCTGGGACCGGGGTGCTAGCCTCAACAGAAGCAATATAGCACAACAAGTAGAATAGATAGGCGCACTCACCATCCCTTCAAAGTCTTCTTTATTGCAGAGAACAAATCGATATACAGGGGGACTCACATGGACAGCAAATTCACAGAAAACAGCGACGGCCGTTTCGCGGACTCACCGCTTCATCCGGCTGTTCAGTCATGGTGCAGATGACTTTCCTGAAAAGAACACAGTGAAAAAACTGAACACCAAAGAAATAATTCCTGTGCCATGCTCTTTCTTTGCAGTAGCCATACCGAAAAACTGTTTGACATTATACATTTGGACTGAGGACGGCAATACAGTTTAATTCAAGAGGGCAACTGCAGCTGCCGGCCTGGTACATACTGTAGGTACCTAATCCTATCTAAGACTAGGGGCATCAGATCGGCCGCTCTGTTCATTTCAGGGGGCTCCAGGGGGTATTCTCGTGATTGGTGGGGGTTCCAGCGGTAGAACCACACTAATTTAATAGTTATCCCCTATCCTGTGGATAACATCAAACAATCGGAATATCACTTTAATGCTTATGAAAATGTGTAGAAGTTCTGGGTCAATCTCCTCTTTTTTCAAATTCACATCCCCACCCATCCCTTTGTTGAACTTGATGGGCATGTCTTTTTTCAACTATACTAGCTATGTAATTCCTAATAAATACTAACCATCTTACCTGTATAAGGGTATGACCACACGATGTGGTTGTATTATGGCCATGCTACATTTAAGTACCGCTCAGCCAAAAGGGCCACAGTGGGCTCTAATTTAACTAATGAAGACCGCACTGTTCAGTGTGTTTGGGTTGTTAATGGCCATGCGGTATTGAAGGTGCAGGGTGGCCATTAAAGGGGATGTCTCATCTCAGCAAATGGCATTTATCATGTAGAGAAAGTTAATACAAGGCACTTACTAATGTATTGTGATGGTTACGACCACCCTGCAATCCATCAGCAGTGGCCGTGCTTATACACTGTAGGAAAAAGTGCCAGCCTCCATGGGAAGCGCACATAGGCTGGTGCTTTTTTCTTTAGTGTGCAAGCACAGCCACTGCTGCTAGATTGCAGGGTGGTTGTAACAAGTGTTGAGGGAATTGAAGCCAAATCAATTGACTTTAATCTGAATGTCAGGAAAAATTAGATTTGATGTGAACCTGAATTTCCTTGCGCCTCGTGGTAGCGAATCCATTTTTCCTTAAATGGCAGCACAAATAAAACCTCTCACCACATCCATTTACTTGCAGAGAGGCTGTCACGATCACTTTGATTGAAGATGCCACTCGAAATTTTGCAAGGGCTGATGTGTAACATCACCATGCCACGTGTCTTCACTCAAGATGGCTGCGACTGCCACTCCGCGAGCAAATGGATAAGGTGAGTATGTATTTGTTTTTTTACCACTTTAACCCCTAAAAGCCCACAATTGTAGCATCAGATGCCGCGATCAGCAAAGAATATGGCATCTAAGGGGTTTAACGATAGGGGGCGGCGCGATTGCCATTCCCGATCATTGCACCCGGTACATTTAAAGGAATGCACTTCATGACAAATTAATTTTGTCACGAACCGGATTTCTCATAACTTCGCTCATCACTAGTCGTAACCATGGATTTCAGCAGTATATAATTTGGTGGAAAAATGAATCCAGCCAGTAAAGGAAACAATATGGATAATAACATTACATTAGTAAGTGGCTTGTATTAACTTTCTCTACATGATAAATGCTATTTGCTGAAGTGAAAACCTCTTCAACAATACAGACTCACTGAACAGTGTGGTCTTCATTAGCTAATTTACAGCCTGTTGCGAGCCCCTTGGTCATGCGTTACTCCAATGCATCATGACTGTGACACAACCGCCATGTGGTCGTACCCTATGGGTTGCTGCATTATAGCAGAAAGATTTGCAATGAATCTGCGACAGGATTTGTTGCACAGATTTCCCACCCTGCATTGTAAGGGGTGTCATCCTTTGTGGAAAAAAACTTGTTATGAGTTTGAAATCCACACTGCAGGTCAATTTATATGCAGAACTTGTACTATTTTTGTTTCCTCTGAATGTGGACGAGATTTTGTAAAAGACCACCATTTTGTGGTGGGGAAATCTCCAGTGTATCCACCCCCTGGGAACATATCCTACAGCTGGTGTGGCTGAAGAGCTGCGGGTACACATTAACAAAGACTTCTGCTGTTCAGAGAATGACTGGATTTTCATGGTTCTGGAGCACTCGGAGCAGCAACTCCTGTTGCCAACATACCCAGACTTGGTCTTTCTGTAATTCGACTATACCTCCAGCATGCATGGCAGAATGTTTTTAAACTTGGAGGATTAAGGGTTACATCTAATGTCATTTCAAGTAAGCATCAATTAGTGGAAGGATAATATAATAATATGGCCATTTACAGTAAATTTCCCAGATTTGTTAATTGTCATGTCATCCAGTAACCTAATGCCATTATCTGGTCTGTCCGTTTTTAGTAAATAGTAATATAAACTAGCTTTAAATACAGAACATTCATTACTGTACATAAAATGCTCTATACAATACCAAAGGCAGGGGAATAAAAAAAGAAGGGAAATAGGAAGAATAAAACAAATTATTTTATGTTATGTACATAAAACTGAATTTAGAAGATGTCTGTGAGACTGCGAATAGCAACTTTGCTTCTTGAGATAGAAAGTTCCTTCACTTTTAATTTCTAAAGTCAGTGGGTGGGGGTGTTAGATTATAACTAATTACAGTGCCTGGGTGTTTTTCCTGTTTTGTTGCATTACAACCTGTAATTAAAATGAATTTTAATTTAAAATTGATGTAATGGATCTGACAAAATACTGCAAATTGTTAAAGTAGAATAAAAAAAAAAATATCCTAAATATGTTTAAAGAATAGTAAGTGCATAAGTACTGTATTCACTCTGTTTGCTAAGAAATCCCAAAAGTAATTAACTTCTAGAATCACATTAGTTGTCCCCCTGTGTGCAATCAAAGTGTCACATGATCTGTCACATGATATGAGTATACGTAAACCTGTTCTGAAAACCCCTGTGTCTTTAACACTACTAAGCAAGAAATGTGAATACCGGTTAGGCCGGGTTCACATCACCGTTCAATTTTACGTTCTTCTGACCTGAAGAACAGAAAAGTAAACAAAAAAACTGGATCCTGTATTTTAAGCATCCGTTATGCTCAGTTATGCACATTTTGCATCCGTTTTAGCCATTTCCGTCTTTTAGGCGAAAAAAGAAAGTGCTGCATGCGGGATATTTTTTATTTTTTAAACAACATATATCAACCAAGATTTACCACTAACAGGAAGCACAATGGAATGCCCTTCCGCAATAAATTGGGTTAAGGCCTCATTCAGATGACCATAGTGTTTTGCGATCCACAAAACACGGATACCAATTTATGGACCGCACATGGCCGGCACTATGATAGAAATTCCTTTTATTGTCGGCAATTGTGGACAAGAATATGACATGGGCCGCTTTCACACGAGGGAGTTGTACACTCCGGACTCGAAGCGTGAGTATAAGACAGCTGCTGTCCTGAACTTCCAGCACTGCCGGGGTCACATAGCAATATATGATGCTGTGTAACCCTTAGAGGTCTGGAATGTATTGGATAACAGTGACATAATACTGTTAGTGTTATACAATACATTCCAGAACTGTAAGGGTTACATAGCATCATAAATCAATACAATGCTATGCGACCCCGGCAGTGCTGGAAGTTTAGGACGGGAGCTGTCTTATACTCTCGCTCCGAGTACGAAGTGTACAACTCGCTCGTGTAAAAATGGCCTTGCTCTATCTTTTTTGTGGGGCCACGGAACAGAACTACGGATGCAGACAACAAACAGTCATCTGAATGAGCCCTAGACCACAATATGCATAGTTTTAGACGCTTCCTATAAAACACATCTTTTTAGGGTGGCCTATCACATAATTTGATCTAACTCCTCTACATATATAGACCATCTATCATTTCCTGAACCTGATTCTCAACCAAACTCTCCACTGCACCCATGCACCCAGAAGCCCTTCATATATCGGCTGGTGACTGGCTCATACAGCTTTATATCTCCTCCCCTATTTTCCCAGGATGGCTGGATCATTGTACAAAACAAGCACTTTTACCTTTTGTGTCACCCCTACCTACTTATAGATTGTAAGCTCTTGCGGGCAGGGCCCTCATTCCTCTTGTTCTAATTATTGACTTGTCTGTTGCTATGTTGTTTATGACTGTACATGAATTCCTGAATTGTAAAGTGCTGTGGAATATGTTGACGCTATATAAATAAAGATTATTATTATTATAATATGGTGGATTTATTAGTCAAAATGTGGCAGAATTCTGTAATTTGCGTCCAAAAAACTGTTTTTTGGACACTTTTAGCACCTTTTGTGACTCATAACACAAGGGGTTGGCCTACAAAAACAGCCCGTAGCTTTTGGGTACATGTACATGTCCAAAATGTAAAAAAATCTTTTGAAGTACAGATGCAGCAGGGTTAGCACTCCCGCTTTTAACTCAAATTTCTTAACTCATTTCATTATCTTGAGAAAAAAGCCATTGAAAAGCAATTGAAGGTGTTTGCTTAGATTAGATAACCAAACTCAGAAATCTCAGAAAAAAGGAGTGCTAACCATGCTACATCTGTAAGCTAAGCAAAGAAGTAGATGATGTAACCTTAAACTAGACAACCTAAAGGTGCACCAGATTTTTCATGTACCATCAGCCACCTTGATAAATCTGCTGCAGATTATGTCTGTCGGAGTAAGTTTACTCGGCCTTCCTTTTAGACAGTATTAGTAAATGTGGGCAATATGTTTTCATGAAAAAACAGTCTCAGAATCACTTGGAAAAGTAAAAGGATATTATCAATTTACCACACATTACCTCAGATTTAACAAGTGGGACTGCATTTATAAAAGTGTTTTTCTATTACAAACACTTATCTCCTATCCATAGGACAGCGTCTGATCGAAAGGGGTGAGACCTGGCCCTCCATTCAAATATATGGGACTGCCAGAGATACCTGAGCAGAAATACATGGCGATCTCCGGCAGTCCTAAAGAGTTGAATACAGCAGTAGCATGCATGACTTCATTCAAATGGGAGAGTTCTCATAATCAGCAGGGGCCTAAGTGGTCAGACCCCCCCCCTATGATCAGTGATTAATCGCCTATCACTTGGATAGTGGATAGGTGTTTGTAATGGGACAGCCCCTTTAAGGCTAAAACTGGTTGATCGTTAAAGGGTTAAATCCATTGTAACAAAATGTAAAGAATATGGGACTACAAACCTGACATATGAAGGCGGCCTACAAACACTGACAGACTGGGTGAGGAGGGCATTAATCAGAGATTCAACACAGACACCAATGATGACACAGGAGATGCTCCAAAGATTCACAGCGGAGATGGAAGTATCTGTTCATAGGACCACTATAAGATGTGCACCCCACAGAGTAGGGCTTTATGGAAGGTGAAGGGGTTGGCCACTTTCTGGCTACTGCTGACCAATCTGTTTAAGATGACTTTATGACACTTATATAGTCTTTGTTGAAATTCTGTGCCATTTTCTATATTTTGTAAAGTATGCACCCTTGTTTGACAAGTCTTTTATGCTGTCCACAGGGAGGTCCTGTCCATAAAATGGCTGCTGATGGAGGATCATGTGACCAGACATCACTTAGCTTATGTGCAAAGTATTTGAATGGAGGAGACATCACATGGAAGTGATTTGCCCGGTCACCTGACCCTCCATCAGCAGCCATTTTATGGACATAACTTATGAAATATAGAAAGTCCTGTAGAATTTCAACAAAGGCTATATTAGTAAGTGCCATATGGTAATCTCATATACACATTGGTCAACAAGAACCATAAAGTGGCCAACCCCTTTAAAGAAAAACATAAGAAAATTAATTTGGAGTTTGCCAAACAGCATAATTCCCCACGCAGATGGAAGGTTCTCTGGTCAGATAAGACCATCAAGGTAAACACTATGAGGGATATTTGTCAAATCTACTACACCTGCTTTGTGGTATGAAAATGTTGCAAGAGATGCCCGCGTGCGACATTTGGTGAATATTTTTGCGACCTTTGGTCATATTTTGCGGTATTTTATAGGTCTCACCACTTTTAGAAGTGGAGTAAAAAGATGGTCAGGATTTTCGATTAAAAGACCTTTAATCGACATTTATGATCTCTAACGTTTTTAAAAAGTCACATCTCTACGTCAGGCAAACCCCTGGTGTACTTTTACAGACATAGGCGTACACTGCATTGCAGTTGCACCAAAAATCTTATTACTTTGCACCATTTCATAATTTGGCAAAAGCAAACAGAGCCATAAAACTCACATCAAAACCACCACAAATTATACATTTATTTATTTTTTGCAAAAGCACTGTGAACTACATCCAAATGTTATACTGTATGTTGGGCAACGGTAAAATATAAAATGGAATATAAACACTGAGTGTTTTGTGTGGTGTTTTATTGCTTCATGGCATTTTTCCTGTGGTGATAACTTCCTGTCTTTTTTTTCAAATTGTACAATACTCTGTATGTGGCATTTTTTTCAGGCATAGTCCCATACATTTGTTTAGAAGACTTATAGCCTAAAAATGTGTAAAAAATGCATGAATTTCATGGTATTTTTTGCAAGCCCAAAAAATGTGTGGCAGGGCAGTACCCGGAGGGACTTCTGCAAAGGATGTAAAGTCATATTATTGAGTTAAATGTGATTTGTTATGTTTATGTATATAATGACACTGTTTGGACAACTAAGAGTTGATACCTTCGCTCACTGTGTTTTCAAGGTGATGGACTTGGGTCCACCCCCTGATTAGTGATTAGTCTGTCTATCTGAGGAACAGTGAAAACTTGCATGTGCAAGCTCCTCACAGCAATGCCCAAATTCAGAGAATCTTTGTTTCTGAGACTTCAACAGCCAAGGCAGCAACTTCATTACCAGAGTACTCCAGAGAGAAAGAAGTTAGAGGGTTTAGAACCCACAAGGCTGTGAATTTCACTTAGACAGAAAGGTATTGTGCATGTTTATGGCAGAAAGACCTTACTGCTGTAAAAGGGAATATTGCTAAAGCAAGCATCCCCTACAGACAAATTGGACAACAGTTTCTGCACCCCTAAATCTGAGAATAACAGAAGGATTTAACAAGAACCTTATTGCATGCTTGTGGTTCTGCTGAGAGACTTTAGAGAGAGACAGCGAGAGGGAGTACTACAACATTCATCATTGTCGCTGTCCATACACTGTTACTGAGAGAATAGTGCACGGTGATATACTTTGGGACTGTGCCTTAGTGCTACTTGTACTACGATTCTTATCATCAGCTTTGGTAAGGAGACTTGATTTATTGCAAGCAACGAGCCTAGTTATTGTCTTCACCATCTGCTGGCCCCTGCATCTGCACTCCTGCCGTGTACCTTGCCAAATTACCATCAAGGGCAGCCCAACTACAACCAGGCAGGAGACCCATCTCCAGGGAGTGCCCTGGGGGAAGAAAGGGTGCACCACCCTGTCACTGCTCGGCCCCAGAAGAGGGAGATTACCAAAGTTAGGGTGGGTTCACACTAGCGTTAGGCATTCCGTTATTGCTTTCTGTTATAACATGGTTATAACGGAAAATAACGGAATGCCCAGACAGAATGCAAAACGGAAGCCTTTAAAAGGCATTCCGTTTGCTTTCCGTCATAATACAGACAGAAAGTCCACAGGACTTTGTTTTCTGTCTTGCATAACGGGAACCAGAAGGATCCGTTATGCTTTCCCATAGACCTGTATTATGACGGAAAGCAAACGGAATGCCTTTTAAAGGCTTCCGTTTTGCATTCCATCATAATTGAAGTCTATGGGCAAAAGAATGGATCCGTCCTTCCGTCTTATGGATTCCGTTATGTTCCGTTATAACCACGTTATAACGGAAGGCCATAACGGAATGAATAACGCTAGTGTGAACCCACCCTTAACTGTAAGTACTACTACCACTCCCATCCACCGATGCCGCAGGACCCTTAGGGTTTTACACAGATTTTTGCTAGAGTTTCTCTGCACTTTTGCTTTTTTTTAATCTGTGTTTTTAGTTAATTTTTGTGGTAAAAATACCTGCTCCAGATGTTAGCAGAAAGTCTATGGGAAATATGAAGCACAGGACACACAAACTGTTTTTCTATGGGAATTTTTGTTAGTTAGATGACTTTCTTTGTCTTTCTGGCTTCTTTTAAAAAATGCTGCTTGCTGGAGCTCTTGTATTTTTTCAAGCATTTTCATGTCTCCTTCTCTGTAGGTGAAAATCTCCACAAAGAAAACAGTTAGTGGTAAGACACGCTAAAGAAAATACTAGAAAAATTGTCATGAAATTGTCATGAACACATCAAAAGCAACAGGAGACCAAAAAAAAAAACAGCAAGAGGTTGGTTATTCAGTTTTTTCGTAGTTAAAAAATGCCAGTGCCATATGTTGCAGGACACGAAGTTCTTCCTTTTCATTTCTCATTCCCTTCCAACCCACTCCTGGCTTTGTCTCAAAAAGGTACATCAAAAACTGCCAAAAGAAGCTGTGTTTAACACCACGCTAAGGCCTCTTTTACATTTTAGTGATTTGTGTACGGACAGGCTGTCCGGGACAGCACAAGTTCCATTTGTCTTTAATGTGTGTTCTTCCACAGACCGTAGGTCCTTAGTGATACCCCAGAAACATGCCCTATTTTGTCCAGGATCACAAATCCCTCACACATATTATAGTCTATGAGTCCATGAAAGCCACAGACACAGCATGGATGATATCCGTGTTTGGTCAGTGGTTTTCATGAATCGTGGCTAGATGATGTGGAAACTAATTTTCAGCCTTCCAGTGTACGGGAAATATGGGTGATACACAGACTGAAAATCACAAATGAATCACGGACCGTGGCATGGATGAAACAGGGACTGTGCCATCACAGACATACCACTGACACAGACGTGCGAATGTGTCCTAAGGTTGCATTCCTGCATAGTATTTTAGAGGTGTATTTTTGCAGTTTTGCATTTTCAGTTTAATTTTTGCAGGTCTATGGGAAATACGAAATGCAGGCTGCAAAAGCGTTTTTTTTTCGTATTAGTCTTTTTGTATCTTAGGCAGAAGGTCACAAATCCAGGAATCCCCATGAAACACAAACTAAGGCCCCATGCACATGACCGTGTGTCAGCTGGATCCGCAATCCAGAAGGTTAGTTGCAGAAAGGTGACACGGAACCCCACGGAAGCACTTTCGTGGTGTTTCCTGCCATGCCTCCGCACTACAAGTGCGGACGGATCACGGACCCATTCAAGATGAATGGCTCTGCATCCATCTGCGGAAACTGCATGGATGTTGCCCGTGCATTGTACGGAATGGCCGGCACATGTTTGTGTGCATGAGCCCTAAGTACAGTATGTGAGACAAGACATATGACAGGCTACTATGAGCAGAAGTTGCCTGTTTAACAGGAAGCACATGACACTGGCATTTTACCCCCAAAAACACAGGTGCAAAAATGCCACAAAAAATTGTAAAACACTTGTGTGTACAATCAACCTAAAGAGGTTAAACTATCCTGTTTTCACACACACATGAACTGAGCTTGGGGTAGAGCTAGAACAAACTGCTATGAATCTCATGTAAAGTGCAGGTGAAAAAAAAACATATGAAGTGCAGATACCATCAATTTCTACACATTCTACTCCCTACTGAACAGGGTTGCCAACTGTCCAAAAATTTCTGGACAGTCTGTAAAGATAGATGATTTTTTTTCCAGTGTCTGTGAAAAAAAATACGTGTCAGTAATTTTTTCAGCCTGGTGGTTCTTGACTAGATTATTTTGGTGGTAGTTATCATCTTACTGCTCACAGTACAGGCTGGTAACAAGATCTTATCAGTATATTGAGTCATAGACATGTATTACTTATAATCTTTATCATTCATTATGGTTTTCCAATTTGTCCATAAAAAATGTTGGATGCCCATGATTTTGGGAAAAGTTGAACAGTTCTATTGATTCCTGTGCCACTCTGCTCTATAGGAAGAGGTTAATAGTAAGCCATTAGAGAGATCCCTCCCACAACTAACCTAATTGTAGTTACACCCTACATACAGGTCTTACGCTATTAGGCAAGCAGAAGAGACGCCTTACACCAGGATTTGTGTAAGGCAGGTGCGGGTATACTTCATTCTCAGTTCACAATGCGACTACTACTTTATCTTGTCCCCTTAGCTCTTTTGACTCCATGTACAACCAGTAATGAGACCGCTCTTAGAAGTGCTCTATCAGCCATTTGGAAAGCTGTACTACTCCTCAAGAAGGAATATGAGGAATTCAATCTGGACGGCATGGCAGGCTACAAGATCTTATTAGGTACAGTGTGGAATTTATACAATGAAATCTACTTTAAACAGAAAATTCCTTTGTCTTTTTTTATATTTTCCTGCAATTTTTGCTCTTCTAGATTGTAATTTGTTGGAGATTTATTCCCCAATTTAAACCTATTTTGATGTTTTAGTGTTTCCGACACTCATTGTAGTGCATACAGAGATATCCAGGATTATCTCTGAATATTAGGTGATGTATTTATGAAAACAGCATGTAATATGTTGTAGGAAGTTATAAAATGCAATTATATTTGTATTTTATAGCATTTATTTGCATTTTTCTTTTGTATATTTAACTAATTTGTGATGTTTGCAAACTTAAAGGGGTTGTCCGAGTTATGAAAAAAAAAAAATCACTGTAAAATCTGATGGGCAGCAAAATATAACTAAGCTAAGTAAGTTTTAGGCAAAAAATATATATATTTCCTCATTTCCCTCGTTCTCTTTTAGCCCTTTGTTTACCTGCAATAACAACAATCTCTGCGCCCCGTTCTGCAAAGGGAGTTAATACAAGTGCTGCCCTGAGTGACATGTATGCCTGCTAGGATACTCAGCAGCATGTTGTATGTGTAGGACTATAAGTCCCAGCTGTAAAATGACACTGCTTATACATACAGGATCTTCCCCCTACATGTTCTTGTGCAATGCTCTGCAGAACTCCTCTAGTCTGTCAGCTACTGCACCCAGCATTTGTCTCCTCACTGCCTGCAGCTACTCAGTAAAGCCTTCAGCCCTAAGTCTGTGCTGCTGAAGAGGTTAAATGTTTTTTCCTGAAGAATCCAGGGAAAGAGAGGACAGCAGCTCAGCCAGTGCAGGGGGGCATGGCCAGCACAGTGATAGCAGAGCAGGGGGTGTGACCAGCACAGTGACGTCTCGTGTACAGACACATATCTGCTCTCTCAGGCTTGTGCATGAAACATCATCAGAGCAGGGAGAGAAGCTGACATCACAGGTCATTGCGACTTTTGATGGAGCAGCAAAGGAGATTAAGGTGGTGATCTCAAGACATTGGGAGATACTTCAATTGGATCCTGATATTAAGGAGGCGATATAACTAGCACCCCGCAGATTACTTACCGTAGAGGGCGCAGCCTACGTGATCGGCTGGTCTATAGCCATTTTTATGACCCTTAAAGAAAGAAAGGGGTAACCTGCCTTAAGCCAGTGTAGGGGTGCTACAGATGCAGTGGCTGCATCGCATGTGAATCTATCACTCAGGTTCACACATTCACAAGTAAAGTTACCCAGAAATAATATAAGATAAAACAATTCATCAATTGTCGCTCCAGAGGAGTGATATATAGAGCCACTTGCATTTGTGGCCTCGAGTATGTGGGTAAGACCACTCGTGAACTGAGGAGCCGCATAGGCGAACACCTGGGGGACATGCGGCATGGTAGGGACACTCCCTTGGCTAAATATATAGCAAATTACCATGGGGGAGTTTATTCAGGAGTAAAGTTCATGGGTATTGAATTGGTGCCGCCTCTAAAGAGAGGTGGCGACTGGGACAAAAAAGTGTTACAACGAGAGACCTGGTGGATTTATAAATTAAAAACGATGCAGCCAAGGGGCCTTAATGAGCAGTTACTATATGGCTGTTTTATCTAACCCTGTTAACACTAAGGTCCCTTACCCCAAGGATAGTAGAGAGAGGTGACTGATTGTTGTGTGTCCTATGGACCAATCATCCCTTCCATTTATCCCTTTGGCTAGCCCCTATTTCCTTATCCTCTTGTTCTGTACTTCTTCCTTTTTCCATATTGCTTCCTCCTTTCTACCCTTACCTCTACCCCTCTGTGTTAAGGAGGTCATTTTGGTTGTGCTTAATGAATAATTGTCCCTTTAAATTGGGACCTAGGCCATCACTCTTTGAGTATGGCCATGCCAAAGTGTTCTCTTCTATCTAGACCGGCTGCTGAGAACCAATAGCGGGTAAATGTCCTTGTGGCGCGTAGAACCCAAACCAAGTGATAAGAAGCGCGTCCAAACATCTAAGATATTGATAAACACTAATGTGGAATGTTGGGGGACGGGTTGGTCCCTAAACACCGCCCCCTTTACGTCCCTATTCAGCCTCTACCAGTATGCATGAGGGAATGGCGACAGATCTGACTTACGCCGCACCCCCTAGCAGTCACCGGGTTTACATACATGACCGGGTCACGCGGCGGTCACGTGACTCTGGGGGATGGTGTGGCCGATGTTCCCGGCATGCTTAAAAAGTGCCGAGGGGAACATGGCAGACGCTGCTGCCACACACAAGATTACAGACGCGACAGCTGCGATCCATATGAACCCTGCCATAGAGGGCTGACCCAAGCATCACCAGACCATGTGAACCGAAACATGGATGGTTTAGCTAAGTATTGTTTTGTATCTGCGTCCATTACTTGTATCAGCATACCGGAGCTTGGCACATGTTTGCTTGACGTAACTGAGTTTGGTGTAATCTGTCGTCGAACATTCATTTGTAAATGAGTGACCCAGCGAGGTGAGGTTCATTTGGGCATGACAACCCTCCCCCTGCAGGGTCACAATAAACTGGTCTCCTAAGGAGTTGGATTACATCCAACGAAACACGTTGGGACATTTTAGGGGTGCATTTAATTAATGGCAACAGGGCCCTCTGGCTAGTGTGATGAAGCTGGGCAGTCCCCATTGCTGCGCAGGGACAAAGAGGGACTGTTAGGTTAACACATGTCAGATCGGTAGTTGTAAGAGACCCAGTATTAGTCCCCCCACACCCTTAGATGTCTCGTTACCATTGGCGCAGCGTATATATAACTTCTGATCACTATAATGTTTGGCAAGCAGGTTAGGACACGAGAGGGAAGAGAATGGGTACAATGATGGCTGTAAAGCGATTATATCTTGCTGAGTATAAAGGTTCCTTTAGATGGGACAATTAAGCAGGCGATTGTCAGGAAGGAAGCAATCGCCTGCTCGTCAGTGGAGGAGACCGCTGCATTTACATGTTTAGATGGCACAATCTGCTGCCGGCATAGGACGATTTAGGTGCCTACACAAACGATTCAATTACACGACAAATAAACGTTTTGCTCATTTATGGGGTAATCGTCAGCACCTTTACACCGGCAGATAAACGAGCATTCCTATCAATGATCGTTACCCGATCGTTGCCCAGTAAAGGGCCCTTTAATGACAAACAGATTTCTGTGATAGGTAGGAGGATGCTGAAAAGGATGAGAATACTTGAATGTAAAGAGAAGAAGGCTGTGGTGAGAGATCAGTAGAAATAAGTTACTAAGTCCGAAGCTGAACTGAACTGAAGGATTAAAGGGGTTGTATCACTTCAGCAAATGGCATTTATTATGTACAGAAAGTTAATACAAGCCACTTACTAATATATTGATAGTATCCATACTGCTTCCTTTGCTGGCTGGATTCACTTTTCCATCACATTATACACTGCTTGTTTCTATGGTTACGACCACCCTGCAATCCATCAGTGGTGGGCGTGCTTGTACACTATAGGAAAAAGCACCAGCCCATGTGCACTCCCACGGTCCTGGCCACCAGAGAGGCTGATGATTTTTCATATAGTGTACAAGCACGACCACCACTGATGGATTGCAGGGTGGTCTGTAACCATGGAAACGAGCAGTGTATAATGTGCTGGAAAAATTAATGTAGCCAGTAAAGGCAGCAATATGGGTAATAACCATATTATTAGTAAGTGGCTTGTATTAACTTTCTCTACATGATAAATGCCTCTTGCTGAAGTGAGACAACCCCTTTAACCGCCTGCCGACCGCCTAACGCAGGGCTGCGTCCAGGCGGCGGCAGGCTTGTTTCTCCTTGACGCGCCGGCGCGTGATCTCGCGAGAGGCGAGATTTGCTGTGAGCGCGCCCGGCAATGTGCTTTCCGCATTTTGCAGATCTGGACATTGCCAGAACTATATAGAAAATGCCTAGGACATGTTCTATATTTTTGCGGAACAGAAGTGCAGACCCGGAACTGCGGATCCGCAATTCCGGATCCAAGCGGGACAAAGTCTGTCCCCATAGAAATGAATGGTCCGCAATTCCGTTCCGCAAACAGAATTGCAGATGTGTGAATGGGGCATAAGGCTCCCTTATCACCGCCAGTTAGTTAGCTACTTGTTAGGTAGTTAGCGCCCAGCCCACCGCACCGCAGTCACTGATTTTGGCAGAGATATTTTCATCCACATTGATCGATGCGAATGAAAAAATCTGTGCCGTTCTTTTTTTTTTTTTTCCAGCCCAGAGGCTGAACGAAAAAAAAAAATCTCATTACCCGTATGCTCAATATAAGGAGAATAGCAGAAACTCCTAATGCTGGCCATACGTGTAATGATTGCAGAGACCCTCAAATGCCAGAGCACTGCAAAAACCTCACATGTGACCCCATTTTAGAAATAGGACACCCCAAGGTATTCCGTGAGGGGTATGGTGAGTTCATGCAAAATTGTATTTTTTGTCACAAGTTAGTGGAACATGAGAGTTTGCAAAAATAAAAAAATAAATTAAAAAAAATCAATTTTCGCTAACTTGTGCCAAATTTTTTTTTTCTGTGAACTCGCCATGCCCCTCACGGAATACCTTGGGGTGTCTTCTTTCCAAAATGGGGTCACATGTGGGGTATTTATACTGCCCTGGCATTTTAGGGGTCCTAAAGCGTGAGAATACAAATGCGTAAAAATGCCCTGTGAAATCCTAAAGGTACTCATAGGAATTTGGGCCCCTTTGCGCACCCAGGCTGCAAAAAAGTGTCACACATGTGGTATCGCCGTACTCAGGAGAAGTAAGGCAATGTGTTTGGGGTGTATTTTTACATATTCCCATGATGGGTGAGAGAAATATCGCTGTAAACGACAACTTTTTAAACATTTTTATACAAAGTTGTCAATTTACAGAGATATTTCTCTCACCCAACATGGGTATATGTAATAATACACCCCAAAACACATTCCCCTACTTCTCCTGAGTACGGAGATACCACATGAGTGACACTTTTTTGCAGCCTGGGTGCGCAAAGGGGCCCAAATTCCAACGAGTACCTTTAGGTTTTACAGGGATGCTCACAATTTAGCCCCGCCCAAAATGTCAGAACAGTAAACACACCCCACAAATGACCCCTTTTCGGAAAGTAAACACCCCAAGGTATTCACTGAGGGGCATAGTGAGTCCGTGGGAGATTTTTTTTTTTTGCCAGAAGTTAGCAGAAATGGAAACTTTATTATTATTTTTTTTCCCTCAGAAAGTGTCATTTTCCGCTAACTTGTGAAAAAAAATGAAATGATACATAAACTCACCATGCCCCTCCGCGAATACTTTGGGGTGTCTTCCTTCTAAAATGGTGTCATTTGGGGGGTATTTATACTTTCCTGACATTCTAGCACCTGAAGAAACATGACAGGTGCTCAGAAAGTCAGAGCTGCTTCAAAATGCCGAAATTCACTTTTTTGCACCATAGTTTGTAAATGCTATAACTTTTACCCAAACCAATAAATATACACTTATTGCTTTTTTTTTATCAAAGTCATGTAGAACAATAAATTTAGAGAAAAATGTATATATAAATGTAGTTTAAAAAAAAAAAATTACAACAGAAAGTGAAAAAGTCATTTTTTTGCAAAAATTTAAGTCATTTTTGATTAATAGCAAAAAAAGTAAAAATGTCAGCAGCAATGAAATACCACCAAATGAAAGCTCTATTAGTGAGAAGAAAAGGAGGTAAAATTCATTTGGCTGGTAAGTTGTATGACGGAGCAATAAACGGTGAAAGTAGTGTAGTGCGGAATTGTAAAAAGTGGCCTGGTCATTAAGGGTGTTTAAGCTAGGGGGCTGAGGTGGTTAAAAGAAGTGTGTAGGTGTCTTTATGACGTGGGAGAAAGTAAGTTGTGAAAGGCCTGGAGAGAAGGTTACTGATAGAAACTGAGAGGCCAGAAGGGGCAGGTAAACAACTGCCACTAACAGGGAAAATGGTTGGAAGAGTTTGAAGTTATGGACCTCAGAAGAGGTGAATATGAGTGTGGTTACCGCGGGTATTCATATATAGCATATTGCTGCTGACAGTTCTAGGGGGCCAAATAATAAGAGACAGGGGAAGACATACCTGTACAGTGAATGCTAATCAGATTGTCAGAGTTTTTTTGTGCGACAGGTAAGAAATTGAAAGTGGCAGTAGAAGTTCGACCAAGGTTAGGAGACGTGTCCCCTGCAGTGAGCAGCAGGAGAAGAGAGAGACAGCTTATAAGATGGCACTAGTCATTTATTTCTTATCTCGTTCTCGTTAAGTAATATGATAATGTTTAGAGCATTAATGAAGGACACACAATTCACTGTCAGCTGTTATTCACTGCTTACTTTGTCTGATAAAGGGCTATTTAGGGGTACTCCTACCTCTTGGGGGCCATTCACACGTCCGCAACTGTTTGCGGTCCGCAAATTGCGGATCCGCAAAACATGGACACCGGCCATGTGCGTTCCACATTTTGCGGACCACACATGGCCAGCACTACAATAGAAATGCCTTTTCTTGTCTGTGGCTGTGGACAAGGATAGGACACGATAAGACAAGGATAGGACATGTTCTATTTCTTTGTTCTATTGAAAATGAATGGGTCCGCACCGATTCCGCAAAATTGCAGAACGGATGCAGACCCATTTTGCAGACATGTGACTGGACCCTTAAAGTGATCACATAACATATGCTATCACTTTATGACCCTGAGAATGAATGGCCGCAGCACTCGTTAAGCCTGTGCAATGGTGCTACCAGCCACCAAGCTGTGCAGGGGCAACATTGCTGGCACCATGCACTTGAGCTGCGATCCAGCTGAATCAGATATGCAACCACTTCATAGGATTGTTAAGGTTCCCCTTCAAGGTTATGTCCCCCTTTAAAATCAATTTTTATTGTCCCAATACATCTAGATAAATAAATGGGCCTTGATTGAACAGTCCCATCATTGTCTCTACAGCTCCTTAGGCATCCCCATAATAACGGACAAAATACTGCGTAGTGTGATCCTGCCGCCGTATTTCCTTCCTTCTGACCGCACAGTTTGTTGTCTGTCAGGAAATTTTAACTTCAGACCTATTTAAAAATTGCTTTATTTTTTATTTTACAACACAACAGGGACAAACAGAAAAACATGGTGTCATAGATTTGCCATATTTTATGACTTTTCTTAGCTTATGTAAAACATTTTTCAAAACTGTCAAGGCAAGTGTATAATATATTACATAACGTGTTATTTCATATGTGGTGAATACAATACAATTTCCATTGTTTTTGGGGCGGAGAGGACCACAATGTAAGAATTACAAATGTATGACATAAATAGAATCAGAACTTGTGTTACCTTGCTAAATAGTATTTAAATATTTCATTTGTAGTTTATTAAAAAGATTTATTATAAATCTCCAGCATGGTCACTTTAGGAAGAAAACAAAACTGAGGATGCTGTAGTACCAATTTTGACCACCTAGTGACAGTATATGTCTATATTTCTATTTCCCTGAATGTATGTATTGAGGGTGGAATAGTAGAACAATGTGCTAGGCTTATAGGTGTCATCTGCTGTTTTTTGAAGTTTACTCAAAACATATCTTTTATTATTTAACTTGATGAGCCAAATGCAGCCCTCAACCTTTTGAATAAGGCAGAAAGTGAGATGAAATATTTACAGACAAAAAGAGATTGCCATGGGTTTTTTGGTTTTAGATGAATAGAAACATAGAAGATTGACGGCAGAAAAAGACTACATGGTCCATCTACTCTGCCGTTATACAGTCATTGACAAAAAAAAGGAGTTGTTGGAATGGAATGGAATGATGATAAATGTAACTGATTACAATATTAGACTGAAAGGATACATTTATTGGGGAAAAGTGTTCAATATAAAGGAGGCTCTAGGACCCTGTTGAGCCACGTCTAGCCAGGATATGAGATGAGAAATGGTTGGGCATGGAGGCATAGAAGTTTGCTGAGCTGTTTGTGTTCCTCATATCACTACTATTGGTGACTATGGTATGTGATGGCTCCCGAGATCATCACACCAGCAGTTAGGGCAGTGTGTCACTCCATAGCAAAAGCAGGATTGAAGAGCTCACCACGAGGCCTCCATACTCAAGCCCGACTGTTTTGGAATCCTAAATGGAACCTGAATTTGTTCCTAAGGAAATAGCACTCTAGGACATGTAATGGGCTCTGAGACCCCAAAATTCCTTCTGCTAAGTGCCTGAATGTGTCTAGATGGTGTAAATTATGGGGGCTGCTCATAATTGTTGGTTGATCAAACTATTCTCTCTTCTGGTCGTTTATGTGGCCTGTTCGCCATGAGTGCATGGCCTCATGTAACCATTTTTCCCAACACCATCTAATAGCTAGGTCTGAACAGTCTAGATGGCAGGCAATTTGTGGAAACAACCACCCTGCCTGCCTCTCTTAATCTGATGCGCCCCTCTCAAAGTCTGTTAACTGGGCAAAATGTCTTCCAGTGCATCTCAGAGGCATATCTAGCAGTCAATGATTTCTCACCAAGAGGTACACTACCCAAAAGTATCCTCCGAGAGCCTTTTTTATAGGGCAGCAGGGAAAGTACTTTTATCTCCTCTTATAGCAAGACCCAGTGTCTAATCAGACCACACCTGTATACAGCTACATACAGTCAGGTCCATAAATATTGTGATACCGACACAATTCTAACATTTTTGGCTCTATACCCCACCACCATGGATTTGAAATGAAACAAACAAGATGTGCTTTAACGGCAGACTGTCAGCTTTAATTTGACGGTATTTACATCCAAATCAGGTGAACGATGTAGGAATTACAACAGTTTGCATATGTGCCTCCCACTTGTTAAGGGACCAAAAGTAATGGGGCGATTGGATTCTCGGCTGCTCCATGGCCAGGTGTGTGTTATTACCTCATTATCCCAATTACAATGAGCAGATAAAAGCTCCAGAGTTCATTTCAAGTGTGCTATTTGCATTTGGAATCTTTTGCTGTCAACTCTCAAGATGAGATCCAAAGAGCTGTCACTATCAGTGAAGCAAGCCATCATTAGGCTTAAAAAACAAATCAAACCCATCAGAGAGATAGCAAAAACATTAGGCACGGCCAAAACAACTTTTTGGAACATTCTTAAAAAGAAGGAACGCATCGGTGAGCTCAGCAACACCAAAGGACCTGGAAGATCACTGAAAACAACTGTGGTGGATGACTGAAGAATTCTTTCCCTGGTGAAGAAAACACCCTTCACAACAGTTGGCCAGATCAAGAACACTCTCCAGGAGGTAGGTGTATGTGTGTCAAAGTCAACAATCAAGAAAAGACTTCACCAGACTGAATACAGAGGGTTCACCACAAGATGTAAACCATTGGTGAGCCTCAAAAACAGGAAGGTCAGATTAGAGTTTGCCAAATGACATCTAAAAAAGCCTTCACAGTTCTGGAACAACATCCTATGGACGGATGAGACCAAGATCAACTTGTACCAGAGTGATGGGAAGAGAAGAGTATGGAGAAGGAAAGGAACTGCTCATGATCCTAAGCATACCACCTCATCAGTGAAGCATGGTGGTGGTAGTGTCATGGCGTGGGCATGTATGGCTGCCAATGGAACTGGTTCTCTTGTATTTATTGATGATGCGACTGCTGACAAAAGCAGCAGGATGAATTCTAAAGTGTTTCAGGCAATATTATCTGCTCATATTCAGCCAAATGCTTCAGAACTCATTGGACGGCGCTTCCCAGTGTAGATGGTCAATAACCCAAAACATACTGCAAAAGCAACCAAACAGTTTTTTAAGGGAAAGAAGTGGAATGTTATGTAATGGCCAAGTCAATCACCTGACCTGAATCCGATTGAGCATGCATTTCACTTGCTGAAGACAAAACTGAAGGGAAAATGCCCCAACAACAAGCAGGAACTGAAGACAGTTGCAGTAGAGGCCTGGTTCCAGACTTCAAGCTGTAATTGACTGCAAAGGATTTGCAACCAAGTATTAAAAAGTGAAAGTTTGATTTATGATTATTATTCTGTCCCATTACTTTTAGTGCCTTAACAAATGGGAGGCACATATGCAGACTGTTGTAATTCCTACACCGTTCACCTGATTTGGATGTAAATACCCTCAAATTAAAGCTGACAGTCTGCAGTTAAAGCACATCTTGTTTGTTTCATTTCAAATCCAGGGTGGTGGTGTATAGAGCCAAAAATGTTAGAATTGTGTTGATGTCCAATATTTATGGACCTGACTGTATCTGCCTGAGACATGCATGCAGAGTTTTGAAGCAATCCAACATTTCTATCTGGGTGAGTAAATAGGTGCATTATTTTGTATTTACCTTAGGATAGACAATGTTTATCCCAGGCACGTTTAAATTCACTTACTGTTGATTTCCCAACCACCTCTGATGGGAGTTTGTTCCAAGCCTCAACTGCTTTTTCAGGGAAGTAATATTTTCTGACATTGGTTCTGATTCTCCCCCCCCCCCCCAACTGGTTTAGGTTCTGCCCCCTTGTTCTTGTGTTCATTTTTTTTTTATTAGAAAGACTAATCCTGAACCTTATTAATCACTATGTAAGTGAAAACCCAATGTAAAAAAAACAGCACATCACATCAAAAAGTTGAAAGGAGGGTGCCAGCAACCAGGACCAAGATCCAGATTCCAAGAAGCAGGGCCGCCATCAGGGGGGGTACAGCCAGTATCCCAGTAAGGGGCCCGGACCTTGTGGGGGGCCCGGCCGGTGCTGAGCCTTTTTTTTTTGTGTAACACCAATCCAAAGTTCCCCACAATCAGTACTATACTACATATCCAATCAACAGAAAAACAACCAATCAACAATATGTAGAAAAATTGTATTTTATTAAAGACATGATTAAACAATATACCGTAATTCAAGAAATGTCTCAATTTATTGCAAAAATACGTACAAAGTGAAAGACCACAAAGATATTTAAAAATACATAAAACCACACAAAAATGGTCCGTGGGTCTAGGGTCCACTGAACTCAGGTGATATAATTAAAGCCAGACATTCACCAATCTACTGGCAGGTCATATAAGCATCAATCAATCGCAAAACACTAAGGTTTTATAATGGCTGAATGCCATGACCAATAACAATAAAGATTGGAGAACTATTGTCCACTATAACATAAAAGCATGAATGCTATACACACCTGAGTTCAGTCGCCACCAGATCCACAGACCATTGTGGAAGCGTTCATCTCCTTAGTCATCTGTATCGCTGTCCTCAGGACAGCTATACAGATGGCTGTGCTGCGGCAGGGCAAAGGAGGGAGAGGCGTCTCCCTTCCCTCTTTCTCTGATAGGCTGTGGGCCTTGGTCCGGCAGCCGATCAGAGGCCGATGCAGGCGGCGCGATGACATCATCATGCCGCCTGAGCCGTACAGCGTGGGACACAGGCCGGAAGAGGCCTGCATCGCATCGCAGTCTGGAGTGGAGGTAAGTATGAGTGTTGTTTTTTTTTTTCTTTCTTTTAAATACAGTCGCACCAAATTACAGTTTGGGGTGAACATGGGGGGAGCAGGAGGCACTTAATACTGGCACATGGAGGGTACATATGCACTTGTTACTGTCACATGGTGGGTTGGCACTAGATACTGGCACATGATAGGGGGCATCTTTGGGGGGCACTTGTTACTGGCACATTATTATGGGGCCTTCTACCGGGGCCACAAAGAAGGGGTATTTTATATAGGGGGGGGGGGCTCTGTGTGGTACTAGTACTATCAGGGGTATTATCTGCAGTATAGTATTGGGGACAACAGGGGCACAGTATAAGGCTACATGCACACGACAGTTGTTTTTTGCTGTCCGCAAATCGCGGATCCGTCTCCCTTTTTTTTCACATCCACATCCTTTCCTTGTGTCCGCAAATTTTGTAGGTTGTGTTTCCGTGTGTCTTCCGTTTTTTTTGCGGATCCGCAAAAAAAAAGGAAGGCTTGAAACAGTTTCTTAAAGTACCTGCACAAGTGCCCTGGTTTGCAAGCAACCATCCGCAAAAAAAACGGATGCGGATGGAAAAACGGAAGGCTTCAGTGTGGCTTCCGTTTTTTTTGCGGACCCATTGACTTCTATGGGTCCGCAAACCGTTTTTTGCGGACAAGAATAGGACATGCCATATTTTTTTTGCGGACGTGAAATGCGGAAGACGGACGCGGACAGGAAACGGAAGAGGCATCAGTTTTTTTTGCGGATCCATAGAAATGAATGGGATCCGCAAAAAAAACGGAACGGAAGCCGAGAAAAAACACTGTCGTGTGCATGTAGGCTTAAGGGTAGTAGGATGATTTGTCCAGAAGATGGGAGGATGATGGAAAAGTAGTGAACTTTTATTTTTGTCAAACTGCAGAGACTGAAAATGGCGACAAAGTGGTCGTCTGGTCTGAAGGTCTGAAAGGAGAAGGCGAGGACAGAGAACATCTACATCAATGGAGACGTCACTGGATGTAAGAGGTATGTCGGGCTGTATTACTGTAGTGATGGGATCAGAGGCGTAACGATCGCGGTGTGACTGGGGGGATGCAGGTGGGATATGGGTGTGGCCTGGAAGGGGGTCCTTGATTAATTTTGCCCGGGGGCCCTGAGGGTTCTCATTCCGACCCTGACTTGTGTCGCTGATCTGATCCTGTACTTGCAGGCTGTGCGGGCATGAGTTTAGTCAGTTTAGCACGCTATCCCGCGAGACCTGTGACCTCTGGTGGGTCTCGCAGGATCACACGCCGCAGGACACAGGGGCCCCGTGATCTCCTATTGCCCTTCCCGGGAATAGGCTCTGGATCAGCCACTGGGGCGGGGGTGGGGGGGGCCCAGGCCCTGAGCTGTGTAAGGGGCCCCAAAATTTCTGATGGCAGCCCTGCCAAGAAGATAAAACTAAAGAAAATGTCACAGCACTGCAGCAGTGATGAATCTCCAGTGGTGGGTTATTCACTCGTGCAAAGACAGCAACATTTCAGTCCTATCACAGGACCTTTCGTAACTCGTAAGCAATATTGTGCACAAAATGACCAGCATATATACAACTTAAGTGTAAATGGATGGTGGTAGATAATCAGAGTTCATTTTACAATGCATATGCAAAGTGTCATATTGTGTGTATATCCATATATAAAGTTTTCCAGTGCATATTTATAATGACCACACTATTACAAACATAATGAAAATTGATTGGATAGATAAGGACTAATGGCAGGGCTCACACTATACACAAAGGAAATTGTTGGGGAAACCAAAACCCAAACCACCAAAAATGGAAAGATATAAAATAAATATAATAGGCACTCCACCTTCTGGAAAATATGTAGGAACCCCACATTTATATTAAAATACAAATAGTATAAAAACTGTTTTGCATTAAGCAGTGATCACTCTTCATAATCCATTTCAAAATTCATAATCCATTTCTAAAATAAAATCACCAACCTCACATTAAAATCCACTATAATCGCAATACTGTATACCACTAATAGATATAATGTCCCAGAGATAATCCAAACAGAGTAATAACGTGGACGCAGTCGATATTCAGTCTTTAGAGTATGATTAGTAATCAAAATTCATGATTGTCCGATCCACGATCCATATAAATGAATACACACATCTGGGTACTTAAAAATGAAGTAATATAGGAATAGTTATGAGTGGCAGGGGCAATATTCGAATTCGCAATATTTCGTGAATATTTGGCAGAATTCGCGGTTATTTTCTTGATTGCGAAAATCGTCAATGTAATATGCGCGCGCAATACAGGCGTGGGTCACTTTTGCTACATTTTTCAAGCTGCTGGAAGTTTCCTGAGACTGGAGAAAATGGTTGGCACGGCAGAACATTACAATAGCTTTATATACAGATAGACTGCTCCAATATATTTGCAATTGCGCAAATCGGCAATTAATGATGTGCATATTTTTGCGCAATACGTGAAACTTCACATTTTAGCAGGTCTGACTACATATTAATGATTGGTGCAGTAAGTATTGTTGTGAACTTGTGACATCACAGCACTGTGTATGTATGGACAGCAGAACCAGCAGAACCTACCTAACACCCTGCACTAGAACCTACACTATATCACTATCTAACCTACACTGACAATCTCCCTCTAACTATCTGTATTATATATATAAGCTAACTAACTAACTATCTAATGTAATGTGACACAGGAAAGCAGAGAGCACAGCAATGACACTGTTGTCTCTCTCAGAACTGTAATAAACTGTAGAAAATGGCTGCTGGGGAGGTTCTTATATAGTAAGAGGTAGGCAAGTTCCCTATTGGTTACCAGGGATGTTGCTAAGCTCAGACAAAGACATTGCAGCCTTCTCATTGGCCCACAAGCAAAAAGGGAGGCTACTGATGAAAAAAAAGTAGAATATTCGAAAATAAATAAATATAAATATTCGTGAATTCTCAAAGTTGAGATATTCGCGATTTAATTATTCGCGCCGAACACTATGTAGGAATTGCAGTATGTCGCGGTAATAGAACTCCGCTACATCAATTCCTCCTCTATGTGAAGTGTTTGTCAGTAGCGCTTGTTGGTATAACACTGATTTATAGAGCGCTTGCCTTTGTAATCAGCTGGGAACAAAACCAGCTATGGGGATGTGCACTTACCCCTGCCTTTACGTGATGTCCTTACTGCTCCTTACAGGCGCTGGCAGCGGCGCTCAACATTCGGCCTTTAGCGTTCCTCTGTGGAAACACATGTCAAGACATGTGTTGCTTTCTCTTGATGTTTCCTGGGCAAGTACTCTGTTGTCCAAATAGATATTGTAGCGCTTACCCAGCTGATTGTTTAAAACAGGAAATGGAAGCATTAAAACAAGTACAGAAAAATAATAATATCACCATATGATGAGCTGATAAGGGGGGAGCAATACAGGACAGGACACAGAAAAATATGATGAAGAATGTAAAAAATAGCTTGGAGATGGGAATACCTATAAAAAACTTGAAAAAGAGTACCAATCATTATTGGTTGATTTTTGTAATAAGGGAAGGGAAAAGGGAATCTTGTTAGAAAGAGAATTCCAGTTTATTACAGGAACGTAGCAAAGAATCCCTATATTTTACTGTATACCAAAAGTCCACAAAGATGATAAAACCCTCCAGGCCGCCCCATTATATCTGGTATAGGATCAGTGACGTCCAATTTATCACAGTATTTAGACCAATTACTTCAACCGATTGCAAAAACTACCCCATCGTATATTAAAGACACATCCCAAAACATTATAGTGGTGGAGGATTTACAGTATCAACCCCACTGGATTTTAGGGACACTAGATGTTAGCTCTTTATATACGGTAATAGACCATAAACAGGGTACAGAATCACTCAATACCATATTACACAGAGAAGGAAGGCTTGACACGAATATGTTCTGCATAGTTTCTCATTGCTACCCACTGTTTGTCTTAATATAATGAATTTATTGTCCTAATATAAAGGATATTGTCATTTAGAAACTATTAAAATGGTGGAGAGCAATGAAAGGAAGATATTCCCCCAAAAAACGCATGTGGGGGGAAAAATCGCAGCAAAAACGCGGCATTACAGCAGATGTAGAAAATGATATTAAAGAAATATGTTGATGTTTGATATGTTATTATATGGCGCTACACAGGATTGAGAAATATGAATAAGGAACATGAGAGGTGAATGTGTAGAGAAATAGGGTTGACAAGTCAAACAGAGGCTCCGATCCATTTACAGATTTTAGGTATATCCATCTGATCCAGTCCAGTTTTTTTGGTAGAGAAGGATTAGTATAAAAGAGCCATAAATTCAACGTGACATATAGCCACTGAGGAAGGAGCCGAAGCTCCAAAATGCGTCAGACGTTATATGTCACCTGGTTACCTATGTCGACATCCATTAAAAGAAAGGCTCTCGTTTCAAACAATCAGCCGGGTAAGCGCTATAATATCTATTGGGACAATTGAGTAAGCGCTACAATATCTATTTGGACAACAGAGTACTTGCCCGGCAAACAGAGCGGCATTGAACATGTGCACGGGAGCGCACAGCATCATAGATTACAATAATGCTGTGCACGTCGGGTTGCCCACGGGGCTATTGTCCCACACTAATAAGATCATATGAGTGCAGGACAATAGTCCCGCGGGCGGCCCGACGTGCACAGCATCGTTGCAATCTATGATGCTGTGTGCTCCCGTGCGCACGATCAATGCCGCTCCAGGGCATATGGCCCGCTCATGGACCGTATGTCTCGGAGGGCATAGAGTCGTGTGCAAAGACCCTTAGCGGGAGATTTATCAAGACAGGCACTTTCTGTGCCGATCTTGATATCCCATTTACTGCCGGAAGATGCACCAGATTTATGACGAGGCGCAGGTCATAAATCAGGCACATCCTCCGGCAGTCCATTCTCATAAACAGAAATCTGCAGCAGCTCAGAGCTGCCATAAATTTCTGGCTTAATTTGCATGAGAAAACTGGCGTAAATGAAGATTAAATTGTTTCGGCTGTTGGTCACACCCCTTTTCAACCCTAACCCTCTATTAGAAAAATGATGAGGGTAGTGTAAAAAGAGCCACTCTGCAGGTGCAGAGATGATTCTGGTATCTGTAGAGTATTGTCTCCAAGGAAACCAGATCTTCTCAACTGAACCTTATCTACCAGAACATTTCTCATTAATTATGATCTAGGACAGCGTAAACCTTTCCAGACACAGCCATTTTTCAATTTCCTGATACGGCCAAATTTTTCCAATCTGGCATATGTCAGATGGATAGTCATACCGCACAAAATAATGATTAATTACTATACACCATATGTCTACTTTATGTTGGCATCATTTTGTAAAGGTCATTTATTTATTTTATTATCATTATTATTATTATTAGGGAATTCGAAATCCCTCTTTTTTAAGAACCAATTCAGTTATGAAGTCACTTTGAGACCCCATTTAATGAACTACACCCCTCAATTTATTGAAAACTGATTTTGCAAACTTTGCCAACCCTTTTGGTGTTCAACAAGAATTAAAGAAAAATGGAGGTGAAATGTCAAAATTTCACTTTTTTTTAGATTTTTCATTTTAATCCATTGTCCCTGTAAAACAGAAAGAGTTAACAGCAAAACAAACCTTAAAATGTATTACCCTAATTCTAAAGTTTACAGAAACAACTCAAATGTCGTCATAAACTACTATATGGGCACACCTCAGGGCTCAGAAGGAAATGGGTGCCATATGGTTTTTTGGAGGGCAGATTTTGCTGAAATGGTTTTTGGGTACAAAATTACATTTAAAGAGACCCTGAGGTACCTTTTAGAGTGGAAACTCCCAAAAAGTGACCCCATTTTGGAAACTACACCCCTCAAGATATTTATCAAGGGGTGTACTGAGCACTTTGACCCCATATGTGTTTCATAGAATTTAGCAGTAAAAATGTCATTAAATTTCCTCCAATAAAATGCTACATAAGCCCCAAATGTTTCATTTTCACAAGGGGTAATGGGACAAAAAGCACTCCACAATTCTTTTTTAGCCCGTACCCATTATATCAGTGGCATCCCCAGTTACCAGGCTGACCACAATAGAAGCAGATCTGGACCTGGCAATTTTTTGGGAGGATCTGGCTGTATGTTACCTTTGCTCTGCACCTTCCTTCTCGCATGTCACCTCCTTCTCAGCATTCTGATCCGGCTCCCAGGTCCTGTCCAACACACAATCATCATCATAATCCTCACCCTCCATGCAGCTTTTATCAGACTGTGATATGTCATTTTGGGCTCCTTGGCCCCCTACCGATTCCCTTCTCCATATTTGCCTTGAGAGCCACTGTCACCACAGCTGCCACTGCCCCTACCTCCACCACTATGGTAAAAGTGCCATACTACTACTGTCACTACCACATCTTCACCTGAACCTCATCCTTATGACAGTCCATAAATTAAGGTTAGTTAGTTACAACGTAGGACTTTTATGAATTAGCCTAGAACTTGCACTTCGTTAGATATCTGGTTGTGTGTATTATATTTATCGCCACTATATGAATGTGTATTTGGGTATTTTAGGAGTATTAATAAAATTATTTTTAATAAGAATGCTTCTCACACAAGTGCTCAACAGGAAGAATAAGCTGAGTATTTTTCATATCACATGGTATGGTACGGTTCTTAGGAAAAAAGAAGGCATCCCACTAGGAAGGGGAAGTGAAGATGGAAATGATGGAACTAAAAGGCTTTGCTGAGGCTGCAAGGAAAGGGAGCAGAAGGTATTGGCTGAGCCCTGGCTCAAGGGTACAGTGTAAGACTCAGATGTGACATTAACATCATCTTGTAGTGAGGACTAGCGAGCCATCAGTCCAGTATATCATTTTCTTTGACCTCACTAATAATCTAGCACCTACCGGAAGCAGGGGACATCTGTGGCCTGCTGCCACTACTACTACTGGCAGAATAGCTGAAGCTGCTACAGCCACCCAAATTCCAATCTGTTTGCCAGAAATTTTATTATGAGCTCTCTAAATGAAAAGTCACAGGTTTGATACAAACATTATTTAACGGTAGCAAAATCGGAAGTGTTTTTTTCTGCAATTAACAGACAGAGGCTCAATTAAATGTCCCTCCCCTTCTACATACACACTGCACACTGGTATTGACAATTTACAATGGTATATTAACTCAATAAAATGCGTTGAATGAAACTGGTATATTGATGCAGTACAATACATTAAGTAAAATGCACAGTATATTGACATAATACAATGTGTTAAATGAAACTGCTATATTAGTAGTATATTAATATAATACAATGTGTTAAATGAAACTGCTATATTAGTGCAATTATTGCAAATCATTAAGTAATCACAAAACATTAAACAAAAATTCGTAGCCTTTATAGTTCTTCACAGATTTGGGACACTCTGAACGAGATCTCAAATGCTGGGTTGTGGATTGCATCCCCCCGCCAAGGCGAGGGGGGAATAGATCATTGCTGTTAAAAAGAAGAGAGGCCCAATGGATCTTCAAATTGGATTGTCTGAAACCCAAAGGGTTGAATGTTGACTATAATCCCAATCTCTACTGTTAAAAAAGGGGGTTGTACCTTCTGTACATTTGCAGCTGCTGTGGTATTCATTCTGAACGTCAGCAGGACGTATGGAACATATAATAGTGCAAAGAGATTTACTCTGTATATCTATCTGAAATTATAAGCCAGTTTTATCTATTCATTTTAGTTTTTCTTTTTTTCTTCACAGTATACACGTATGAAGGGATGAAGCAATGCTAAAGAACCATCAATATATCCATCGGATGCGGTTTAGGGTCCAGTTCGTCAATATGATTCGATTGTATCAATATATGTTATGAGAATTTTTTTCTCTTTTTAGGGCGAGGGGCTGACAACATTATCAGGATTTTTTCCATGGATAAGATTTGGCATGTAGTAGGGAGTTCCCAGAATTGAGGTCTATAGTGTGGGGAGGTGTCTCTCGTCCGCTACTATCCGGTGGGGAGCTGACACTGCCCACCGGGGTGGTAGATGAGCGACGGATCGGGGTTTCATCTCCTTGATTGGGGATAGTCCCCTCGACACCCCCACTACTTTGTACCTGATGCGAGATCCGCTATCCCATTGAATATGGGAAAGGTGCCATTCACAAACATGGAGATCCTGCAAGGCTCTATGACACCGCGCATGCGCGGGTCACTCACGCTGCTGCCCTTCACCAATATGGCGCTTTTGATCCGGATGGGTCATTAGACATGCGCGATTCTGTGGAATGATACTTCCTGTTGATACAAACGAACACCATGTGTGAATGTCACGTGGTGATGTATCAGATGACACGGACCCCGCACCTGATCGGTATTTTTGATGTTGTTCTTCGCTGCTATTGTTCATTTTGGGATATATGTAATGTACACAGATAATATTGTTTACATGTCACTTGATATTATGCACAATGAATTGTAATACACAGGTATTTATGGTAACCAGGATGTTGTTTATATTAGCAACTATGATGTCACAAGAATGACGTATCTATGCACCAATCATGTTTGAGAATTGCTTCACCAATCATGTCTGCCGATGTTACACTGTTTGCACTATTTAAGTTTGGTCTTCACCACTGTTCCTTGCTTGAAAAAGGCTCTATTGCTGAGCCGAAACGTCGCGTTTTTGCACCGCCATTAAGTAATCACAAAACATTAAACAAAAATTCGTAGCCTTTATAGTTCTTATTAAAAATAATTTTATTAATACTCTTAAAATACCCAAATACACATTCATATAGTGGGGATAAATATAATATCCCACAACCAGATATTTAACGAAGTGCAAGTTCTAGGCTAATTCATAAAAGTCCTACGTTGTAACTAACTAACCATAATTTATGGTTTTATTTATTTTTCACTAATCACTCATATTAACATATACATATCCCCACCTTTGTTCTCCTACCGTAGGAACCAGAATTTGGGAGATAGGTTGGTGAGGTCGGATGTAGGCTCCACCAAAATATCAATGTCCCAATATTGTGGTTCCACACGCACTGGATGTTTCCCTTGTTTTAATTGTGTCAACTGCCCCTTGTTACTACGGGGTAATTCCTTCCATGATGTACGTACAGATAGAACCTTTAGAATACGTCAGTTCTTAACTTGTGATTCAACTCACGTGGTCTATCTCCTCACGTGCCCCTGTAATTTGTGGTACGTGGGGGAGACCACGTGTGATCTGAAAACCAGATTAAACTATCACAGATATACCATCAGACAAGGCAGGATGGATCTGCCGGTCTCCAAACATTTTAAAGAGATGAAACACACAGAAAAAGATCTTAGGTTTAGGATTTTGGAACAGGTTGTATTTGGAAGAAGGGGCGGTGACAGAGTTGCTCTCCTAAAAAAACGAGAGCTCTATTGGATTTTTACCTTACAGACCCTAAAACCTAGGGGACTGAATGTGGAGTTTAGGGTTATTTAGGAAGTGTCCTATGATATGTGTATAATCTATCCTTCCCGCTTAATGTATGGGTGACAGCATGTGCCGATTTTATGACGACATTCAAAAATATTTTTTTTCTCTTTATAGATCATAAAAGCCTTAAGTCACTACAAGATTGAAACTATCCGGTTGAGAATGCACGACAGGAACGCCTGGCCTATTTTTTGTATAGGATTTTTAATCCGAACATTGACTGATGTTGCCCTATCTTTTCCCTGTTTTTTGTTTTAAACATGGGTGGGTTGTGGATACTATCCCACTATTGGATGTCTCCACAGCCACCCGTATTTGTTTCAGCAGGACAGGACCACAGGAGTATGTGTGATGATATGTGCGATTGATTGTACCTGTGGGGTAACACTATCCCTGATAGAGTGACGCCGTCGCTGTATCCGCGGCAGCGGTACCCCCAAAAAAAAAGGGGGAGTGACTTGAGTGGAGATGGAAGCTGTGATGTGCCGCTGACGCGGACATGACGCTCCCGGTGTGAACTGCACGACCCAGGATACAGGGGGTAATACCCCTGATTGGGATGTCGAGCGGTTCCCAGTCTCCCCATAAGACCCCTGTGAAGGTTAAATGTTGACAATGTTGCCTGATGTGATAATGACAGATGTCATGTGATCTGTGGGACTGCCCTGTCGAAGTAAGGGCATTTGATATGCGCCCTCATAGCAATACAGATAATGGTGGCCATTTTTAAATAGGGCAAATCAGGATGCCATGACGTCTGAAACAACGCGATGTTTGTCTCAGACGCATGCGCATTAACTCTGTTGAGACGCCAAAGCGGACCTGCCGTCCATTCCAACTGTGAGACTTTATTATATCTTTTTTAACTACACTAATCATGCACAGGTGTTACACTTAATTAATTATTGTAGAATTTATATGAATTGAAGTTATGGCACTTTATACTGCACCATCTTATACATTATATATTTATTAACACAGATGATATGCATTGCACATGTTGTGGATATGATTTTTAAACAAGTTTATGTATTTTAATGGTCACTTTTATACTTGATTACACTATTGATTGATTGATTATGCACTTTATTGATATGCCTTTATATACCTCACTATGGCACATGTTTTGTATGGCTTGACAAAGACTGCATAGCAGTCGAAACGTTGCTGCATCTTTGGGGAATAAACAGATTCACTTTTTTCACTTTACTGGAGTGCTGCCGTGCCCTTTCTACTACTATATATATATATATATATATACAGAAGAAAAATGGCGGCACTGAAGTAACGTCCATACACGGATAACAATAGCGGGTGCTATGTCCAAAGGGTATAAGCTCCTTACCCGATATGCATCAAGAAAAAGGACAGCACTCCAATGTAGTAAAAATAGTGGATTAAATCACCCATGCGGTGCAAAAAACGCGACGTTTCGGCTCAGCAATAGAGCCTTTTTCAAGCAAGGAACAGTGGTGAAGACCAAACTTAAATAGTGCAAACAGTGTAACATCGGCAGACATGATTGGTGAAGCAATTCTCAAACATGATTGGTGCATAGATACGTCATTCTTGTGACATCATAGTTGCTAATATAAACAACATCCTGGTTACCATAAATACCTGTGTATTACAATTCATTGTGCATAATATCAAGTGACATGTAAACAATATTATCTGTGTACATTACATATATCCCAAAATGAACAATAGCAGCGAAGAACAGCATCAAAAATACCGATCAGGTGCGGGGTCCGTGTCATCTGATACATCACCACGTGACATTCACACATGGTGTTCGCTTGTATCAACAGGAAGTATCATTCCACAGAATCGCGCATGTCTAATGACCCATCCGGATCAAAGCGCCATATTGGTGAAGGGCAGCAGCGTGAGTGACCCGCGCATGCGCGGTGTCATAGAGCCTTGCAGGATCTCCATGTTTGTGAATGGCACCTTTCCCATATTCAATGGGATAGCGATCTCGCATCAGGCACAAAGTAGTGGGGGTGTCAGGGACTATCCTCAATCAGAGATGACCCCCGATCCGTCGCTCTCGACCACCCGGTGGCAGTGTCAGCCTCACCGATAGTAGCGACAGAGACACCTCCCCACACTATAGACCTCAATTCTGGGGAACTCCTGCTACATGCCAAATCCTATCCATGGAAAAATCCTGATAATGTTGTCAGCCTCGCCTAAAAAGAGAAAAAATTCTCATAACATATACTGATACAATCGAATATACTGACGAACCTGGACCCTAAACATCCGATGGATATATAGATGGTTCTTTAGCACTGCTTCATCCCTTCATACGTGATACTGTGAAGAAAAAAAGAAAAACTAAAATGAATAGATAAAACTGGCTTATAATTTCAGATAGATATACAGAGTAAATCTCTTTGCACTATTATAGTACTCCATACGTCCTGCTGACGCTCAGAATGAATACCACAGCAGCTGCAAATGTAGCAGAAGGTACAACCCCTTTTTAACAGTAGAGATTGGGATTATAGTCAACATTCAGCCCCTTGCTTCAGACAATCAATTTGAAGATCCATTGGGCCTCTCTTCTTTTAACAGCAATGATCTATTCTTCGCCTTGGCGGGGGATGCAATCCTGGCCCAGCATTTGAGATCTCGCTCAGAGTGTCCCAAATCTGTGAAGTGTTTTGGGACACTCTGAATGAGATCTCAAATGCTGGGTTGTGGATTGCATCCCCCCGCCAAGGCGAGGGGGGAATAGATCATTGCTGTTAAAAAGAAGAGAGGCCCAATGGATCTTCAAATTGGATTGTCTGAAACCCAAAGGGTTGAATGTTGACTATAATCCCAATCTCTACTGTTAAAAAAGGGGGTTGTACCTCCTGTACATTTGCAGCTGCTGTGGTATTCATTCTGAACGTCAGCAGGACGTATGGAACATATAATAGTGCAAAGAGATTTACTCTGTATATCTATCTGAAATTATAAGCCAGTTTTATCTATTCATTTTAGTTTTTCTTTTTTTCTTCACAGTATACACGTATGAAGGGATGAAGCAATGCTAAAGAACCATCTATATATCCATCGGATGCGGTTTAGGGTCCAGTTCGTCAATATGATTCGATTGTATCAATATATGTTATGAGAATTTTTTTTCTCTTTTTAGGGCGAGGGGCTGACAACATTATCAGGATTTTTTTCCATGGATAAGATTTGGCATGTAGTAGGGAGTTCCCCAGAATTGAGGTCTATAGTGTGGGGGAGGTGTCTCTCGTCCGCTACTATCCGGTGGGGAGCTGACACTGCCCACCGGGGTGGTAGATGAGCGACGGATCGGGGGTTTCATCTCCTTGATTGGGGATAGTCCCCCTCGACACCCCCACTACTTTGTACCTGATGCGAGATCCGCTATCCCATTGAATATGGGAAAGGTGCCATTCACAAACATGGAGATCCTGCAAGGCTCTATGACACCGCGCATGCGCGGGTCACTCACGCTGCTGCCCTTCACCAATATGGCGCTTTTGATCCGGATGGGTCATTAGACATGCGCGATTCTGTGGAATGATACTTCCTGTTGATACAAACGAACACCATGTGTGAATGTCACGTGGTGATGTATCAGATGACACGGACCCCGCACCTGATCGGTATTTTTGATGTTGTTCTTCGCTGCTATTGTTCATTTTGGGATATATGTAATGTACACAGATAATATTGTTTACATGTCACTTGATATTATGCACAATGAATTGTAATACACAGGTATTTATGGTAACCAGGATGTTGTTTATATTAGCAACTATGATGTCACAAGAATGATGTATCTATGCACCAATCATGTTTGAGAATTGCTTCACCAATCATGTCTGCCGATGTTACACTGTTTGCACTATTTAAGTTTGGTCTTCACCACTGTTCCTTGCTTGAAAAAGGCTCTATTGCTGAGCCGAAACGTCGCGTTTTTTGCACCGCATGGGTGATTAAATCCACTATTTTTACTACATTGGAGTGCTGTCCTTCTTTTTCTTGATGTGTATATATATATATATATATATATCCATGTTTAATATTGTCATTGATTGGTTCACTGCACTTGGGACAACGCCGAGGGGGGTCCTGCGACCCCCCCGTATCGGCGATCGCTGCAAACCGTAGATCAATTCAGACCTGTGGTTTGCAGCATTCAGAAACTTAACAATGGAGTAATTTTGTTTGCAATTCCCCCCCTGGGTTGTGGGCGGTGTGGCGTGCAGGTGGTGCGGGCGGCGGGATCGCGTCCGCCACCTCTGTTATATCATTGGTGGTCTAGTGGTTCTAGCAGAGTGTCAGCACATTGCTGACAATCTGCTAGAAACGGCTGACATCTGTGCTGTGATGTCAGCCGTTTAAACCCCTTCCATGCCACAGTCCGTACGGACTGCTGTATGGAAGGGGTTAACAGGGAGGGAGCTCCCTCTCCCATCGGGGGCTGCTGTGACCTTGCAGCCCCCGATTCTTGACGGGATGACAGAGGTAGGGGGCTCCCCTCCCTCCCTATCACCCGCTGCTCTGTTCTGGCAGCGGGTGATGGCTACCATGGCAACAGGATGCCTTCACAGGCGTCCTGCTTGCCATGGTAATAGTAACTCTGATCAGATTTCTGCTAAAGGCAGAAGTCTGATCAGACTGTGTAAAGTGAAAAATACAGTACACTATACAGTGTACTGTACTGTATTATACAGACATCAGACCCACTGGATCTTCAAGAACCATGTGGGTCTGGGTCGAAAAATGTGAAAAAAAGGTAAAAATAAAAAAAGCACATTTATCACTGAATAAAAATAAAAAAAAATAAAATACACTACACATATTAGGTATAGCCACGTCCATAAAAACATGCTCTATAAAAATATCACATGACCTAACCCCTTAGGTGAACAACATAAAAAACAAACAAAAAAATGGTATAAAAAAAAAGCCATTTTTTGTCACCTTACATCACAAAAAGTGTATTACCAAGTGATCAAAAAGGCGTATGCCTCCCAAAATAGTACCAATCAAACCGCCATCTCATCCTGCAAAAAATGAGCCTCTAAATAGCACAATCGCCCAAAAAAATTTAAAAATATGGCTCTCAAACTATGGAGACACTAAAACATGATTTTTAAAAAATACTGTTATTGTGTTAAAGTAAAATAAATTAAAAAAGTATACATATTAGGTATCGCCGCTTCCATAAAAACCTGCTCTATAAAAATATCACATGATCTAACCCCTCAGGTAAATGACGTAAATTTTTTTAAATAAAAAGAGTGTAAAAAATAACATTTTTGTCACCTCACATCACAAAAAGTGTAATAGCAAGCGATCAAAAAGTGATATGCCTCCCAAAGTAGTGCCAATCAAACCACCATCTCATCCTGCAAAAAATGAGCCCCTATATAAGACAATCACCCAAACAAAAAAAAAATATGGCTTTCAGAATGGGAAGACACTAAAAATCATTTTTTTCAAAAATGCTTTATTATGTAAAACTGAAACAAACCCCCAAAAAGTAGTCATATTTGATATTGTCGCGTCTGTAACAACCTGCTCTTTATAAATAGCACACAATCTAACCTGTCAGATCAACTATGTAAATAACAAAAAATAAAAACGGTCCCAAAACAGCTATTTTTTTTTGCACATTTCCATTTTAATTGATTTTTTCAGTAACAAAGCAAGGGTTAGCATCCAAACAAATATTTATTGCCCTGATTCTGTAGTTTGCAGAAACACCCCATATGCGGTGGTAAACTGCTGTATGGCCAAACGGCAGGGCGCAGAAGGAAGGGAACGCCATATGGTTTTTGGAAGGCAGATTTTGCTGGACTGTTTTTTTGACACCATGTCCCAATTGAAGCCCCCCTGATGCGCCCCTAGAGTACAAACTCCAAAAAAGTGACTACATCTAAGAAAGTACACCCCTCATGGTATTCAAAACCGATTTTACAAACTTTGTTAACCCTTTAGGTGTTCTAAGAGAGTTATTGGCAAATGGAGATGAAATTTCTGAATTTTTATTTTTTGTTACCTTTCCTCAAAAAAATCCAAAAATCATATGTACCCTATAATAGTACCAACAAAACTGCCACCTTATCCTGTAGTTTTCTAAATGGGGTCACTTTTTTGGAGTTTCTACGGTAGGGGTACATGAAGGGGGCTTCCAATGGGACACTGTGCCTAAAAACCAGTCCAGCAAAATCTGCCTTCCAAAAACCACATGGCGTTCCCTTCCTTCTATGCCAAGCTGTTTGGCCATACAGCAGTTTATGACCACATATGGGGTGTTTCTGCAAACTTCAGAATCAAGGCAATAAATATTGAGTTTTGTTTGGCTGTTAACCCTTGCTTTGTTACTTGAAAAAATGGATTAAAATGGAAAATTTTCCCAAAAATCGACATTCTGATATTTTATCTCTTGTGCAACACCTAAAGGGTTAACAACATTTGTAAAATCAGTTTTGAATACCTTGAGGGGTGTAGTTTCTAGTATGGGGTCATTTTTGGGTGATTTTATTATTTCAGCCTCACAAAGTGACTTCAGACCTGAACTAGTCCTTTAAAAAGTGGGTTTAGGAAAATTTCAGAAACATTTCAAGATTTGCTTCTAAACTTCTAAGCCTTGTAACGTCCCCAAAAAATAAAATGGCATTCCCAACATGATCGATACATGAAGTAGACATATGGGGAATGTAAATTAATAACTATTTTTCGAGGTATTACTATGTATTATAGAAGTAGAGAAATTGAAACTAGGAAATGTGCAAATTTTTCTCAAAATTTGTGGTAAATTTAGAATTTTTTTACAAATAAAACTGAATTTTTTGACTCAATTTTACCACTGTCATGAAATACAATATGTGACGAAAACACAATTTCAGAATGGCCTGAATAAGTAAAAGCGTTTTAATGTTATCACCACATAAAATGACACTGGTCAGATTTGCAAAAAATGGCCTGGTCCTTAGGGTGAAAATGAGCCCGGTCCCTAAGGTGTTAAACTATATATTTAGCAGGTTCCTGTCCATTATTATCTTTTTTACATATAATTATATTGGAGAAGTGTGCATGGCAGTTTTGAGCGTCTAAACCTCTTCCGCCACTCTGTCTCATGTGACCGTTTCCCCTGTGACTTAAGCACTTGGTGCTAGGCACTATGTCTCTGGCGCCCGGGGCACATGATCTCTAATGGAGGGCGGATGGGAGGAAGTCTAGGGAAATCCAGATGTCCATTCGCCAACATCGCTCCATGGAGTAATATAAAATTATATATTGATTGATATGATAATGTCCACACCAATCAGCTGGTGCTCATATGACCACCCCTCACTTCCCTATTGGGGGACACACCGCAAAATTCTCTCTCCTCCTTACCTACGTCACCTCCTGACAAAGCTTCCGCGAAATGCAAGTAGAGGGACACGGATACCTTTTCAGTGATTATAAGTGATTATAGTGCTATGGTTCAATGAACTAAGTTATTTTATTTAGATATTAATCACAGGTTTTGAACTTGCCTATCTGTCTGAGAATATTATGTTACTATGTATCTATGATCTGTGAGGCTATGATAGCATAGTTACTGCTTTTTTCAGCTTATATCCATGCATTGCAAATAGAAGTTAGTTACAACATAGGCCTTTTATGAATAAGCCTATACAGGGCTGGCCAACCTGCGGCTCTCCAGCTGTTGCAAAACTACAACTCCCAGCATGTCCAGACAGCCTAAAGCTATCAGCCTACAGCAGGGCATGGTGGGAATTGTAGTGAATTAGGGAATTGTAATTGTAGAACAGCTGGAGAGCCGCAGGTTGGCCAGCCCTGGCCTAGAACTTGCACTCCGTTATATATCCGGTTGAAGGATATAATATTTATCCCCACTATATGAATGTGTATTGGGTATTTTAAAAGTATTAATAAAATTATTTTTAATGGGAACTATAAAGGCTACGAATTTTTGTTTGATGTTTTGTGATAAGCTATAGTAGCTGTTCTGTGTAATAGAAGGTAAATGTTTGAGAATAGATTAGTTTGGATTAAATCATTAAGTAATACTGGTATATTAATGCAGTTATTGCAGTACAATTAGTTCTGCATGGTATATTAAAGCAATACAGTGCATTAACTAAAAACTGGTATAATAATGCAGTTATTGCAGTACAATTGCAGTGCAAAACTACATGACACAGACACTGCAGAATCTAATACACATCTCAGCTGCTGCAGAACCTCATAACACACACATCAGCTGCTGCAGAACAATATAATGCACATCTCAGCTGCTGCAGAACATAATAATACACATCTCAGCTGCTGCAGAACATCATAATACACACTTCAGCTGCTGCAGAACATCATAATACACACTTCAGCTGCTGCAGAACATCATAACACATCTCATCTGCTGCAGAACATCATAATACACACCTCAGCTGCTGCAGAACATCATAACACACATCTCCACTGCTGCAGAACATCATAATACACATCTCAGCTGCTGCAGAACATCACAATACACAATTTAGCTGCTGCAGAGCATCATAATAAACACCTCAGCTACTGTACTACATCATAATACACATCAGCTACTGCAGAACATGATAATACACACCTTAGCTGCTGCAGAACATGACAATAAAAATCACAGAAATAAACGTGGCCTAAATGGGTGGGACTGCTCCAAACCCCAAACACTGTGGCGTGTTTCTAACTGGGGGGGCAGTTCCTCCGCATGTGGTTCGCAGCGAACGGCTATCCCCAGCAAAAACTGCATACAGTGGAGGATACCGGCGCGAACCACAAGCACCACACAAACATCCTACACAAAATAAAACATGTGCGGATGAAAATATATAAACACATAACTCACAGAAAAAAGATGCACCACATGGATAAGCAACTGACAACACTGGCTAATCCCTCACTCTGGTGTTAAAAGTTGAGAGATTCGCCAATATTTCCAATCAGGAACATATCGGAGCCCCTTTAAGCACCACTTCACGGTATCTCAGCATGACATGGGGTCCTACCACTAGACTACCTATGGTGTGTGAACAAGGTCTGAACAGGTATTAAGCAGCCTACAGCCCCATCCCACTCACCTGCACTGCAGGACCAACAATGCAATGGGGAACAAATGAGGCCGCAAGCTACACCTACAACAGACCATGTGACACCGGCTTCCAGGTGCAACAGAATGTTTACCAGCCATATGCAATGGCACATTCACTACATATAAAACAAAAATCACAGAAAAACACTTGGCCTAAACATGACAATACACATCTCGGCTGCTGCAGAACATCATAACACACATCTCAGTTGCTGCAGAACCTCCTAACACACACCTCAGCTGTTGCAGAACATGACAAAACACATATCAGCTACTGCAGAACATGATAATACACCTCTCAGCTACATAGAACATCATAATACACACCTCAACCGCTGCAGAACATCATAAGACACATCTCAGCTGCTGCAGAACATCATAATACACATCTCAGCTGCTGCAGAACATCATATTACATACCTCAGCTGCTGCAGAACATCATAACACACATCTCCACTGCTGCAGAACCTCATAATACACACCTCAGCTGCTGCATAACATGATAATACCCCTCTCAGATGCTGCAGAACATCACAATCCACAAGTTAGCTGCTGCAGAGCATCATAATAAACACCTCAGCTACTGTACTACATCATAATATACATCAGCTACTGCAGAACATGGTAATACACCTCTAAGCTACATAGAACATCGTAATACACACCTCAGCTGCTGCAGAACATCATAATACACACCTTAGCTGCTGCAGAACATCATAACACACATCTCAGTTGCTGCAGAACCTCCTAACACACACCTCAGCTGTTGCAGAACATGACAAAACACATATCAGCTACTGCAGAACATCATAATACACCTCTGAGCTACATAGAACATCATAATACACACCTCAGCTGCTGCAGAACATCATAATACACATCTCAGCTGCTGCAGAACATTATAACACACATCTCAGCTACTGCAGAACATTATAACACACATCTCAGCTGCTGCAGAACATCATAATACACACCTCAGCTGCTGCAGAACGCCATAACACACACCTCAGCTGCTGCAGAACATGATAATACACACATCAGCTGCTGTAGAGCATGATAATACACACCTCAGCTGCTGCAGAACATGATAATATACACCTCAGCTGCTGCAGAACATGTTAATACACACATCAACTGGTTCAGAACATCATAGTACACATATCAGTTGCTGCAGAACCTTGTAATACACACCTTAGTTGCTTCAGAACATGATAATACACATGTCAACTGCTACAGAACCTTCACACACACACGGATAACAATACACGGATGCTGTAGGTCAGACCTCATAATTAGGGATGAGCGAATCGACTTTGGATGAAACATCCGAAGTTGATTCGCATAAAACTTCGTTCTAATTCTGTACGGAGCAGGAGCTCCTTACAGTATTAGAATGCATTGGCTCCAATGAGCCGAAGTTATTGCTTTGCGAAGTCTCGCGAGACTTAGCGCAATAACTTCATAAATTAATATGTACTGTAAAAAAAAATTCCCGAACTCTGGTTCTGTTCCAATGTACCACTTGGAACTGAACCCGAGTTTGGGAAATGTTTTCTTTTACAGTACAAATTAGTTTATGAAGTTATTGCGCTAAGTCTCGCGAGACATCGCAAAGCCATAACTTTGGCTCATCGGAGCCAATACATTATAACACTGTACAGATTCGCTCCTCCCTAATTATGAGGTCTGACCTACAGCATCCGTGTATTGGTCAATCACTGCTGCTGGATTGCAGGGTGGTCATAACAATGGATGCAAGTAGTGTAAAATGAATCAAGCAATAAAGGAAACAATATGGACAATCACAATACATTAGTAAGAGCCTTGTATTAACTTTCTCTGCATGATAAATGCCATTTGAGAAAAGTAAGTGTTCAGAAAACCACCTACGGCTATGCAGCCACCAATAAGATGTCTGGCGAATGTAATCATATATTCCTTTCAATTCCCATTAATTGTAGTGATGAAGTTCCTGTGATGCCAGCAGGTTTCTGTTTGTTCTTGTATTGCAGAGCAGATTAAAGGCACACTTGAAAGGTGTGATACTAAGAAGGCCCCGTACATTTACATACTGATAAAGAGGTTAAAGAATGTATTAAAGGATACACTTAATAAGACATCTTACTTTACCAAGCAGAGAGACCCAGAATACTTTGAAGGTAAGACTGGCTTTAATATTATTTAACATCTATATATGAGTCGCGGGATTATGTATCAAATGTGTGCATGTGACGCACAATGGCTAGAAAACCTGACAAGAACACTGACTGAAAAGTTTTTGTACATTTTTAATCTTGGCCGACATTTCATACACTCATTAAAAGCCCGTTCTCAGATAGAAGTGTAATGATATTTTCTACTTCACTCTTCAGTAAAATATGATGCAAATGTCCATCTGATATGCTCTGAAGCCTGACTAATGAAAATCTGCCCAGGTGTGGATGCTCGGTCAGCACATGGCCATCTGTTGTGTTACGTGCATTAAAATGTGAGAATATTCCTTAAAAAATGGTCGGATCTCAGGAGGAGGCAAAAGGAAAACCTTTACCCTAGGCCTCATGCACACGACCGTATGTATTTTGCGGTTCGCGGAACAGCTGGCTCCTATAGAAAAATACTATTCTTGTCAGTAATGCGGACAATAAGAGGACATGTTCTATTTTTTTTGCAGGACGGAAATACAGACATACGGAAACGGAACTTCAGTTTTTTTGAGGACCCCTTGAAATTAATGGTTCCTTATATAGGCCGCAAAAAAAAAAAAAAACAGAACAGACACATAACCACGAGAGTTGAGTGAACTTGTGTTTTAAGTTCGGCGTCCAAAGTTCGAGTTCGGGTTATCAAAGCATCCCGTTATGGATTCTATTTGTAATCCATAAGGGGATTCTTCAATGAACCCGAACTTTGGGCAACACTAAGGACCTGGGGTGACGTCACCATCATGTGATCAGTGCAGGGGGCGTGGCTCGGTACTGGATTGGATAAGAGGTGGTAGCCTACAACCTCTTATCCAATCCAGTATTGAGCCACGCCCCCTGCACTGATCACATGACGGTGACTTCACCCCAGGTCCTTAGTGTTGTCCAAGGTTCGGGTTCATTGAAGAATCCACTTATGGATTACAAATGCCGTTATGGTCCGTGGTAGCGGAATCCATAACAGGATGCTTCCATAATCCGAACCCGAACTTTGGACGCCGAACTTAAAACACAAGTTCTCTCAACTCTAGTAACCACACAAGTGTGGTTTGGGGCCGCACCCGAGCCGTAATGCGGACCCGTGTGCTGTCCTCATCCACACATCCGTTCTGAGGCCCTGCAAAAAAATAGAACATATCCTATTCTTGTCGACATCACAGACAAGGATGGGACTTCTCTATTCAGGGCAGGACCAAAAATACGGAATTCCCACGGCTGGTATCCGTGTATTGCGGATCCGCAATTTGTGGACCGCAAAACGGACACTGTTCTGTGAATGAGTCCTAGGTCAAGCTTCTGATTCTTCCTTGTTTAGTAGATACAGACAGATGCCCCACACCAGTATAGACTTTCACGCAGGACTTATTATCGTCCAAAATTTCTGTTGTCTGAGAGAACCGACCAAAACCAATGCAAACTGAGCACAACTGATGGTTAAAAATAACAGATCTGTTTTTTTATTTTTTAATTTTTTGTTCTTTTGATGCATCAGAGACCAGAGAGCTAAATGTTTATGTGAACTTTAGGGTTCATGCACACAGTCGTTGCTGTTTCTGTGGTCTGCAAATTGCGGATCTGCAAGACGGATACCGGCCGTGTACATTCTGCAGGTTGTGGAACGGAATGTCCTGCCATCTATAGAACGGTCCTATCCTGTCCATAAAACGAAAATAAAAATAAAAATTCATATAGTATTTAAAATTTTATGGATACGAAAAAATTGTACTTTTGATGCAGATTTCAAAGAACAGGACCAAATCCGCTAAATTCCCTGAGAAAAAATACACAAAAAAAATTATATCAGCAGCATATACCAAGGCAAAGCCTTAGATCAGGAAGATTGCCTGCCTGCTCCCTTGGAGAACCAAGACGGGTAAAAAATACTCGATGACTTTTATTACACATACACAAATTAAGTGGATACTAGGTAAACATTGGCCTGTTATCCTCAGTGATCCGATTTTGAGGAAGCTAGTGCCTCCAGAACTAAAAGTGATTTATAGAAGGGCCAGGACATTGAAACATATTCTGGTATCCAGCCAACTAAAAGCCGCAACAAAAAAAACATCTGTTACCCAACCCTCTCTGTCACTTTTTCCAAACTTGGTAGGTTTATTCAAATGCAGGGGTAAACACTGTCTGTGTTGTGTTAACATTAGCCATGCTGCTACCTCCTTTTGTTCGCAGTCCACAGGTGAAATTTTTCAGATAAAAAGTTTTTTAAAGTGTGCTAGCTCCGTTATGATTTATGTCCTGCAATGTTGGTGTGGCCTCCAGTACGTCGGACGCACGATGCAGAGCATGATATTATGTATGAATAAACACAAATTAAACATCCAGAAGGGGGTCACAAATCACAGCGTCTCAAGACACTTTCTGTCAGTTCCCAATAAAGAAGTAGCAGATCTCAAATTGATTATTTTAGAACAAATCAGTGATTCAACTAAGGACAGATTTCATACATTCATAAACCGCGAATCCTTCTGGATTTTCAGATTGAACACCCTCGTACCTCTTGGGTTAAAATAAATCATTGTTCATGTTAAATTATAATTATTAATCTGGTGTTTGCAATGATGTCACTTCCTGTCATTTAATCTCAGTGGGTCTGTTTGACATGTGCCTAAGGAAGGGAGTGGTCAACTCTCGAAATGCATAGCACTGTTTGCACTTTCATTTTACATATATTTTTTAACAGAATAGTCAACCTGAGAAGCACTCTGGAATCTCCCTTTTGCCTTCCCTTTATCCTAAATGCACCTTGTTAGGCACAGTATATATTGGGAGCACATTCTCTAGAAGGCTCTGTCCTATGCATGGAGCCTAAAGCTGTTGATCTTGCACTTACTTGCTTCCCAGTTTGGCTGAGTGTATATGCAGAGGCGGCTCTAGACTTTGTGAGGCCTTAGGCGAAACTCAAACATGAGGCCCTCACGAACATAAGATATGGAAGCAATAATAAAAATCAAGGCCTGTGGTTCCCCCCACCATCCGCCACCTGCCCATGGCCTGCTGCCCTCACCCAGCTCTTAATCCTCCTTCTACAAATGGCAGGTGGAGCAGCTGTAGTATCTCCTCTCCTACATAGCGCCACATACCTCTTACATCCAGTGATGTCACCTTTGATGTAGACGTTCTCTTTTCTCATCTTCTCCATTCAGACCAGACCGCCATGATGATTTTTCAGCCATCTCCAGTCTCTGCAGAGATTGACAAACAGACATTAGTTTCCCAATTTTCCATCATCTTCACATCTTCTGAACACCCCATCCTGCCATCCCCAATACTGTGCCCGCTGTGCTCTCCAATGCTATACTGCAGAAAGTGTTCCCTGAAAAATAGTTGAGCCAATATCCCCATAATGTATGCCAGTATAAAATACCCCTATATAGTGCCCCAGTAAATGCCCCCGTAGTGCTCCTCTCCCCCTTCCCCATAGTGCCCCATAATTTGCCAGTATAAAATATCCCATCTTAGTGGCCCCAGCACATGCCTCCATTGTGCTTCTCTCCCTCTTCCCCATAGTGCCCCCCATAATATGGCAGTAAAAGAAATGCCCCTTCGTAGTGCCACCAGATGTCTCCATAGTGCTCCTCTCTCCCATAGTGCCCCCATAAAGTGCCAGTTAAAAATGCCCCTTCGTAGTGCCACCAGATGCCTCCATAGTGCTCCTCTCTCCCATAGTGGCACCATAAAGTGGCAGTTAAAAATTCCCCCTCTTAATGCCACCAGATGCCCCCATAGAGCTCTTCTCCCCCATAGTGCCCTTATAATGTGCCAGTAAAAAATGCCATAGTGACCCCAAATAATACCCCTATAGTGCCACCAGATGCCCTCAGTGCTCCTCTCTCCCATAATGCCCCCTATAATGTGCCAGTAAAAAATGCCTGTTCTTAGTTCCACCAGATGCCCCCATAGTGCTCCTCTCCCCCATATTGCCCCCTATAAAGTGCCAGTAAAAAAAATGCCATAGTGACCCCAAAAAATGCCCCTATAGTGCCACCAGATGCCCCATAGTGCCGCTCTCCCCTATAGTGCCCGCAATAATGTGCCAATACAAAGGGGACCTCCATAATGTGCCAGTAAGTGTCCCCATAGATGCCCCCCCATCATGTGTCAGTATCAAGTGCCTCTCTCCTCCCCCCATGTGCCAATATCATAGTGCCATCTCCCCCCCTAATGTGCCAATATCAAGTGCCTCCCCCCATGTGCCAGCACAAGTGCCTCTTCCCCCCATGTGCCCGTATCATAGTACCATCTCCCTCCTCCCAATATGCCTCTCCCCCTCCAAGTGCCAATACCAAGTGCCTCTCCCCCCCCATGCTCCAGTATCAAGTGCCTCCCCCCCATATGCCAGTATTAATTGCCTCCCCCCCCATGTGCCAGTATCATAGTGCCATCCTCTCCCCCTACCCCCTAATGTGCCAATATCAAGTGCCTCTCTCCCCCCTCCCCCTCCCCCCCATGTGCCAGTATCATAGTGCCATCCTCTCCCCCTACCCACTAATGTGCCACTGTCAGTATCAAGTGCCTCTCTTCTCCCCCCTACATGTTCCAGTATCATAGCGCCAACAGCCTCCTCCTCCCCCGTGGCAGTAAAGTAACAGTCCGGTATTTAAAAAAACAAAACACAAACACTTTTATACTTACCTCCATGTCAGCGATGCAGGCCTCTTCCGGCCTGTGTTTCCGCGCTGTACCAGCCTCTAGTGTAGAAGATTTGGTGCTCGTGTTCTTATTTAGCCTGTCTTTCAGAAAAGTTTATGCTGGGAATCGAAACGATGACCTCCAGTATCAGAGACAAGGCACTTACCCACACAGCTATAAAAGCTGTACAGCCAGTTACTTAAAAAAAAAAAAAAGACTTCTACTGTAGAGAACTTTGATACATAGGCCATGATTTATCATACGTTCACTCCAGAATTCTGGCATCAAAAAGTCCCAAAATATGGCATTTGCGACTTTTCACACTCATTTGCACATCATTTTGCAACTTTTTTACATGTGTACACCACTCACTCCAGTTTTGTAAAAATGGGTGTGGTTAGTCATGTTAATGAGTTTCACTCCAGATTTATAATCCACTGAGGACCATGCTTATCTTATGCGACTTTTTAATAGAACATGCAACTTTTTGTTAATATGTGTGACTTTTGTAAAGCCGTTTACTGAAGGATGAACTGCTGCCATCAAACCACATTCATCACAGTATTAAAGGACCATTAATAAATCTGACTGAGCCAAAAGTGACTTTGGACATATGTGAAATTGGAGTAAGATGGAAGTGTAATGATAAATCTGGCCCATAGTGTCCATCCATACATATGACAACTGCCTCAACACACCCAGTTCTGCTACATCCATACACAGTGTGCTGGGGCAGCTGCCATGTGTATGGATGTACACAAGGTATCAAAGTCATAACAGAGTCTACAGTAGAAGTGTTCATCTCCTTCTGGCGGTGCAAGACCTTAGGTGGCCGCCTAAGTGGCCTAATGGAAGAGCCGCCTCTGTGTATATGTCAATGGGAAAGAGGAGAGAGTCTGTTTCAGACAGATTTGGTGGCAGTGTATCTTCTGCAAGAACAAAAGGATGAGGTATTGAAACTCAACGCCATTGATGCTTCTCTCCCCCAACAACATCTATCAAGTGAGAGACTGGAGAGCCCCATGGCATTGGCCAGCTCTACCAGAAATGGTGGGTCACACAGAGAATACTCTGTGAATTTTTGGACAGATAAATCTTCCCACAATGTTATTGCATTCTCTTGAAGGGTCTGTTTTTCTCCCTAAGAACTGAGAAAGGGTAACTTTAGAACATGATGCAGCAGAATACCTATGCTGCATGATGTCATGTCCCGTTGCACCCTATTTTAATTGTATATTTGTCCAACAACAAACATACATTTCAACAGGATACAAAAACATGGTGTAAACCGAGTCTAATGTAGTTTTAAATAAACTATTAGCTTAAAGGCTATGTACAGCAATTTTTTTATGATTGCATTTTACTCATTTTTGGCTAAAAAATATTTTTTCTATTGGCCTTTATTAAAAATATTGAGCCATTCTGTCACAAAAGGGTTCACTGTTTTTCTAGCTGTGTGATTGGTACTTTCATTTTTACTTTGTCTAATAAACTTTATATATAAACTACTAAGAGGTCATAAACTCTTATTTGAACCACATTTTTATCAAAGATAAAAACTGAGCTATAATGAGTGTTTATAATGTCAGAGAGCAGAGAAAGAGTCCCTCTGCTCCTGGTCTGACAGAAAATCCAAAGGGTGCTACTAGAGCATGTCAGCTCTGTACAGAAAAAGGACGCCATATTTTTAATAAAGACCAATTGAAAAAAATAAATGTTTAGCTCAAAATGAGTACTATGCCGTAATACCCAAAGGGTGTACATAGCCTTTAAATTTTGGTTATGGAAATAGTTGACAAATTGATCAGTCTGTTCTGTATGTTCCTATATGTTGAAAAAATCAACTACATTTTTTTTTATGGTCAGAATTTCAAGACTTTTTTGGAGACCAATTCTGGACCCCTCCTACCTCTTGGAACCAGACTACCCCAGGACTGGTCTACAGACAGTCGTTATCTGATACATCTTTGTGCTTTACTGAGCAATTTAGTGATGAATGCATTTCCTCTCTTTTGGGAAACCTGTAAGTAAGCAGTGCGCTGCTCCAACATATTAATTTTCATAAAAGATGTTAATATACTGTATTTTCTGGCATATAAGACTACTATTCAACACATGAAAATATTCTCAAAAGTCGGGGGTTGTCTTATACACCGGTATACTGCGTGCTGAAACTTAAAGGGGTTCTGCAGTTTGTTACAACTGATGATCTATCCTCAGGATAGATCATCAGCATCTGATCGGCCGGGGTCTGACACCCGGGAGTCGGGACCCCCGCCGATCAGCTGTTTGAGAAGGCAGCGGCGCTGCAGGAGCGCCGCGGCCTTCTCACTGTTTACCGCTGCTGGCACCCTGCCCAGTGACGTCACGACTTGTATCCATTCAGTGAACAGAGCTTAGCCTCGCCCACGCCACTTGATACAAGTCGTGACATCACTGGGCGGGGCGCTAGCAGTGGTAAACACTGAGAAGGCCGCGGCGCTCCTGCAGCGCCGCTGCCTTCTCAAACAGCTGATCGGCGGGGGTCCCGGGTGTCAGACCCCGGCCGAGCAGATGCTGATGATCTATCCTGAGGATAGATCATCAGTTGTAACAAACTGCAGAACCCCTTTAAGAGGACCTTTCACTGGTCCAACAATTGTTAGATAATGATATGTATGTGTAGAGCGGCGCCCAGTGATCTCCCTGCACTTACTATTATCCCTGGGCGCCGCTCTACACATACGGTATATATCATTATCTAACAATTGGACCAGTGAAAGGTCCTCTTTACTTCCAAGAGAGACTGGAGAAGCTGTCCTTGATCTAAATTGATCTAAATTGCAAGTGCCCCAGTTGCCATGAAAAGTCATGTATGAGATGCTAAGGTCACCTAGGACTGTATCCAACCACTTTCAAGTTCTTTATGCCAAGACAACATTAGTAATGTCAAAGTGACTGTGACATATATGACTATTGGTAAGCAGATAGTAGCCTCTGGTAACAAACAGCCTGGTTAAAAACACACTGCATTGTCGGATCTTTTATTTATTTTTATTAATTAAAAAACAGTCCAAAAATTATGCCATTTAGGTGGCAAATGTCTTCCTCTGTGACATCTGGTGGTCACCATTTTGAGCAATTTGTACATGAAGAATCACAAAAGTTAGAATATTTTGGGAAATTCCTAACAAATTTGATTTGTATAGAAACGATTGTCTCGGATAATAACTTTGAGTTAAATTGTCTATAAAATACTCTTTCATTTTTTTGCATGTATAAAAATGTAATAGAGGTGAAAAGGGACAGCACAATAAACTAAAACAAGTGGCCACTGAAAATGGAAAAAAGCATAAAAATTAATAAAATGAAAACCCTAATTTCGAACAGATTTATTTCAGTAAGCTCATTAAATGTACCAGCAGGAAACGCTGCGTCCAATGTTTTTAAGGCTGTCACATAAACAGCATGTAGGTAAGATGTTGCTCTTTTCAGAATTTGTGTTTTTTTTATATTTTTCGCATGTATTAAACCACCAGCCTGAAGTCCTGTGTAATATATAAGATGGTTTAACTAAATTTGCTTTATTTTGTTCTAAAGCCATAAAAACAAGGAGCCGTGTGTTGTGACTGCACCTTGCTGGAAGAAGATGAAGAAGAAGGGGTGTACTGGATACTCCTTGTCCCATCAATTGCTGTCTTTCATTGTTGGAAGAATGGTAAGTGTGGTAAATAAATACATTCATTGAAAAAAAATAATTCACCAAGAAAGAGTTGTAGGAATAAAATTCTGGGAATGTAATGATGTATGTAACTGCAGGGGCCAAATTAAGCTTGGTGGAGGCCCCTGGGCAAAAAATCTGATGGGGGCAACATAACCTGTCTGCTGCTGCCACACTAAACTCTGGTATAAAGGCTGCCACGGTCAATGTAAATCCTGCGGTCTGTCAGTCCATAGTCTGATGTAAATTCTGCCGTCAGTCAGTGCAAAGTGCAGTGTAAAATCGGACACAAAAGGTCCAGTCTCTGAGGGAAGTGACATGAGCAACTAAAATTGGAGGAAGACATGATTTACCAGGGACTCAGTGAGGGTCGAGGAGGGGGAGCTACAGTGCAAAGGAAAGTAATTTTTGGCAGTTAGAGGAAGACAATGGGTATCAGGGCTCTTGAGGGGTTACAGGAACACATAAAAAGATCATTCTTCTGAATCTGGTGCCTGTACTAAATACAGATAGGCACAATCACTCAACCAAATATAGGAGTTGTTCATGCAGCCATGTTGCCCGAATCTTATCTGATTTCAGTTTACTTTGTAAAGCTACCACCTACTGGCCCCAAAAAAACAGAAAGCTCTCTCTGGCAGACTCTGTGTATTTCATTTATTGGGGGCCTCATAAGGTGTTAGGAGTGAGCAGACTACAGGTTCAGCAGCCACTCACTCCTATTTAGTGCTTAATTTAGCTACTGCAAGGCAATTACACCTGCAGATTCGCCAGGGGCATCAGTCCGAACCTGCAGATCTGGTGGAGGGCCCAACTTCCCTGTGCAGCGGTGGACATGTGGGCATCAGGAGTGACATGTGTGCTGGCGAGCAGGGTAAGTATAATCTATATGAGGGGCCCGGGCATTGGGGCGGCATGTTTTACAGACTAGTGGCCAATGTGAAAACTGCAGGATTTTAGTCTTTTAAATGTAAATTTAAAAAAAGTGGTTTAGTGGTGGAGGCCCCTGCGTGCGCACGATTGGCATAACTAGAAATTGCTGGGCCCCCCAGCAAATTTTTTAACAAGTTCTCCCCCAGCAACTTCTTTGCAACCCCCACTCCTGTGGCTATCTCAAGGTCATATTCTAGCAGCTGCTCTGTCTGTTTCCTACAGTGTCACCATATATAATGTCATTGTATAATACTGTTGGGAGGGATCTAACGATAAAATCTTTTAGTTATCCTCCTGGGTGGGCCCCTTCTGAGTTCGGGCCCCAAAGCAGTTGCTTCCCATGCTTCCCCTATAGCTACGCCCTGGGTGCCCTCTGTTTACTCCAGTCCTGTGTATGTGATTACAGTATTAGAGATTAAGGAAAAATTTATTGAGGAAAACTAGAAAGGAGACTCTAGTACCATGTTGGGCCTCCTCTAGCCCATGAGATGATCTGAAATATAGGTTCCCTGGACAGCAGACAGCTCCCTGCTTCACTATGCAAATAAACTGCCCAGCAGTGAAAAGAACTACCGGGCGGGTGTGCCCTCCTCCAGCCTCTGTGCCCAGGGCACATGCACCATCTGCCCCCCCTCGCTACACTCCTGCTCACTGGGTGTCAGATGTTTGCCTCGGCAATTGTACCACTTCACGCTCATTGACAGATCTGGCAGGAAACTTTGCTTGGACAATCACTTTAACCTTCTCTTTGTACAAAGCTCATGCGTGAACCTCTGTACCCTGCTCAGGTATAAAACTTTCCTCTATACACAGCTCATGTATGAGCCTCTCCTCTATACACAGGTCATGTATGAACCTCTCCTCTATACACAGATCATGTATGACCCTCTCCTCTATACACAGCTCATGTATGAACCTTTCCTCTATACATAGCTCATGTATGAACCTATCCTCTATACACAGATCATGTATGACCATCTCCTCTATACACAGCTCATGAATGAACCTTTCCTCTATACATAGCTCATGTATGAACCCCTCCTCTATATATAGCTCATGTATGAACCTCTCCTCTATACATAGCTCATGTATGAACCTCTCCTCTATACATAGCTCATGTAGGAACCTCTCCTCTATACATAGCTCAAGTATGAACCTCTCCACTATACATAGCTTATGTATGAACCGAGCCTCTATACATAGCTCATGTATGAACCTCTCCTCTATACATAGCTCATGTAGGAACCTCTCCTCTATACATAGCTCATGTAGGAACCTCTCCTCTATACATAGCTCAAGTATGAACCTCTCCTCTATACATAGCTCATGTAGGAACCTCTCCTCTATACATAGCTCATGTAGGAACCTCTCCTCTATACATAGCTCAAGTATGAACCTCTCCTCTATACATAGCTCATGTATGAACCTCTCCTCTATACATAGCTCATGTAGGAATCTCTCCTCTATACACAGCTCATGTATGAACCTCTCATCTATACATAGCTCAAGTATGAACCTCTCATCTATACACAGCTCATGTATGAACCTCTCCTCTATACACAGCTCATGTAGGAACCTCTGCTTTATACATAGCTCATGTATGAACCTCTCATCTATACACAGCTCATGTATGAACCTCTCCTCTATACACAGCTCATGTATGACCCTCTCCTCTATACATAGCTCATGTAGGAACCTCTCCTCTATACACAGCTCATGTATGAACCTCTTATCTATACACAGCTCATGTATGAACCTCTCCTCTATACACAGCTCATGTAGGAACCTCTCCTCTATACATAGCTCATGTATGAACCTCTCCTCTATACACAGCTCATGTATGAACCTTTCCTCTATACATAGCTCATGTATGACCCTCTCCTCTATACACAGCTCATGTATGAACCTCTCATCTATACATAGCTCAAGTATGAACCTCTCATCTATACACAGCTCATGTATGAACCTCTCCTCTATACACAGCTCATGTAGGAACCTCTCCTCTATACATAGCTCATGTATGAACCTCTCCTCTATACACAGCTCATGTATGAACCTTTCCTCTATACATAGCTCATGTATGACCCTCTCCTCTATACATAGCTCATGTAGGAACCTCTCCTCTATACACAGCTCATGTTTGAACCTCTTATCTATACACAGCTCATGTATGAACCTCTCCTCTATGCACAGCTCATGTATGAACCTCTTCTCTATACACAGCTCATGTATGAACCTCTCCTCTATACACAGCTCATGTAGTAACCTCTCCTCTATACACAGCTCATGTATGAACCTCTCCTCTATACACAGCTCAAGTATGAACCTCTCCTCTATACATAGGTCATGTATGAATCTCTCCTCTATACATAGCTCATGTATGAACCTCCCCTCTTTACACAGCTCATGTATGAACCTCTCCTCTATACATAGCTCATGTATGAACCTCTCCTCTATACATAGCTCATGTATGAACCTCTCCTCTATACATAGCTCATGTATGAACCTCTCCTCTATACACAGCTCATGTATGAACCTCTTCTCTATACACAGCTCACGTATGAACCTCTCCTCTATACATAGCTCATGTAGGAACCTCTCCTCTATACACAGCTCATGTAGTAACCTCTCCTCTATACACAGCTCATGTATGAACCTCTCCTCTATACACAGCTCAAGTATGAACCTCTCCTCTTTACACAGCTCATGTATGAATCTCTCCTCTATACACAGCTCATGTATGAACCTCTCCTCTATAGATAGCTCATGTATGAACCTCTCCTCTATACATAGCTCATGTATGAACCTTTCCTCTATACATAGCTCATGTAGGAACCTCTCCTCTATACACAGCTCATGTAGTAACCTCTCCTCTATACACAGCTCATGTATGAACCTCTCCTCTATACACAGCTCAAGTATGAACCTCTCCTCTATACATAGGTCATGTATGAACCTCTCCTCTATACATAGCTCATGTATGAACCTCTCCTCTATACATAGCTCATGTATGAACCTCTCCTCTATACACAGCTCATGTATGAACCTCTCCTCTGTACACAGCTCATGTATGAATCTCTCCTCTATACACAGCTAATGAATGAACCGCTCCTCTATACACAGCTCATGTATGAACCTCTTCTCTATACACAGCTCATGTAGGAACCTCTCCTCTATACATAGCTCATGTATGAACCTCTCCTCTATACATAGCTCATGTATGAACCTCTCCTCTATACATAGCTCATGTAGGAACCTCTCCTCTATACAAAGCTCATGTATGGACCTCTCCTCTATACACAGCTCATGTATGAACCTCTCCTCTATACATAGCTCATGTATGAACCACCCCTCTATACACAGCTCATGTATGAACCTCTCCTCTATACATAGCTCATGTATGAACCTCTCCTCTATACATAGCTCATCTATGAACCTCTCCTCTATACACAGCTCATCTATGAACCTCTCCTCTATACATAGCTCATGTATGAACCTCTCCTCTATACACAGCTCATGTATGAACCTCTCCTCTGTACACAGCTCATGTATGAACCTCTCCTCTATACACAGCTCATGTAGGAACCGCTCCTCTATACACAGCTCATGTATGAACCTCTTCTCTATACACAGCTCATGTAGGAACCTCTCCTCTATACATAGCTCATGTATGAACCTCTCATCTATACACAGCTCATGTAGGAACCTCTCCTCTATACATAGCTCATGTATGGACCTCTCCTCTATACACAGCTCAAGTATAAACCTCTCCTCTATACTCAGCTCAAGTATGAACCTCTCCTCTATACATAGCTCATGTATGAACCTCTCCTCTATACACAGCTCATGTTCGAACCTCTCCTCTGTACACAGCTCATGTATGAATCTCTCCTCGATACACAGCTCATGAATGAACCGCTCCTCTATACACAGCTCATGTATGAACCTCTTCTCTATACACAGCTCATGTAGGAACCTCTCCTCTATACATAGCTCATGTATGAACCTCTCATCTATACACAGCTCATGTAGGAACCTCTCCTCTATACATAGCTCATGTATGGACCTCTCCTCTATACACAGCTCATGTATGAACCTCTCCTCTATACATAGCTCATGTATGAACCACCCCTCTATACACAGCTCATGTATGAACCTCTCCTCTATACATAGCTCATGTATGAACCTCTCCTCTATACATAGCTCATCTATGAACCTCTCCTCTATACACAGCTCATCTATGAACCTCTCCTCTATACATAGCTCATGTATGAACCTCTCCTCTATACACAGCTCATGTATGAACCTCTCCTCTGTACACAGCTCATGTATGAACCTCTCCTCTATACACAGCTCATGAATGAACCGCTCCTCTATACACAGCTCATGTATGAACCTCTTCTCTATACACAGCTCATGTAGGAACCTCTCCTCTATACATAGCTCATGTATGGACCTCTCCTCTATACACAGCTCAAGTATGAACCTCTCATCTATACACAGCTCATGTATGAACCTCTCCTCTATACATAGCTCATGTATGAACCTCTCATCTATACACAGCTCATCTATGAACCTCTCCTCTATACACAGCTCATCTATGAACCTCTCCTCTATACATAGCTCATCTATGAACCTCTCCTCTATACATAGCTCATGTATGAACCTCTCCTCTATACATAGCTCATTTAACACTATATGGCCCCAGTCAGGTCTACATCAGATACCAGAGCCCCTTCTACCTGTGAAAACACTCACCTTCTACAGCCTGATCCAGGAGCAGCATCAAGCACATGATGAACCTACAGAGTGCCAGGATAAACTGTGTTTGATATGGTTCTGACATCTGTGTGGGGCATAGGCAGAGACACGCTGTAACAGTAGTAACACTGGCTTAGTCAGGTGAATTTTTTGAAGTGGAATTCAGTATAAAGTTTAGAAAAACATTGATTTGTGACAAATCCGAATTTCCTCGCACATACTGGTAACAAATATTTTTTTCCTAAAATGGTGGCTGCACGTGTTACAAAGCAAAACTAGTTATAGAGGAGAAAAAATCATGACATTCTGCTGTTTTTACACTGACTAAGAAGCCAAAATCAGAAATATATATACTGTATGTGTGTATATATACACAAATAGTATCTATCTATCTACAGAACGTATATATATATATATATATATATATATATACAGTCATGGCCGTAAATATTGGCACCCCTGAAATTTTTCAAGAAAATGAAGTATTTCTCACAGAAAAGTATTGCAGTAACACATGTTTTGCTATACACATGTGTATTCCCTTTTGTGTGTATTGGAACAAAACCAAAAAAGGGAGGAAAAAAAGCAAATTGGACATACTGTCACACCAAACTCCAAAAATGGGCTGGACAAAATTATTGGCACCCTTCACTTATTAGGTTGCACACCCTGAAAAAAATAACTGAAATCAGTCGCTTCCTATACCCATCAATAAGCTTCTTACACCTCTCACCCAGAATTTTGGACCACTCTTCCTTAGCAATCTGCTCCAGGTCTCTCTTATTGGAAGGGCGCCTTTTCCCAACAGCAATTTTAAGATCTCTCCACAGGTGTTCAATGGGATTTAGATCTGGACTCATTGCTGGCCACTTAAGAACTCTCCAGCGCTTTGTTGCCATCCATTTTGCTTTTTGACGTATGTTTGGGGTCATTGTTCTGCTGGGAGACCCAAGATCTCAGACGCAAACCCAGCTTTCTGACACTGGGCTCTACAGTGCGACCCAAAATCCGTTGGTAATCCTCAGATTTCATGATGCCTTGCACACACTCAAGGCATCCAGAGAGAGGCAGCAACCAAAACATCAATGAACCTCCACCATATTTCACTATAGGTACTGTGTTCTTTTCTTTGCAAAACTCATTCCATTTTCGGTAAACAGAAGAATGATGTGCTTTACCAAAAAGCTCTGTCTTGGTCTCATCTGTCCACAAGATTTTTTCCCAGAAGGATTTTGGCTCATTCAAGTTCATTTTGCAAACTGTATTCTTGCTTTTTTATGACTCTGTGTCAGCAGGGGGGTCCTCCTGGGTCTCCTGCCATAGCGTTTAATTTCATTTAAATGTATAGTTCGCGCTGACACTGTTGCTCCCTGAGCCTGCAGGACAGCTTAAATATCTTTGGAACTTGTTTGGGGCTGCTTATCCACCATCTGGACTATCCTGCGTTGACACCTTTCATCAATGTTTCTCTTCCGTCCACGCCCAGGGAGATGAGCTACAGTGCCATGGGTTGCAAACTTCTTTATAATGTTGCACACTGTAAACAAAGGCAAATCTAGATCTCTGGAGATGGACTTGTAACCTTGAGATTGTTGATATTTTTCCAGAATTTTGGTTCTCAAGTCCTCAGACAGTTCTCTACTCCTCTTTCTGTTGTCCATGCTTAGTGTGGCGCACACAGACACACAATGCAAAGACTTGCAAGTGAACTTCTCTCCTTTTTATCTGCTTTCAGGCAGTGGCGTTGCTAGGGCTAGTGTCACCCGGTGCGGTAGAAAATGGTGTCACCCCCCCCCCCCGGCGGCGATCTGTCTGCTTAGCCCCGCCCCCCCACGTCAGCTGTCTGTTTACTCTCCAAACCCCCATCCATGTTATCGCTTGGGTTCAAATTATAGCACCCCCAGCAGGCCACCCCACCCCAACCCCCGGCGGTCTTTCTTCTGTCTGCTTAGCACACCCCCCAACATATTTGCATACAGAAAAACAAAACAAAAAAAACACATACGTACCTCCATGGCAGCGATGCGATGCAGGCCTCTTCTGGCCTGTGTCCCGAGCAGTACGGCTCTGGCGGCGCGATGACGTCATTGCGCCGCCTGCGCCGGCCTCTGATAGGCTACCGGCACAAGGCCAGCAGCCTATCAGAGGAACAAAGAAGGGAGACGCCTCTCCCTTGCCCTGCTGCAGTGTTTATCTGTATCGCGATACAGATGAATGTAGGGAGATGAGTGCTTCCATAATGCAAGCGCTCATCTCCTGGTGGTGTCACCCAGGGGCATAGCTAGAAATGACTGGGCCCCACAGCAAAAATTTTATGCCCCCCTGGATCTCCCACCGACACATACCATATTGGACCTCCCACCCATTCCAGAGCTTCCACCCAAACACCCCTCCAGGAACTCTCATCCCAACATCCCCACATCCCTCCCTAGATCCCCCCTAAGTGTCCTGCACACATCCCCCCCATTAGTGTCCTCCACACATCCCCCCATCAGTGTCCTGCACACATCCCCCCCATCAGTGTCCTGCACACATCCCCATCAGTGTCCTGCACACATCCCCCATCAGTGTCCTGCACATATCCCTCCATCAGTGTCCTCCACATATCCCCCATCAGTGTCCTCCACACATCCCCCATCAGTGTCCTCAACACATCCCCCCATCAGTGTCCTCCACACATACCCCCCATCAGTGTCATGCACACATCCCCTATCAGTGTCCTGCACACATCCCCCATCAGTGTCCTGCACACATCCCCCATCAGTGTCCTCCACACATCCTCCATCAGTGTCCTCCACATCTCCCCATCAGTGTCCTGCACACATCCCCCCATCAGTGTCCTGCACACATCCCCCATCAGTGTCCTCCACACATACCCCCATCAGTGTTCTCCACATCTCCCCATCAGTGTCCTGCACACATCCCCCCATCAGTGTCCTCCACACATCCCCTCATCAGTGTCCTCCACACATCCCCTCATCAGTGTCCTCCACACATCCCCCCATCAGTGTCCTGCACACATCCCCCATCAGTGTCCTCCACACATCCCCCATCAGTGTCCTCCACACATCCCCTCATCAGTGTCCTCCACACATCCCTCCATCAGTGTTCTCCACACATCCCCCCATCAGTGTCCTGCACACATCCCCCCCATCAGTGTTCTGCACACATCCCCCATCAGTGTTCTCCACACATCCTTCATCAGTGTCCTCCACATACCCCCATCAGTGTCCTCAACACATCCCCCATCAGTGTCCTCACACATCCCCCATCAGTGTCCTGCACACATCCCCCATCAGTGTCCTCTACACATCCCCCATCAGTGTCCTCCACACATCCCCCATCAGTGTCCTCCACATCCCCCCATCAGTGTCTCTCACACATCCCCCATCAGTGTCCTGCACATCCCTCCATCAGTATCCTGCACATATCCCCCATCAGTGTCCTGCACACATCCCCCATCAGTGTCCTGCACATATCTCCCTATCAGTGTCTCTGCACACATCTCCCCATCAGTGTCCTGCACACATCCCTCATCAGTGTCTCTCACACATCTCCCCATCAGTGTCCTCCACACATCCCCCATCAGTGTCCTCCACACATCCCCCATCAGTGTCCTCCACATATCCTCCATCAGTGTCCTGCACACATCCCCCATCAGTGTCCTGCACACATCCCCATCAGTGTCCTGCACACATCCCTCCATCAGTGTCCTCCACATATCTCTCCATCAGTGTCCTGCACACATCCCCCATCAGTGTCCTGCACACATCCCCCATCAGTGTCCTCCACACATCCCCCATCAGTGTCCTCCACACATCCCCCATCAGTGTCCTGCACACATCCCTCATCAGTGTCCTCACACATCCCTCATCAGTGTCCTCCACACATCCCTCATCAGTGTCCTCCACATCCCCCATCAGTGTCCTGCACACATCCCCCATCAGTGTCTCTCCACACATCCCCCATCAGTGTCCTCCACACATCCCCCATCAGTGTCCTCTACACATCCCCTCATCAGTGTCCTCCACACATCCCCCATCAGTGTCCTCCACACATCCCTCCATCAGTGTCCTCCACATCCCCCATCAGTGTCCTCACATCCCATCAGTGTTCTCACACATCCCTCATCAGTGTCCTCCACATATCCCTCATCAGTGTCCTCCACACATCCCCCATCAGTGTCCTGCACACATCCCTCCATCAGTGTCCTCCACACATCCCCCATCAGTGTCCTCACATCCCCCATCAGTGTCCTCCACATCCCCCATCAGTGTCCTCCACACATCTCCCCATCAGTGTCCTGCACACATCCCCCATCAGTGTCCTGCACATTCTCCCCCATCAGTGTCCTGCACACATCCCCCATCAGTGTCCTGCACACTTCCCCCCATCAGTGTTCTGCACACATCCCCCATCAGTGTTCTCCACACATCCTTCATCAGTGTCCTCCACACAAACCCCCATCAGTGTCCTCAACATATCCCCCATCAGTGTCCTCCACATCTCCCCATCAGTGTCCTGCACACATCCCCCATCAGTGTCCTCCACACATCCCCCATCAGTGTCCTGCACACATCCCCCATCAGTGTCCTCCACACATCCCCCATCAGTGTCCTCCACACATCCCCCATCAGTGTCCTCCACACATCCCCCCATCAGTGTCCTCCACACATCCCCCATCAGTGTCCTGCACATATCCCCCCCATCAGTGTCCTGCACACATCCCCCCATCAGTGTCCTCCACACACACCCCCATCAGAGCTTCATATTAACCTGCTGTATTAATATTATGGCTAAAAACCTCAGTAATAGTTTCCCATATATATATCAGAAGTATAAATATATATTATCATACTTCTGATATACATGAATGCATAATTTAACCTCTATTTCTAAAAGGTTATCACCAGGACTAGAACTCCCAACCTTTCACATCAGAGATGAGAGCCCTAACCACTGAGCTATGGAGCTTAATGTTAAACTATGCTGGAAAAACCTTATAGTAGCGTATCAGGTATTAGGTATTTCTATATAGCAGAAGTATCATTAAATAAAAAAAATAAATGTGTAATTACTATATAGTAATTACACATTTATTTTGTGTCATGTTTTTTTTACAAAAACTGAAAAAAAAAATATTAAATTATACTTCTGCTGTATGGGAATACCTAATACTTGCTAGACTACTATGAGGTTTTTCCAGCTTAGTTAACCATTGAGCTCATAGCTCAGTGGTTAGTGTTCTTGCCTCTCATGCAAAGAGTTGTGAGTTCGAATCCTAGTGGCAACCTTTCAGAAATAGAGGCTAAATTAGATTAAAGGGTTTCTGTCACCAACTTTTGACATTATAAGCTGTCTGACATTAGCTATGTGCTAATGTCAGACCAGCTTGATAATGTCTTTTTTATAAAAATCCGCTGTATATATAGTCTGAAAAACTTACTTTTATATTATGTAAATTAGCCTCTAGGGCAGGGCGTGCCCTGCTCCTAGCGGCTCCGTCCGGCAACCTGCTGGCACGCCCCTTCACACTTTGATTGACAGTGCAGGGCAGCGATCCTCCTGCACTGTCTCGTTCTGAAATCGCGCCGCGCCGCCGCTCTGTATTCGGCGCAGGCGCGGTGAGCAGAGGACGCTGGTGCCTGCTGTCCTCTGCTCACCGCGCCTGCGCCGAATACAGAGCGGCGCGCGGCGCGCGATTCAGAACGAGACAGTGCAGGAGGATCGCTGCCCTGCACTGTCAATCAAGTGTGAAGGGGCGTGCCAGCAGGTTGCCGGACGGAGCCGCTAGGAGCAGGGCAACGCCCCCCCTGCTCCTAGAGGCTAATTTACATAATATAAAAGTAAGTTTTTCAGACTATATATACAGCGGATTTTTATAAAAAAGACATTATCAAGCTGGTCTGACATTAGCACATAGCTAATGTCAGACAGCTTATAATGTCAAAAGTTGGTGACAGAAACCCTTTAAAATACATTGGGTGTCCCCCAGGATTGTCAGTATGCTTGGGCACATCTAATTTAGCCTCTATTTCTGAAAGGTTGCCACCCCCTTCATGTTCATAGCACTGACTCCATATATGGACACAACCATATATGGAGTCAGAGCTGGGATTCCCTGTACAGCATCGCGGCTTCCGGCAAGTGCAGTGAATAAATTATCTTCTGCCGACACTGGTGGGTGTCACCCCATCAGTGGTGTCACCCGGTGCGGCCCGCACCAACCGCACCCCCCTCGCAACGCCACTGCTTTCAGGTGTGATTTTTATATTGCCCTCCCATGTTACTTGCCCCAGGTGAGTTTAAAGGAGCATCACATGCTTGATACAATCTTATTTATCCACAATTTTGAAAGGGAGTTTGGTGTGACATTATGTCCAATTTGCTTTCTTTTCTCCATTTTTTGGTTTTGTTCCAATACACACAAAGGGAATAAACATGTGTTACTGCAATACTTTTCTGTGAGAAATACTTTATTTTCTTGAAAAATTTCAAGGGTGCCAACATTTATACCCTACAGCCACCGCAAGGGAAATAATGAGCAGTGTAATGAAAAGGACGCAGCGCTCGCATGGAGCACTCTCTTCAAACAGCTGAGCGGTGGGGGTGCTGGGTGTCGGACTCCATTGATATACTGCCTGCACATCCCATTTAATCTATTCAGTTAAATCACGAAAACCATAAAGTGTTTTCATTTTGATTTTTTTTTAAAAATGCGCCTATGTGTTGATATTACTTTTACTTACATGTTACACCCCCTCTACATGCCCTTTCAGAACATCCACCTAATGAGTTTGGTGCCAGTGGTCACACATGCTCAGTAGCGCAGTCATACTGCCTGGTTCCTCTTGTACATGGACAGCAGTGATTCCTGCTCTTGTGCAGGGAACGAATAAGAATTGGTACATTAGAAGAAGTGCTAAAATGAGGAAGATATTAGGAGAGGGAATAAAAGAGCAGCAGGGGACGCCTTAACTGGTTGTGACTGTAATATCTAGACTAAGGAACAGTTCTTTTTAATTAATAAAATTGGAAAGTTGTTCTGTTTCACCTGATCTAACAGAGTAAATTAATATTTAATTGCATAATAAACTCTTTAAGCCAGTTTGATTGCTAAAAGAGTAGCTTTACCTCCCAACAGCTCGTCCTGTAAGGGTACTTTTACACTTGCATTAGTGTGATCCGGCAGGCAGTTCCGTTGTCAGAGCTGCCAGCCGGATCCGCCGTTCAGTGTGACAACTGACAGCATTTGTAGACTGATCCGGGTGCGGATCCGTCTACAAATGCATTGCAAGAACGGATCTGTCTCTCCGCTTGTCATGCGGATGGACGGATCCGTCTTGCAGTCTTTTTCACAGTTTTCTCAGTCGGCGCATGCGCAGACCGGAAGGACGGATCCGTCCTACAGTTGTTTCGCAATGCCGGATCCGGCACTAATGCAAGTCAATGTAAATGAATGCCGGATCCAGCATTCCGGCGACTGATCAGGCATTTTGGACGGACATAATACCGCAGCATGCTGCGGTATTATGTCCGGCCAAAACGCCTGACAGTGATTGAACGGAAGGCATACTGATGCAAACTGAACGAATTTCTATCCATTCAGAATGCATTGGGATATGCCTGATCCGTTCTTTTCCGGCACAGAGCCCTTTTGACGGAACTCTATGCCGGAAAAGAATAACGCAAGTGTGAAAGTACCCTAATATATTTTCTTGAGTTTCCATTTTATTTTATTTGTATGATATAATATTGAGTTTTCATACGTCGACTCCACATACAGCAGTGCAACCCAAGCTAGAGTCATTCAGTGTCACAGTTCCTTTCAGCCCTTTTTGGATACGCTATAAGTATATACAGTTGTTGCAAAACTACAACTCCCAGCATGCCCAGACAGCCTACAGCTATCAGCCTACAGCAGAGCATGGTGGAAGTTGTAGTTTTACAACAGCTGGAGGTCCACAGGTTGAGCATCCCTGACATACAGATGTAGCAGGGTTAACACACAAACTCTTAACTCAAATTTCAATGCAATAGAAGATGTTTGCTTAATGCATTTAGTTTATATGACACGTCTCATAAGGCATGTGTGTTAACTCTACTACACTGTTTGTGTTTGTTTTCCACAGAAACGCTGCAGGAGTGATCCGTTTGTGAAGGATTTTGGCTATTACACAAATGTATTTTGCTCCAATATGATGAAAATAAACCTAGATATTGAGCACATTGGTTACCCCTTGCATCAACAAGACCTATTCATGGAAAACAGTAAGAGCGTTTCAAATATCAAAACTTAGAATCAATTATTTTTCCACCCATTACAATTTACAATCCCCCAAATTTGTTTTTCCCCTCAAATGTATGGAAGTAGCCACTTTATGGAGCATTTCTTTTTTGATTTGATTTTGGAAATGTAGTGAAATTAGCAGAATTGATTACTCCCAAAAATGTAATTTTTTTTCCTCGCCATTTATGCACTTACTACTTTTGTTTATATAAATAAGACAGAAGAGTAACAGTGATTTAAATTGTCATCATATGCTTTTTGTCTGTGCATTGACATGTAAATTTGATCTTTTGGTTTAATGCTCAGCGGAGAAAGAATAATGTTTGATTTACAGACATAATTGTGCAGCCTGTGATACCAGATTGTATGATGAACATTTCCCATCTTCTCTGTTGGGTACCATGGTTGTCATCAATAAATTAACAGATAATTATTAAAAAGTTATTTGGTTTTTAAAATAAAAATAGTAGCCACTGGAAATTTGCAATATAATTAGCACTAAATGATGTCTGGATAAAGTTATGAACCATTTATCTAAATTCCTTTACTTTATTCATGCCCAGTAAATAGTTAAGCATATTTCCAGATATTTCTCAAAATACTGATTATAGGATGTGACAAAGCGCCACTCCGCGCCCACCGCCGTCCCATTATCTTATGCTGCCCAGCAAACCTCTGCCAGCCCTCCTCTCCCCTACTCTGGCAGTGTCAATAGCTGAAGTAATTGGTTCCCCCACTGGAGGCTTCAGCCTGCACTCAGCTGTGTGCGCGTCTCCCAGCTCTTGAAGGGCCTGTGCACCTTTTCTGCACTTTCACAGCCAATAGCTAGACATCTGTGGGTACATAAATCCCCTTTTCCCAGGGAGAGGTGCCTGAGCAATAGGTTTCCTATTTCGCCAGTTATCAGTGAAGGTGTGCTGTTCTGCAAGTGTACCGAAACTCTGCCTGTACTACTGACTCTGACCCTCTGCTGACTGTCTTGACCTTAGCCTGATTTCTGTATTGATGCACTGCAGCCTGCCCTGACCTCAGACTAGTCTCTTGAATATGCACAAATTCTGCCTTCCCTGACCTTGGCCTGTTACCTGACTATGAATACTACCAGCTCCCTCGGTGCTTTGCACCAGTGTCTCTGGCCCCCGTGGGTCAGCTGCCAACTATACTTGGACTATCCCAAGAGCTAGTGGCCTGGTTGCTCCCCTGCAGCGCAGACCATATCCCTGTATGGGGGTTAAAGTGTGAAAACCAGGTGACTACCAGGATAACAACCTTAGGGATGGCCAAAATACAGACCGATTAGTTGGTACATTGGTCCATACCCACTGCCCATTACAGTATGTATCCCCATGTGTACAATAAAACCCCTACTTCACTACATATACCAGTTATATTGATTTCTATTGGGTTGCACAATGCAGTCCAAGAAAAGCGATATATTCCACTACAATCAACTGTGGATGGGCTGAACCTCTTGATGTAAACAAAGAGAGGAAGCTCCCTTTGCTTTTCCTTTCTTATCCCTGGCAATTGCAATTGTCATAGCCATGTCATAGGTATGTCCCAAAAGATTGTTATAGTCACATACCCAAAATGTAGATACTCAAACCCACAACCCGCTTGCTGGTGATTAGATTGGGGTGCACTGTCTAAGGGATTCCCTGGTCATGGTTCCCAGAATGGTCATGGTGGTATTAGTGCTGATAAAGCAGCATCAACATTGATTAGAAACTTAAAGTGGCCCTGGGGAAAAAAAAAAACTACTAAAAGTGGCCCGTGTAGAAGACAGGTCCATAATGACAGAGGGTTTGGCCAACAAAAGTAGGTAGGGCTGAACAAATAGGTGTAGTCATGAATATGATAGTGTAGCACAAAATACCATGTTAACAGAACCAAATATTACATTGCAGCACAAATAGCACTTTAGCAGAATAAAATACCACAGGGCAGCACAAAATATTGCCCCAGCAACACCAAATACTTCCCAAGTAGCTGTTCATCTGTGTTGGCCCACATTCTGTCCTCCTCCAACTGTTGATTTAGAGGAGGGGGCTAAGGATGTGAGACGTGGGGCACAGCACCGAGCCAGCCCTAGCAACAGGGCTTTCAGCACTACCAAACAAATGGGAGAATATAGCACTACATAACGCTTATATCCAGTGATATCTCCTCTGAAGAAGACCTTCTCTTTCCTCATATTCTTCATTTAGGATAGACCACCATGATGATTTATTTCAGTCATGTTTTGTTGAAGTAAAATGAAGCAGTACTGAATAACCTGGTCTGTCCATTGCACAACAGAGGGAGCTCTGTAGTTCGAGTGCATAGCCAGAACTACTGAAGAACAACTGATTGTCAGGGGTGTGGGTGTCAGACCCCGGACAGTCAAATAGTGATCGACTATCCTGAGGACAACCTCTTTAAAGATTAGGAAAATTTAAATTTTTTGTTTCCCCACTACCTACCAAGAGCCATATATTTTTTTTATTTCTCCATTTACGTAATCATATCAAGACTTGTGTTTTGCAGGAAAAGTATTTTTTTATGGCAAAATTTTGTTAAACATGTCATGCATTGCAAATTTTGAAAAAAAAAAAAAAAGCTTTGTGGGATAAAACAGAAATGAAATGAAATTCCACCATTGTTTTTTGGATTTAGTCTTTCTGGGATTCCATATGTGCTTAAAATGATGTGACACCATTATGCAGGTTTGCATCGCCATATTTGGATCCCTTTTAACTTTTAATATTTGTCTAAACAGCATTTACAGTAGGCAATATGTACTTTTATAAATAGTTTTCGGATGCAGCAATATCAATAATTTTTTTAATTTTTATACACAAAATTAAGAAAGGTGGTTCATTTAAATTTTTATTATTTTTGTGGGATTTTTTATATTTTTAAAAACCTTTGGCTTATTTTTTCACTTATTTTTTAAGTACTACCTTTAGGAGACCTAAAAGGGTTTTCTGAGATTTTTATACTGATGAATAGGTCATCAGGATTAGCCGATCAGCTGTTTGAGTAGGCTTCTGCGCTCCTGTGAGCACCGCTGCCTTGTCACAGCTCGCCAAGCACAGTGTATTTTATAAAAGATGTGGTTGGTATTGCAGCACAACCTCATTTATTTCTATGGGGCTGAGCTGCACCTAGGCCATGTGACCGATGAACGTGATCTCACTAGCCTGGGAAAAGCTGAGAACGTGCCACTGCTTTCTTGAACAACTGATCTGCGAGGGGTCTTGGGTGTCTGATCTCTACCAATCAGATACTGATGACCTATCTTGAGGTTTTAGAAAACCCCTTTAACCTCCACAGCACCCCACCGCCTTAACTGTGACTTTCACAGCATCGGTTCCCTTAACAGTGACCTCCAATGCACCCTGCCCCTTAACAGTGACATCCACAGCTTTCTGCGCCCTTAATAGTGACCTCCACAGTGCTCGTTCCCCTTTAACAGTGATCTCCACAGCACTACACCCCTTAACAGTGACCTCCACAGCACTGTCCCCTTAACAGTGACCGTGAAAAAAAAATGTTATAGAAACCTGGTGTAAAACTGTGTGTATGTCAAGACTGAAGGATCTGTGAGCTTCTATTGGCTAATATAGGTCATGTGACCGTTTGAATGGCAGTTAAGATATGAGTAAAGGACCTGTGAGCTCCTATTGGCTAATACATTTGTTTGCAATATCTCAAGAACAGTACATCCCAGAGAACTGAGACCAATGTAACTATATTTCCAGCATCTTTTGTAACTTGTCAGTAATTTAAAAAAAATATCTGCTTGCTCGTTCATCTTGTCATAATATTGCTGAAGGCAGGCTACCTTTTATTTTATACTGTGTGTAATCCTCAGTATCTGTTCTTATTCTGTACTTATAGACACTGCACAGTATCACTTCTCTTGTCCTGTATACTGAGTGTAATCCTCAGTATACTGGAGGCAGTCGACGGGTGTGGTTGTGTGTGGAGGAGCTCCTGCTGATTGCTGACAAGTTACCAGGGATTTTTCCACCTTTCCCAGCCAAGGTCCTGCCTCTCCCCAGGGAGGTGGTAGGGTCCTGGGCAATGAAGCGACTGAAGACCCAGGATCCTACTTCCTGGGGTAGGCCGGCAGGAGGTAGGAGAGGTGAGCTACTGGCCTCAGTTTCATCTTCCGCCCCGGGGGTCAGAAGATCTACCAGGAGTCGTGCTGTAGCGGCCCCTGCAGCCCCCGGAGGTGAAGCCGTGTCCATCGCCGGCAGTTCCAGGAGGATGGACTGTAGCCCTCCAAAAGGTACGCAGAGTGCTCTTGGGGGTGGGCCAGGCTCGGTTGAGGCTGACTAGGGCAGCATGAAGTCCCAGGAACTAATCGCCGTTTACAGCTCCAGGATCACGGCCTACCTCCGGGAGTATGAGGAAGCGAATAGGACCCTTAAGAAGCTTAGGGAGAACTTAAAGCTTGAGAGGGGGGAGGTTGACAAAGCGGCAAGAAAAAAGGCCAGAAAGATCAAATAAAATAAAAAGCCTAAAAGAAATCATTAAAGAGCTGAAAGAAATAAGTGAGACCATTCTGGAAAACAGTGGTCCCTTTAAAGAAAAGTTTAGAAATGACGAAAGGTTTAATGAAATGGCTGGAAGCCGATAACAGCAAGAAGATGACTCCTCTAGTGAGGAGGAAGAGTCGGACATGGGGGGGCAACCTGCGGAAACTGGTATCGCCACAGGTATCAACACAGAGCAGGTATGCCTGCCCCCCACTAGTTATGATGAGGAAGGAGAGTACAGTGAGAGCAGCGGAGTTGGGGGGCAGCTTATGGCTGAAATACGCCACCTGGAGTCCCCCAAAATTGTTTTGGTAATGAATTGCCTGAAGATGAACCGATAGGAAAGAGGAGAAAGAAAAAGGAAAAGACAGTAAAGCCAGAGGTGAGGTATGTCTACGTGACCCACCCTACGTGCCCTGGGCCAACTGAAAAGCCAGCTCGGGGGGGCGTGACCTAGCACAGCATGTGAAAGGAAGCTGCATCACATTCTCCTGGGCACAAATCCTGGAATCCATCCTGATATCCCCAGCATCCAGCCTAATTTCACCCTTGGTGCAGACTCACCCGGCAGCCGGAGGAACTCTGCGGTACCGATATTTCACGCCGGGAGAAGAAGGAGAGGGAGAGGAAGGACACCGGCCCAGCGGTGCGTGGAAAACAAGATGGCAGCAGTGCGGGAGTGAAGGTTGCAGATGTAGCAGTGCGTCTGGAACAATTTGCCCATGTGGCCCCCTCTGGCACCTCATCTGTAAAGGTACAGGATTCAGCAGCAGTGGAGCCCCCAAAGGAAGGTACCAAACTGCCATGGGTGTACTCCCCTATTGTGACAGGGCCTCCTGAACAAGTAATGGAGGAGGGGGAGAGCAAGGTCATATGTACCCAGCACCTGACCTGCAGGCAAAGACAGATACTGAACATGGGTCTCAGCAGGCACACGCAGTGCCCACACTTTCTGATGTCTTTAAAGCAGTGACCCACTGCAGCTCCACTATAGTCTCCCTGACCACGCAACTGGGAAGTCTCAGTGAAAACATCTCATTTCTCAGGCACGACCTGAGGAAGGTGTCTGACAGGATTAAAGCAGTGGGAGACCATGTGAGCCAAATTGAGGACACTGTCTCTCCTATAAAGACAACAGTGGGGCACATGGAGTGTGTTATTTCGTACCTCCTTAGTAAAGCTGATTTAGAAAACCGACTTCGGAGGAACAATCTGCGGCTTATTGGTGTCCCTGAAAAGTCAGAGGGCACGAATACTGTGGCATTAGTGGAGCAATGGTTGTCTGAGAAGTTTGGCGCTATCTCCTTATCACCTATGTTTGCAATAGAACGGGCTCATAGAGTGCCATTCAGGGCTCCACCACCAGGGCGTCCCCCAAGACCGCTTTTACTTAAATTGCTACACTTCAAAGATAGAGACACTATCCTGAGGAAAGCAAGAACCCATGAGGATCTTATAATCAACGGCAGCAGAGTCCTCATATTTCCGGATTTTTCAGCCGAGGTGCAAAAGAGGAGAGCCAAGTATATGGATGTGAAACATCGCCTAAGGGAGAAACAGTTGATTTACTCCATGTTGTACCCGTCCAAGTTGCGGGTGGTGGCGGGAGGAAAGGTGCACATGTTTGAAAATCCCACGGCGGCGGCTGATTGGCTGGATTCTGCACGTCTGCTTGTAGATCCGAGAGTGGCTCCGGACTGATCCCTTCGAGTTAACACAGCTCCTCTAGTCATCTGAATGCTAAGATGCGGGACGATATGTATTTTATGGCCATCCTTCCTGCGGCACCGCGGGTGGGATGGGACCCTGTGGGGGTTTAACATGTCATGTTTTTACCTTCTCTGTCTCAAGTTTAGTTACTATGCACCTTTCTCTTTATGGTTTGCACCATGTTCTTATGCTAGGGATATGTAATGCTTATTATTCCATATGCTGCCTGGGAGGGGTTGAGCCATACAGCAGCTAGGTATTACACAAACTGTTACGTTTGTGTTATATCCCTGGAGGAAATTGGCGATTTGTATTCTGTTCAACCGGTTTTAATTGTTTTTTGGGGGAGTCGCACCACACCTTCTACTATGTATGCCGAGGCATCAAGTATAGCCTAGGAATGGCCGTAATATTGATGTATAGATTCCTACAATATGGGGGTTAACATATTAACATGGAATGTCCGAGGCCTGGGGGACTTCACTAAGCGGTACGCTGTATTTAACTCGCTGAAACAGTACCAACCTGCTATTCTCTGTCTTACAGAAACTCACCTGACAAGAGACTCCTTAAGGATGGTGAAGAGAGCGTGGGTGGGTCAGGAATTTCACTCTGTATTTTCTAGCCACGCCAGGGGTGTCAGTATCTTGGTGCACAGACAGATTCCGTTCCACTGTCCTGCGTTCAAAGTGGATGCTCATGGGCGTTATATATGTTTGAATTGTATGCTCTAGAGAACTACCATTTTGTTAGTGGTGGTGTATATTCCTCCTCCGTATACGAGAAATGTGTTGCATCAGGTACTAGCATTCTTAAGTGCTTCTCGGATACTCCAGCATTAATTGTGGGGGACTTTAATATGGTGCTAGACAATAATCAGGATAGGTTTAGAAGTATTCAAAATATTAATACTCACTCACTAACAGCTATGGCTGGAGTTCTGATGGAAGCAGGCCTATGTGATGTGTGGAGAAGGCATAACCCTAGGGCACAGCAGTACTCATGCTACTCAAGTTCTCATGGTACACTATCGCGTATAGATTTAGCACTAGGTAACCAGCAGATCCTGGGATTTGTGCGCCAAGTGGACTACTTACCACGGAGCCTTTCTGACCATTCTCCCATCCGGGTAGAGATGGATTTGAGTCCTCGCGCGGTCGCTACCAGGGCCTTGTGGAGACTCAATCCCTTCTGGCTTACGCTTCTTAAATATGAGGGGGGAGGGTTGGCAGAAATGCGAGAATTTATGGAGTTTAACTCTAACTCTGCATCCCCAGGTGTGGTCTGGGACGCGTTTAAAGCTTTTATAAGAGGGGTTTATATACAGCGAATTCAGTGGTACAAATCAAAAAATAGAGACCTGCTTACAGAATTGCAGTCTAGAGTGGTCAATACTGAAAAAGCCTATGTAGACAACCCATTTGACATGGACGGAGGCCCAACAATCTTATAAAAATCATTTACTGGATAGAGCGGACTGCAAGCGTTATTTTTGGTAGCAAAAATATTTTGAAGAAGGGAGGCAGTTGGGCATATGTTGGCGACGGTGGTTAGGGCCCAGCAGGAAACATCACATGTGGGATGTACCTAGACAAGGGGGGAAATAGTATTTCGGAAGATCAGGGTATCCTAGATGTTTTTAAAACCTACTATGCATCTTTATATACCTCCAAGTTGGGGCGCAGTAACACGGAAATACAGTCACTACTTGCCTCTTTAGATCTGCCCAGGTTATCACAGGAGAAGAGGGCCAGTTCAGAGGAACCATTGACGTTGGAAGAACTTGAGGTAGCAGTTAAAGAGCTCCCTAATGAGAAAGCTCCCGGAGTGGATGGGATCCCCGGGGAATTTTTCAAAAAATATCAAGAATGTATGTTGCCTCAACTCCTTAGAATATTTGAACAAGCAGCCCAGACGGGTGTTTTTCTGAGGCAATCATAATTGTACTATTAAAACCAGGTGAGGATTCCTCTGACCTGGATTCGTATAGGTCCATATCATTACTGTGCTCAGATTTTAAACTGCTGGCCAAAGTACTAGCGAATAGGTTGGCAAAGGTAATTCTTAGCCTGGTACATGGAGATCAGACTGGTTTTATGCCAGGTAAATCGACGGCTATTAACAGGAGGGAGCAGCAGTTTGACGGGCTCATTGGTCTCACACTTGCTGGGGGGCAGACCTCCGAGTTACATTCTAGAGCTGAGTTCTGATACCCGCCCACAGTCTTCCCATGATTTTTTATTCCGGAAGGTTTGGCAAAAACTGAGGGAGATCACAAAACTGTACAGCCCTGACTCCTTTGTGGGACCATGGGGGTCTGCCAGAGTTAAAGAATCTGGAGGGATTTGGTTTGTGGAGGGACAAGGGTATTTTTTGGCTGTCGCAGTTATATACCTCAGGGATTCTTAAAAGTTATGACCAGTTGAAGGAAGAATTTGGTCTGCCTAACTCTGTTTTTTTTCGCTACCTTCAGCTGCGCCATGCTTTGGAGAAGCAAGGGAAGGAAACAGACCTCGCTATAGGGGCCTCTTGCATTGCTGACCAAATAAGAAAAGGGGGGGACACGAAAGGCTTTATCTCAACCTTCTATAGACTTTTACTGTCCTTTTATCAGGACAAATTTCCATTCGCAGTAAAAAACAAATGGGACAGGGACCTGGGTCAGCTTGACAAAACTCGGTGGACTGAAGTGTTAGAGTCTGGGCCATTACTGTCGTTATGCAAGTCTTATAGACTTTCGCAGCTATATTTAGTACACAGAGTTTATAGAACTCCCCCGTTCCTCCACAAGTTAGGGATACGCAACACATCTAATTGTCCCAAATGTAATGCTCCGGATGCTCATATTATGCATATGTTCTGGGAGTGTGTGAATCTGGGGGACTTTTGGAAGGATGTGCTGGGTATTATTTATAGAGTCTATAATATACGATTGAGGTGTGAACCTTTAACTTGTGTCTTCGGTCTCCTGCAGGAGGACGCAGAAGTGGGAGCATCCATAGGCATACGCAGGATATTATATAATGCTAGGAAAATGATCACTAGGTATTGGATCAGTACGGGGGTACCTACTAAGACAGAATTTATTATTCGTATGAACGAGATAATACAATTGGAACGGGGGATTTACATGAAGAGGGGCACAATCCGAAAATTCGATTCTATATGGGGCTTCTGGCTTATGACGCCGGGGTTACCACCAGGTCGCCTTCTACCTCAAGATCTAAATAGTAGGCTGGGGATGTGGTAACTGACTTAGGCATAAGGTGTGGATGCGGTCTGTTGGCTGGTCTTTTCATTTCTGAAATGGGCTTTCAGGTGTGGTGCGGCTCCGGGGGTGGGGGGGGGAGGGTAATGTTTACCTGTAAGTTGTATTCCTATGCATCTTTGTCAGAGTACAAAGTGATGTGGACGCTATCTCCTAAGATACATGATTATATTGTATTTCTAGTTTTCTACCACTTGCTCTATATCCTGTACAAGCTTGATTCTTGGATTTTGTACTCTTTGTTTTTTTTTTTAGTTTAAAGAAAAATTCATAATAAAAATGATTTGATTCAAAAAAAGAAAAGCCAGCTCAGGGCACGAACCCCACCATCCTCCCTGGCCCCTTCTTTGCTGTGGGACCGATGTGTAGGAGTGGGGAGAAAGACATGGCAAAGATGGCGCAGGACGCCGTCCCTGTTTGCGGTAACAGGGGCGGTGAGGAGAAGCAGGGGGGGCCAGACAGGAAGACTCCAGGGACGGGCAACGAGGGGGACATGGCTGGTGGCTGGGTGGCTCTGCCCACCTCTGCTAGGGCACTGGACAAGTGCCGGGTGGAGGTGCGGTGGGGCGATGTGGCTGCCACTGCCCCCCTTGCAGAGGTTGTTGCCGGTCTGCATCCTCTGACCTGGTCTACTTCGCCGCTCCCATGCGCCCTGCAGTCCCCCCCTGCCGTTTTTGGCATGGCGGCAGGGGGCAGGGGACAGGGGAGCAGGGGTGGTGGAGGTGGCTGTGGCTGGAGGGGGTGGGGCCGCGGGTACAGCGGCATCCTGATCCGGAGTTGCAGGGGGAGGGTGCAAGGTGGCTGCCTCCGCCCCTCCCAAGTCTTATGCCCAAGTCCTTGCCGGGGTTCCGGTCTCCTCTTCCCCGGTCTGCTCCTCCGTGCCGATGTGCTCTTCAGTCCCTTCCGCCGGTGTCGCTGTGATGGTGGGGAGTGGGGGCACAGTGGGAGTGGTTGGGGATGGAGGGGGCGGTGCTTCAGATGTTCAGAAGGGTGCTCAAAGCAGGGTGTCTGTAGGCAGAGAGGGAGGGGGTGGTCCTGATGCAAGTGTGGTGCTCACCGCCCCTCCCTCCTGCACTGTCCATCAAGTGGATAAGGCCGCGTGGCTGGGACCAGGGGTTCTACAGCCCGCCGGCCCGAAAATTCAGGAAAAACTGTTAAAAATGTGTCCAGCAAGAAGATGCTGGACAAAACGAATAACATGACCTCTGTGCCCTCTGGCCCAGCAGTGTGTGTGTGGGGGGAGGGGAGAGTGTGATAGTGGCCACTGAAGAAGTGGTCACTTGTAGTAGTGTAAATACAGTTTCTGTTAGTGGTGTTGCCCTGGGCCCTGATGGAGGCGTAAATGTTGGAGGTCGGCCGGCCACTGTACAAGTGGCCCGTGCGCCTCAAGTAGCCCCTTCAGAGGGGTCTGGAGTGGCACCTGCTTTAGATAGGTCTGGGGCGGGGGTGGGGCCGGTCCCCATTGTCCTCCCCATTACCAATGTCTGGTGACGATAACTTGCAGCGGCAACTTCTAGAGGCTCCATTACAGTAGGGGGGCAGCAGGTGAATCTATCGTTCTGGATAGACAGGCATTGCCTGCGTGCCTTCCATGAGCAAGGCAGGCAACCGGCCCCGGTCAACCAGACGGAATGTTGTCTTTCTGAAATGGAGAGGCAATGAATTGTGCACTACCAGGAAGACGGTGGCTGAGCTTCTCTTTCAGATGGGCATCAGGGCATGTGACATCTTTGCTCTGATACATCCATATGGCACCCGGGAGTTTGATGTCAGTTTTGTCCGGCCAGAGGGTCTTGAACTTTTCTGGTCTGGGTATGAACTGGCAAAAGACCAGCCGGACTGGCAGGGGTTTTTTGTGCAAGCGATGAGGGCAAGAAAGTGACCGTTTCTTGTGTTGACATCTTCACCTGGTTGAGCAGGTACGGGGATGTCCAGGGTCTTCCTAGCAAGAACCTGGATGATTTGGCATTTGGTCGGGTGCCTGGACGTTTCAGATTAAGTTGAAACATTCAGGGGGGTCGGTTTCCCACATGCCATCATCTGTTTTCCTTGGTCGGGATAGGATCATGGTGTTCTAAAGGGGGCAGACTAAGCTGTGTTACAAGTGCGGCAGCCCTTCGCACTTCAGCGCCAGCTGCCAAGTGTAGAGGTGCGCGTTGTGCAGGGGTGAAGGCCATCTAGCTGCATCTTGTGGGCAGATTAGATGCAACCTGTGTGGTGAGCTAGGGCACCCATTCAGTCGTTGGCCTTGCTCTGTTGCCAACGTGGCTCATGCACGCGCGGAGGCAAGCCGGGAAGCCCCCACCGCCGAGGCAAGTGCTGGCGAAGGCGACAGGGCAGTGGGGTCGATGAAGAGAAAAGACGGCCCGTCCCAGCAGAGACGGAGGGAGAGGCGTCAAATAGAGAGGGGGCAGGTGCAACCCCATCCTGGGGTGATGCCTGTGCCCTCCCAAGCGAATGAGACCCTGGGGGATAACGAGGCGAATGAGAAACTCAGGAGACTAGACCATTCCGAGGTGACTCTGTCCTCTTGCTATGAGAGTGCAACAGAGGGGAGTGTGACAGAGTCTAAAAGAACAAGAAGGAAACGTCTGACCAAAAAAACTCCCCCCTGGACCTCTCTAATCCTGACTCTCTTCCCCTGGATCTTTCCAACCAGTACTTCACCTTGGATGAGATCTCCGCCTCCTCTTCTTCCGGGGAGGAGGTCGAAGGTGGGGAGCCGGAGGGGCAAGAGAAGTAGCCTCTGGAAGGGCTTGCGCCTCCCTCCGGTGAGGTTACAAGGTCCTCAGGAGGTGGGGCGGGTCCAGACACTGGGAATGGGAATGACAAGGGTGGTGTGCAGGAGGAGGCGGTGGTGACTAATGAGATGGACACAACTGTCTCTCTCAAAAGAAATCGTGCCACCTTAGGGGGTAGCCCCGGGAGGGGTAAGAAGAATGGGAAGGGAAGGAAGAAGGCCGTCTAACTTAATCACTCTGTATGGGCGAACTCACTCCGTCGACCCTGGCGACCATTAATGTCGCCAGTATTAAATCGGATGTGGCTAGGTTTGTAGTCTTTGATTTTCTCAGCTGGGTTGAAGCTGACATTTTATTTTTTCAAGAGACCAGGCTGCCAGATTTGGCAGCTGTATATAAAGCAAAAAAGGAGTGGAGGTGTGGTCCATCATATTGGTCTCTTGCGGCTGAGCCGTATAGCGGAGTGACGGTCCTTTTTACTGCACCAGTAGAAAGCCGATGAGCGATTGAGTTAGAAATGGGGAAGTGTTTGATTTTAGATGTCCTCATAAAGGGCCAAGAGCTTCGCCTGATAAACATCTATGGTCCCCAAACCAAGCAGGATCAGAAGCGTCTCTTTTTGAGGATCAAACCTTTCCTTTTCACGAGTCGGCAGGTGGTCTTTGGCGTGGACTTTAATACAGTCACAAGGTCCCAAGAACGGGGAGGCTGGCTGGCTTATGATAGTGTATCTCTGAATAGCATAGCTAGCAAGGCTCGTCTGGTGGATGTCCACATTAGGCACACCCCAGGTCACGGGGGTTTCACTTATTATAGAGGTAGACAGATTAGGTCTAGAATAGACAGGTTATATTTAAAGGAGGAGACTGCCTTTTCACCTTTAAAGGTGGTAGAGGTGGAATTCTCCGATCACTGTATGATTATGTTCTCTTTAAATGTTGCAGAATCCCCCCAAATGGGAAGAGGCTATTGGAAGCTAAATTCGGCCCTCCTGTAGGAAGCAGAGGTGAGACAATCCTTTGAGGACTTCCTTCAGAGTCAGGTAGAGTTGCTGAATCTTTGTGACACTAAGTCAGAGTGGTGGAATATATTCAAAGATCGGGTGGCAAAATTCTTCCGCCAGCTCTCGAGCCTCAGGTCCCTGGACAAGTACCGCTTGTATCAGGGTCTGAGGAGGAAACTCGAACAACTGGTCTCGACTGGAGGTAGCCGAGAGGATATCTCCAGGGTGAAATCTTTGCTTAAGAGGTGCCAGTATGTTAGGCACACATCTTTGGTTTTTGAGAGGGATTTCGGGAAGTACCGCTGGTGATGGGACTGGTTGATGGTAGGGGTTCTCTGGATAGGTCCAGATCAGGGATCTTGGAAATCGTCAAATCCTTCCAGTCGTGCCTCTTGAGGAAGAAGTATCTGAATCGGGACAGGATTTCGGCTTTCCTGGCTGAAACCATCCCTGAGTCAAGAGTAGACCGCTCTCTTGGCGTTTTGATAGAAGAAATCAGAGAGGAGGAAGTCAGCCTGGCGATCGAAGGGCTTGCCCTAAAGAAGTCGCCAGGCCCGGATGGCTTAACATTCAAATTTTATAAGACCTTTAAGGACTCCTTGGTTCCCCTCATGACTAAGGTATTAAATGAGTGCCTATCCTCGGGTGCTCTGCCGAAGTCAATGAGGAGGTCAGCTCTGATCCTTATATCAAAGGGTAAATATCCGAGCCGTATTGAGAATTGGCGTCCCATAGCGCTTCTCAATACGGACAGAAAGATCCTGGCCAAGATACTGTTTAATCGGTTGGTGCAGTTTGCGCCCCTGTTTCGTTCAGAGACCCAACATTGCTCAGTTCCAGGCCGAAGCACGTTTAGTGCTGTGCTCGGTGTCCGAGAGGCAGTGGAGCAGGGTAGGGCGGGTAACTGGAAGGGGTACATGCTGGCATTAGATCAGACAAAGGCTTTTGATCGGGTTAACCACGAGCACCTCTGGTCAGTCATTCTGAAATATGGCCTGCCAGGGGGGTTTGTCGACTGGTTAAAGATCTGGTATGCAGGGGCAGAGAGTTTCCCGCTGGTGAACGGTTGGTCTGGCAGCCCTTTTGAGGTTGGGTCTGGAGTCCGCCAGGGTTGTCCATTGAGCCCGCTCTTATACCTGTTTGCGATTGATCCTTTTATTAGGAGGATTGATCGTGGACCGTTAGCGGGAGTCAGGATGAGTCTGGAGGAGCAGAAGCCACTCTGAGGGTGGTGGTGTATGCCGATGACGTCACTGTTATCGTATCCTTGGGAGGGGGAATGCGTGATGTCGGAGGTAGAACGCTACTCGGAAGTCTCCGGGTCTATGATTAACCGGGATAAGTGTGAGAGTCTCTGGCTGGGAGGGGGTGATCCATCTTTGGGTCTCCCGAACATCCCAGAGCCCCAGTCGTCAGCCAAAGTCCTAGGCGTTCAATTTGGCCATGGGGATTATGCCACCCAAAATTGGGATAGCAGGCTCAAGAAGCTTGACCAGTGGAAGGGTTGATCTTTGACCCTCAGGGAAAGGGTGAGCCTGATCAAGACTTACCTTCTCCCTTTGCTTATCTATTTGGCTAGTGTATATGTCTTGCCAGAACCTCTCTGGACTCAGGTTTACAGCCTGTTCTTCCAACTGTTATCGGGGAATAGGCTGAACCTAGTCAAGAGAGAGGTGAAATACTGTACAAGGAGACTAGGGGGGTTGGGTATGGTCAACCCCGTGGTGTTCCTTGTGAACACCTTTGTTAAGATCAACCTGGAAAATCTCTGGAAAGAGAGGGCTCCTCTATGGGTAGTCTCTTGCAGGGCTTGGAGTGAGGGAGATCAGGACCCAGTCAAGGAGATCCCTTGACGAGAGGGTCTTGTTGACCCACTTCCAAAAGCCCCTGGCCCTTAAGGATTGCCCAAGCCGGGATCTAGACAAGGGGTTACAGTTGTTCAATTCGGCAAGGATCCCCTTAAAGTTTTGGGACTTGGCTTAGCACTGCATTCATGAGAAGCTGTATGTAAGGGACAACTTGATGTATAGGAAGTCTGATGAAAGGGGTTGTCCCCGGGAGGAGTGTGGTGACATACTGGAAAGTATGGAGCACTTCCTGCTTCAGTGTCCCTTTAATACAGAGGTATACAAACGGGTGAGTGCATCCATTGGCTGGCCTAGGCTAGCTAACCTCTCCTATGCGGAGTGGGCTTATGGAGCGTTCAAAGGTTTGGGAAGAAGGGACCCATGCACAGCTTTTATAGTTAGCATAGTGGTCAGGTACTTAACATGGAATGCACAGTGTTTAGTTTCAATCCAGCAGAAAGTCCTCCCTGTAGAAGAGGTGTGTAGGAACATTCTAGGTGACCTGGTGAAGGTTCGCTCTCTCGAGTGTGAAAAGGTGGGTACGGATGGGGTCTCTTACCTCTGGAGAGGCTTCACCTTTGATGTGCCTTAGCCTCAGTAGCACTTTTCCTGGTGCTGGGCTGAGGCTTTCACACTAGGTTTTTGTTTTGCATTTAAGATGAGTTTTTGAAGAAAGGTTTGCAAATGACTGAACTTGGGCCTTCGGGTGGATTTTAATATTGGTTTATATAGATTGATATGGTTGTTTATAAGTTGTATATATTGTATAGTAGGGTAAGTGCGTGTAGTTAGGTTGGGTGGGATGGGGTGGGATTCATATTTTCGTGTGGGGAGGCCTGCATCCAGCCCTAGACTATGCGGACATGGGAGGACATGAGGCGAGGGGCTGGTTGTGGGTGGTGGAGGAACGGCTGGCCTCATGGAGGGACAAGAGGAGGAGGTTGGCCCTGGGTGAAGGTGACGGGATAGATCAATTGGTAGGGATAGTATAGGTTTGTGTTTTCTCATATATGTGTGTGTGTGTGTGTTTAAAAAAAATAAATAAAAATATGGTTATTTGATATTTTTATTATAATTATTTAATTAGTGTTTATTATTATTATGTATGTCAAGTTGTCATTTATTTTCTGTGCTCAGCAATTTGTATATAGTCGGGGTTCAGCCAGATCGGATGGTTAGCTTAGGCTAGGTTTTTATTATTCCCGTTTTTTTCTTTTTTTTTCTTTAGTAGGTATGAATGAGAGTCTGCATGTAGCTGGGCCAGTAGGGTAAGTGTATATACTTTATACCTTGTTTTATGTCTTGTTTGGAAAATTTTATAGCATAGTTTTTGTATTTTTGTATAAAATTTATAAAAAGAGTTTCTCAGTATCTGTTCTTATTCTGTACATATAGACACTGCACAGCACCACTTCTCTTGTCCTGTACACTGGGTGTAATTCTCAATATCTGCTCTTATTCTGTTTACATGGACACTGCACAGTACCACTTTTCTTGTCCTGTATACTGGGTGTGATTCTCAGTATCTGCTGTTATCCTGTATAAATGGACACTGCACAGTACCACTTCTCTTGTCCTTTATACTTGGTGTAATTCTCAGTATTTTCTCTTATTCTATATATATGGACACTGCACAGTACCAATTCTATTGTTCTGTACACCGGGTTTAATTATCAGTATCTGCTGTTATCCTGTATAAATGGACACTGCACAGTACCACTTCTCTTGTCCTTTATACTTGGTGTAATTCTCAGTATTTTCTCTTATTCTATATATATGGACACTGCACAGTACCAATTCTATTGTTCTGTACACCGGATTTAATTATCAGTATCTGCTGTTATCCTGTATAAATGGACACTGCACAGTACCACTTCTCTTGTCCTTTATACTTGGTGTAATTCTCAGTATTTTCTCTTATTCTATATATATGGACACTGCACAGTACCAATTCTATTGTTCTGTACACCGGGTTTAATTATCAGTATCTGCTGTTATCCTGTATAAATGGACACTGCACAGTACCACTTCTCTTGTCCTTTATACTTGGTGTAATTCTCAGTATTTTCTCTTATTCTATATATATGGACACTGCACAGTACCAATTCTATTGTTCTGTACACCGGGTTTAATTATCAGTATCTGCTGTTATCCTGTATAAATGGACACTGCACAGTACCACTTCTCTTGTCCTTTATACTTGGTGTAATTCTCAGTATTTTCTCTTATTCTATATATATGGACACTGCACAGTACCAATTCTATTGTTCTGTACACCGGGTTTAATTATCAGTATCTGCTGTTATCCTGTATAAATGGACACTGCACTGTACCACTTCTCTTGTCCTTTATACTGGGTGTAATTCTCAGTATCTCCTCTTATTTTGGATATATAGACACTACACGGTACCACTTCTCTTGTCCTGTATACTGGCTGTTATTCTCAGTCTCTACTCTTATTGTATGCAAAGGGTCACTGCACAGCACCACATTCCTTGTCCTGTACACTGGGTTTAATTCTCAGTATCTGCTCTTATTCTGTATATATGGACACTGCACAGTACCACCTCTCTTGTCCTGTATACTGGGTGCAATTTTCAGTATCTGCTCTTATCCTGTATATATGGACACTGCACAGTACCACTTTTCTTGTCCTGTACACTGGGTGTAATTCTCAGTATCTGCTCTTATTCTGTATATATGGACACTGCATAGCACCACTTCTCTTGTCCTGTATACTGTCAGGTCATGGTGCATGTCTGTAAAAATTTTGCACCAACCATGATTTTTGTCTCAGTCTCCCCCCCGCCTCCGAAAAAAATTGAAAAGGATGTCCTGCACTAAGGTCTGGTCTGTATGCGTTTTAGTAATTGTACTTATTTTATTGTCTATTTACTCTGGGTTTTGTGTCTAAATACAGTTTGTGGTCAGTTCTGGGCACTGAGCACTAAAGCCTGAGATGACCAACCACTGGACACCAGGTACTTGACTTATTCCCTTCCATAGACTCTTAACCCCTTTACTAACAACTACAAAAGAAGATAATACAAATTGTGAATTTTTTATTTTTTTTGCTGAGGACAAGCCTCAGGAATTTACAGTAAAGTCTAAATTTTCTATGTTGGGTTTTAAGATGATGTTTGGGGTTAATGCCTGATCTTAAACAAAATTCTGCAATATATAGAGCATTTGCTCTGGATTTTCTGACATGCACATTGGAAATCTACAACACTCATGGGAGAGGGGCACCAATTTACTTTTCGTCTAAGGCAGTAGAAAGCCTAGGTGCCAGGAAAACATTAAGTCATTCTGCAAAATGCAAGCCCTCACAGAGGTCCATCAGAGGAAAAATTAAAAAAAGGTTATGCCTCTCAAGATGTGATTACGTTTTAAAAAAGTGATTTCAGTGTGTAACAGTAGTAAAACGAAACAAAGATATCACTTTGGTGTCACCATAATTGCACTCACCCACAGAATAGAAAGTTAACATGTCGTACTGTATTGTGAACATTGTAAAGTCAAAACCCATTTCTATTCCCCCAAAAACAGTTTTCAATTCTTATTGTTAAAATAGCAGTTCATGGCCGCTTCTCTCTCCACTTCCTGTGTTTGAATTAGGGCCATTGTTCATATATATCCCCTCTGTTACAGTTCTACAAAGGTTAAAGTGGTTTTCTGGGTTCAGAGCTGAACTCGACATAACCTCTTCTTCACTCATTCAGCACGAATAAGTGGAGCATCGGAGCACTTCTTGCTCCCCCTTGCCCCGTGCTGCATCCCGCAGGGCAAGGGATTTTTCTTTACTTCCGGTGACGTACCGGATATGCTAGGCAGAGGCTTCCACCTAGGAGTGAGCCTGATGTCACCGGCACTAATGGGAACACACTGCTTATTAATTGTGATTCATGAAAATGTGCTTGTGCCTGAGTTCCCGCAAAGTTGCACAGGGAGGGGGAGGTTCTAACAAACCTCCCAGGGCTGACTCAACTCTTCTCTTTCTAATACGAAGGAAGTCAGTGCAGTGTACTGTGTTGTCTGAGGTAGAAGGAACAACTCAGCAGCCATTGTGGAGAGTAATTTAAACTCCAGAGTTAGAAGCTTATTTAAAGCTCCAGAGTGAGCATATTGGCAAAGGAAGGTAATTGTCGTTTATCAGGTGTTAGCCTCCTCTGCATTTGGTGGAGAGATTCAAAGCTACTAGCTGCTCACCCTAACTAAAGTCAGAAAGGCCACCGGTCAGGAAATAGTATTCCTAGAGAGGATACCGAACTTACTGTATTATGAACCCAAGAACATGACTATACAGTGCAGCAGAGTCAGTACATCCCTCCAGCCTGAAGAAGCAAGAGAGTAAGATTGATTGCTACCAAGGAAAACAACCCCTTATGCAATTTTGGGGAACTAACCTGAGCCATTGTGGAAGCTGCCTTGCTGTAAATGATTTTCTTAACAAATGGAATTTGTTAAAAAAAACTGGTCTTCCTAGTCTGCAAACTTATCCGTAGCACTTATATGTTAATAAGTAGAAGTCATCCTGCTAACAACTGCCTTCATAATCATAAGGCTACGTCAACAGAGAACTTAACGATGCTAAGGCTCCTGGAAAAAAGTAATGCAAAATGTTGGCCCAGACTAATTTATTTGGCCAGCAGTTGTTCACTCAAACTTCACACATACAAGTCTCTACAGGTGAATCCCTTTAGATGTAGCGTAGTTGATGATGTTTTGAGACCCTACAAAACATATGATAAATAATATTATTGCTCAGTATCCACTCTCAGAAGACCACAGGTGTGACTACCTCTTTAAAATGAGGGCAGTCACTGATCAGTTTGCCCAAGCATACAACCCAGAGAAGTGCATTCTCTTAGAAACAGGGACATCACTTCTAGGTTCAGAAGCAATTACAATAATGTATTAAGGTATCCCAGCATCACCAGTAAAAAGGCAGTAAATCAACATTTTGGCAAGTCCTGCTCTGTATTAAGCTTAAGGAGAGGTATTGCTAAGAGATCCATGGTTCCTGTGGTATAGCCTTATGTATAGTGTTGAGCGAACAGTTCGAAAATCGTTCAGGTCCGTACCGAATTTTGGGGTGTCCGTGACACGGACCTGAACCCGGACATTTTCAAAAAGGTTCGGGTCCGGTGTTAGTCGATTACTTCCCGCTTTCTGAAGGGCTGCACAGCAGCCAATCAGCTAGCGTTTTACTTCTTGCCCTAAGAGCCCGTCACAGCCATGCCTACTAATGGCATGGCTGTGATTGGCCAAGTGCAGCATGTGACCCAGCCTCTATTTAAGCTGGAGTCACGTAGCGCCGCACGTCACACTGCTCTGACTAGTGTAGGGAGAGGATGCAGCTTCTGTGAGGGCGAGATAGGCAGGGATAAAGAAGTGATTGAATGATCTACCTTTCTACACCTGTGCATCAGAACAACTCAGCTGAGCTGTTCACTGAAAGTCACTATTTTGTTGAGACTGGCCAGAGCGATTTTTACTGGCACATGTAACTGGGCTGACCGGCGTTGGCCATTTTGGGACTTGTGGTGCGCCAGCACTTGCTGCCACAGAGTGTAAACCAAAGCTCTAAAGAAGTTAAAAATCTACACCTGTGAATCAGAACAACAGCGATTCAGCTGCTCAGTCAAAGTCAATTTTTTTTCTGGCTGGGCAGACTGTTTTCTGGCACATCTTACTGGGCTTATAGGCGGCGGCCATTTTGGGACTTGTGGTGCTACAGCAAAAGCTGCCACAACGTCCATTAATCTAATGTAATAGTCGATTTTTTCATAGATATACTACATCAGGGGTTTGGCTGTGCTTGTGTCACCCATACTAACTGCAAAGATATTTAATATATCAGTGGTGAAACTGAAAGTAACCCACTTGGATAGCAAATCCCATGAATGTGCTGTTCCAGCTAGGCTAGCCAGTGCCACTACTTTGTCCAATACTGTCAGCCAGAAATTTTTTTTTTTTATGTGCCAGAAATATAAATTAGAAAAAGCTTTCACCGTAATAATAAAATTATTCTGGTGTTAGACCAGAAGAAGCACTCCTGTAATTAATACTGTAAAAAGGCTTAGGCAATATTTCTCCCAGTGTGGGAAATTTATCTAGCAAAACTAGCATTTTAACAATTCCGGTGTTCTGAAATACCAGCAGTCCTCTTGTAATTAATACCGCCAAAAGGCATTATATCGTCCAGTGTTGTAATTTTGCTGAAAAAAGGCCAATTTAATCAATCTGGTGTTTGTTAGACCAGAAAAACTAGGCCTCACGTTTTCACTCCTCTAAAAAGGAATTATATTTCCCCATGTGGGGATCTATGTACCAAAACTAGCATTATAAAAATCTGGTGTCCAATTAGCAGCAGTGTTCTTGTAATTAATACCGCCAAAGGCATTATTGTCCAGTGTTGTAATTTTGCTGAAAAAAAGGCCAATTTAATCAATCTGGTGTTTGTTAGACCAGAAAAACTCGGCCTCACGTTTTCACTCCTCTAAAAGGAATTATATTTCCCCGTGTGGGGATCTATGTACCAAAACTAGCATTATAAAAATCTGGTGTCCAATTAGCAGCAGTGTTCTTGTAATTAATACCGCCAAAAGGCATTATTGTCCAGTGTTGTAATTTTGCTGAAAAAAAGGCCAATTTAATCAATCTGGTGTTTGTTAGACCAGAAAAACTCGGCCTCACGTTTTCACTCCTCTAAAAGGAATTATATTTCCCGTGTGGGGATCTATGTACCAAAACTAGCATTATAAAAATCTGGTGTCCAATTAGCAGCAGTGTTCTTGTAATTAATACCGCCAAAAGGCATTATTGTCCAGTGTTGTAATTTTGCTGAAAAAAAGGCCAATTTAATCAATCTGGTGTTTGTTAGACCAGAAAAACTCGGCCTCACGTTTTCACTCCTCTAAAAGGAATTATATTTCCCGTGTGGGGATCTATGTACCAAAACTAGCATTATAAAAAATCTGGTGTCCAATTAGCAGCAGTGTTCTTGTAATTAATACCGCCAAAGGCATTATTGTCCAGTGTTGTAATTTTGCTGAAAAAAAGGCCAATTTAATCAATCTGGTGTTTGTTAGACCAGAAAAACTCGGCCTCACGTTTTCACTCCTCAAAAAAGTAATTATATTTCCCCGTGTGGGGATCTATGTACCAAAACTAGCATTATAAAAAATCTGGTGTCCAATTAGCAGCAGTGTTCTTGTAATTAATACCGCCAAATGGAATTATATCTTCCAGTGTGGGAATTTTGGGGCTAAAAAATAATATATTTTATTGTGGTGCGAGTTGAATCCCAACAATGAGGAAACATTCTATTAAGGGACGAGGACGCGGTCGTGGTGGTGTCCGTGGAGCCTCTATTGCTGGCAGAGGACGTGGCCGTTCGGCCTCAGGCGCACAAAGTAGTGAAACAACTCCCTCAAGTAGCCGGCAGAATTTACAGCGATATTTGGTGGGGCCCAATGCCGTTATGAGGATGGTAAGGCCTGAGCAGGTACAGGCATTAGTCGATTGGGTGGCCGACAGTGCTTCCAGCACGTTCACCACATTGTCTTCCGCCCAGTCTTCTGCGGAAAGCGCACAGGTGGCACCTGAAAACCAAGCCCATCAGTCTGTCACATCACCCCCATGCATATCAGGGAAACTGTCTGAGCCTCAAGTTATGCAGCAGTCTCTTCTTCTGTTTGAAGACTCGGCTCCCACGGTTTTCCAGGGGCGTCCACCTATCCCCTCCCCAGCGGTGGAAGACATTGCATGCACTGACGCACAACCACTTATGTATCCAGATGATGAGGACATGGGAATACCACCACTGCAGAGTGACCGAGTGTCTGATGATGACGAAACACAGGTGCCCACTGCCGCGTCTTATTGCAGTGTGCAGACTGAACAGGAGAAGGTCAGGGAGGAAGACTGGGTGGAAGACGATGCAGAGGACGATGAGGTCTTAGACCCCACATGGACTGAAGGTCGTGCCGCTGACTTAAATAGTTCAGAGGAAGAGGCAGTGGTGAGACCGAGACAACAGCGAAGCCAAAGAGGGAGCAGGGGGCAAAAGCAGAACATCCGCCGTCCAGAGAGTTCGTCTGCTATTGGCCAGCGCCAACAGGGACCCAGCACCCCAAAGGCATCTTCAAGGAGTTCCCTGGCATGGCACTTCTTCAAACAATGTGCTGAGGACAAGACCAGAGTGGTTTGCACGCTGTGCCATCAGACCCTGAGGCGAGGCATTAACGTTCTTAACCTGAGCACCACCTGCATGATCAGGCATCTACATGCAAAGCATGAACTGCAGTGGAGTACACACCTTAAAAACAAGGAACCCGCTCAGGCTCCCCCTGCTCCCTCTACCGCTGCTGCCTCGGCTTCCGCCTCGAGAGGAATGTTGCCACCTGCCGAGCAGCAAACAGAGGATGTGCCACCGACACCACCACCACCGCCGCCACCGTCACCTAGCGTCTCCACTATTTCACACAGCAGCGTTCAGCTCTCCATCTCTCAAACCTTTGAGAGGAAGCGCAAATTCCCACCTAGTCACCCTCGAGCCCTTGGCCTGAATGCCAGCATTTCTAAACTACTGGCCTTTGAAATGCTGTCATTCCGGCTGGTGGACACAGACAGCTTCAAACAGCTGATGGCCATAGCTGTCCCCCAGTATATGGTTCCCAGCTGCCACTACTTCTCCAAGACAGCCGTGCCTTCCCTGCACATGCAAGTGTCCGATAAAATCAAGTGTGCACTGCGCAACGCCATTTGTGGCAAGGTGCACCTAACCACAGATACGTGGACCAGTAAGCACGGCCAGGGACGCTATATCTCCCTAACTGCACACTGGGTAAATGTAGTGGCGGCTGGGCCCCAGGCGGAGAGTTCCTTGGCGCACGTCCTTCCGCCGCCAAGGATCACAGGGCATCATTCTTTGCCTCCTGTAGCCTCCTCCTCCTACTGGCTTCCTCCTCCTCTGCTTCCACCAGCTCATCCAGTCAGCCACACACCTTCACCACCAACTTCAGCACAGCCCGGGGTAACGTCAGCAGGCCATTCTGAAACTCATATGTTTGGGGACAGGCCCCACACCGCGCAGGAGTTGTGGCGGGGTATTGAACAACAGACCGACCAGTGGTTGCTGCCGGTGGGCCTCAAGCCCGGCCTGGTGGTGTGCGATAATGGGCGAAATCTCGTGGCAGCTCTGGGACTAGCCGGTTTGACGCACATCCCTTGCCTGGCGCATGTGCTGAATTTGGTGGTGCAAAAGTTCATTCACAACTACCCAGACATGTCAGAGCTGCCGCATAAAGTGCGGGCCGTCTGTGCGCGCTTCCGGCGTTCACATCCTGCCGCTGCTCGCCTGTCAGCGCTACAGCGGAACTTCGGCCTTCCCGCTCACCGCCTAATATGCGACGTGCCCACCAGGTGGAACTCCACCTTGCACATGCTGGAGAGACTGTGCGAGCAGCAGCAGGCCATAGTGGAGTTTCAGCTGCAGCACACACGGGTCAGTCGCACTGCGGAACAGCACCACTTTACCACCAATGATTGGGCCTCCATGCGAGACCTGTGTGCCCTGTTGCGCTGTTTAGAGTACGCCACCAACATGGCCAGTGGCGATGCCACTGTTATCAGCGTGACAATACCAATTCTATGTCTCCTAGAGAAAACGCTTAGGGCGATGATGGAAGAGGAGGTGGGCCAGGGCCAGGAGGAGGAGGAGGAGGATGACGGGTCGTTTTTAGCACTTTCAGGCCAGTCTGTTAGAAGTGGCTCAGAGGGAGGTTTTTTGCAACAGCAGAGGGCAGGTACAAATGTGGCCAGCCAGGGACCACAACTGGAGGACGAGGAGGATGAGGAGGATGAGGATGAAGCAGGTTCACAGTGGGGTGGCACCCAGCACAGCGCAGGCACATCCCTGGTGCGTGGCTGGGGGGATACAGAGGATGATGACGATACGCCTCCCACAGAGGACAGCTTGTCCTTACCTCTGGGGAGCCTGGCACACATGAGCGATTACATGCTGCAGTGCCTGCGCAACGACAGCAGAGTTGCCCACATTTTAACGTGTGCTGACTACTGGGTGGCCACCCTGCTGGATCCACGGTACAAAGACAATGTGCCCACTTTACTTCCTGCACTGGAGTGTGATAGGAAGATGCGCAAGTACAAGCGCACACTGGTAGACGCGCTCCTCAGAGCATTCCCAACTGTCACAGGGGAACAGGTGGAAGGCCAAGGCAGAGGAGGAGCTAGAGGTCGCCCACGCAGCAGTGTCACGGCCAGCTCATCTGAGGGCAGGGTTAGCATGGCAGAAATGTGGAAAAGTTTTGTCTCCACGCCACAGCTAACTGCCCCACCACCTGATACGGAACGTGTTAGCAGGAGGCAACATTTCACTAACATGGTTGAACAGTACATCTGCACACAACTCCACGTACTGACGGATGGTTCGGCCCCATTCAACTTTTGGGTTTCCAAATTGTCCACGTGGCCAGAATTAGCATGTTATGCCTTGGAGGTGCTGGCCTGCCCGGCGGCCAGCGTTTTTATCTGAACGTGTATTCAGCACGGCAGGGGGCGTCATTACTGACAAACGCAGCCGCCTGTCCGCAGCCAACGTGGACAAGCTGACGTTTATAAAAATGAACCAGGCATGGATCCCACAAGACCTGACCCTCCCTTGTGCAGAGTAGTCCTTAATAACTGCCTTAAACCATGTTGTCTTGTACTCCTGGCCACTTCTTCATTGAAAAATCAATTTTTGAAATTAAGTAGGATCTTGGGGTGCAACCCAGAGTTGAATGAACCTTCCCTCTGTCTGGGTGCCGGTGCCAAAGTACATGAGTGTCCTTCTCCTGTGCTGGGTGATATGAATGTTATACTTGTGCTGTCTGACATGTCTCCTTTGTGTGGGTGCAGGGGGCCAAAGTCACTGAAAGCGGCCTTCTCCTGTGGTGGGTGATCGAAATGCCTGATTCTCTGCTGTGGGACCTCTCTCCTCTTTCTGGGTGCAGGGGTCAAAGAAACAAAAGGTGGCCTACTCCTGTGGTGGTTGACATGATGCCTGATTCTCTGCTGTGGGACCTCTCTCCTCCGTGTGGCTGCAGGGGTCAAGGTCTCTAAAAGTGCCCTTCTCCTGTGGTGGTTGATGTGAAACTGATGCTTGTGCTATCTGACCTGTCTCCTCTGTGTCGGTGCTAAGGCCTAAGTCACTGAAAGCGGCCTTCTCCTGTGCTGGCTGATAAAAATGCCTGAATCTCTGCTGTGGGACCTCTCTCCTCTTTCTGGGTGCAGGGGTCAAAGAAACAAAAGTGGCCTACTCCTGTGGTGGTTGACATGATGCCTGATTCTCTGCTGTGGGACCTCTCTCCTCTTTCTGGCTGCAGGGGTCAAAGTCTCTAAAAGTGCCCTTCTCCTGTGGTGGTTGATGTGAAACTGATGCTTGTGCTATCTGACCTGTCTCCTCTGTGTCGGTGCTAAGGCCTAAGTCACTGAAAGCGGCCTTTTCCTGTTCTGGCTGATATAAATGCCTGAATCTCTGCTGTGGGACCTCTCTCCTCTTTCTGGGTGCAGGGGTCAAAGTCTCTAAAAGTGCCATTCTCCTGTGGTGGTTGATGTAAATCTGATGCTTGTGCTATCTGACCTGTCTCCTCTGTGTCGGTGCTAAGGCCTAAGTCACTGAAAGCGGCCTTCTCCTGTGCTGGCTGATATAAATGCCTGAATCTCTGCTGTGGGACCTCTCTCCTCTTTCTGGGTGCAGGGGTCAAAGAAACAAAAAGTGGCCTACTCCTGTGGTGGTTGACATGATGCCTGATTCTCTGCTGTGGGACCTCTCTCCTCTTTCTGGCTGCAGGGGTCAAAGTCTCTAAAAGTGCCATTCTCCTGTGGTGGTTGATGTAAATCTGATGCTTGTGCTTTCTGACCTGTCTCCTCTGTGTCGGTGCTAAGGTCTAAGTCACTGAAAGCGGCCTTCTCCTGTGCTGGCTGATATAAATGCCTGAATCTCTGCTGTGGGACCTCTCTCCTCCGTCTGGGTGCACGGGTCAAAGTCTCTCAAAGTGGCCTTCTCTTGTGCTGGGTGATGTGAAGCTGATGTTTGTGCCATCTGACATGGTTGCCGGGGTCCCATTAAATGGTGGCCTACTCCTGTGGTGGGTGATCTAAATGCATGATTCTCTGCTGTGAAAACCTCTCTCCTCCGTCTGGGTGCAGGGGTCAAAGTCTCTCAAAGTGGCCTTCGCTTGTGCTGGGTGATGTGAAGCTGATGTTTGTGCCATCTGACATGGTTGCCGGGGTCCCATTAAATGGTGGCCTACTCCTGTGGTGGGTGATCTAAATGCATGATTCTCTGCTGTGAAAACCTCTCTCCTCCGTCTGGGTGCAGGGGTCAAAGTCTCTCAAAGTGGCCTTCGCTTGTGCTGGGTGATGTGAAGCTGATGTTTGTGCCATCTGACATGGTTGCCGGGGTCCCATTAAATGGTGGCCTACTCCTGTGGTGGGTGATCTAAATGCATGATTCTCTGCTGTGAAAACCTCTCTCCTCCGTCTGGGTGCAGGGGTCAAAGTCTCTCAAAGTGGCCTTCTCTTGTGCTGGGTGATGTGAAGCTGATGTTTTTGCCATCTGACATGGTTGCCGGGGTCCCATTAAATGGTGGCCTACTCCTGTGGTGGGTGATCTAAATGCATGATTCTCTGCTGTGAAAACCTCTCTCCTCCGTCTGGGTGCTGGTCCAAAATACATGAGAGTGGCCTTCTCCGGTGGTGGTTGATATGACGCATGATTCCTTGCTGTGGGACCTGTATCCTCTGTCTGGGTGCTGGGCCGAAATAAATGAGAGTGGCCTTCTCCGTTGGTGGTTGATATGAGGCATGATTCCTTGCTGTGGGACCTGTATCCTCTGTCTGGGTGCTGGTCCAAAATACATGAGAGTGGCCTTCTCCGATGGGGGTTGATATGACGCATGATTCCTTGATGTGGGACATCTCTCCTCTGTCTGGGTGCTGGTCCAAAATACATGAGAGTGGCCTTCTCCGGTGGGGGTTGATATGACGCATGATTCCTTGATGTGGGACCTCTCTCCTCTGTCTGGGTGCTGGGCCGAAATAAATGAGAGTGGCCTTCTCCGTTGGTGGTTGATATGAGGCATGATTCCTTGCTGTGGGACCTGTATCCTCTGTCTGGGTGCTGGTCCAAAATAAATGAGAGTGGCCTTCTCCGGTGGGGGTTGATATGACGCATGATTCCTTGATGTGGGACCTCTCTCCTCTGTCTGGGTGCTGGTCCAAAATAAATGAGTGGCCTTCTCCGTTGGTGGTTGATATGACGCATGATTCCTTGCTGTGGAACCTCTCTCCAATTGATATTGGTTAATTTTTATTTATTTTATTTTATTTTATTTTAATTCATTTCCCTATCTACATTTGTTTGCAGGGGATTTACCTACATTTTGCTGCCTTTTGCAGCCCTCTAGCCCTTTCCGGGAGTCTTTTACAGGCTTTTTAGTGCTCAAAAGTTCGGGTCTCCATTGACTTCTATGGGGTTCGGGTTCGGGATGAAGTTCGGGTTGAGTTCGGATCACGAACCCGGACATTTTCCGGAAGTTCGGCCGAACCTCTCGAACCCGAACATCCAGGTGTTCGCTCATCTCTACTTATGTATTACAACTTATTCCCTATCGCCAGGATAATGGGAGAGAGGATAAGCTTTGGATCGGAGGGGGGTCAATCATTAGAACAGGGGCTTGAAGGGAGCACACATGCCCACCACCACTTTACTCAACTCTATGGGTCTGCAGGAGCTGAGTTCGAGGGGGCCTCTATTCTGCTGATCTGCAGAATTCCTAACAGTTGGACCCCTGCTAATCAGACAGCTATCCTCTTTTAGAAATTTAAAGATATTTAGGCTCTGTTTACACTTGCAGATTCTGTTTTTACAGGACTCATATGATGCATCTGTTATGGACCTTTTACAATAGGTCTGCCAGGTTTATGAATTTTCTTGCTTTTTTTTTTTTTTTTTACAATGAAAGCAGTAGGTATTTTTATTTTTAAGGTATTTTTAAGGCATTAGGTATTTTTATTTTTAAAAGCATTTATGTATTTTTTTGTTCAGCAATGTTTTAATTCATATTATCAATGCCTAGAAAATTATATTCTGCTATGTTATATTATAAGACATATAGCTGTTTCTATTAAAGAGAAAAAACTTGAGCCTTTTTTATGCTTTTTTTTCTTTATTATTCAAATTTTTGGTTACGCATTTTTTTTATCTATGGTATCCTTTTGCAGTTCTCTTTTATCTTTAGAATCTCACTTGGACAAAAGGTTTACAATATGCGATGCATGTGACTGTTTTATTGGAAGGAAGATGTGCTTGAATGGTCTCTTTAAATTAGATGAAATCCTAAAAAAAATTCCATTAGAAAGATATTGAAACTTTTTACTACTGTAAATGTAACAAGTTCTTCAAGGTCTCCTTGACAAGGACATCAAGTACAATTCCAGGGTTCCATTTTACAAAGATTTAGAAAAGATATCACAGACAAGTATGAAGCAAAACTATGACTACTTTACGTAATTTATTATGGTTTGCAGGAAAATACAATTCAATAGAGAGCCTCAATTATCTCAAATTTTCTTTTGAGTACAATAAAAATGGTATTATCTAAGCATTGTACAAACAGAACTGTAGGGAAATACTGATAGTCTGAAACAACATGCATCCTTAAAGCTCAGACTTAAAATAAAAAGTCTTTTGATTTCTTGTATAGACATACATTTTGGCATCTGATAAAAGAATCATTCGGCCACATTAGTCTCTTGTATGGAGCTGAAAATATTTTTGAAGTATACCAGGTATTTTAGATTTTATTCCACATCCTGTTCATAATGTTTAAGTTCTAGTAAGTTCACAGTATGTTTCTAGCAAGAAAATAGTAGCAAAATGTGGAATAAGTATAATTGCCTATTAACAATATTCCTCTAATGATGAATATTCTTCGCATTCCCTGGGAACCTTGATTCCCATTACTACCTCATAGACGCTTTGTGTAGGGACCGGTGAAACAATCTAAAATGTAATCCTTACCCATGAGATTCTGGCTAAGATTTGCTGAATATTTTTCAAACATCTTTGATAAAGTTTCTACCCCTGCTATAAAAGTGCCAGGTTTTCATGCTACTGTGTCTTGGAGAACCCTGGCCCAGGTTTCAGGAACCCTATTCAGAAAACAGTTTTAAGGCTAGGTTTACTGTATCCGGCATAGCAAGACACCTCCAGCCTCTGCCAAATCCCCATTCGCTATAATGGGTTACGGCAGGTTTCTGACATAAATGTCAGCTCTTTGCTGGAGAAATCCTGCTGCGTGCAGCCGTATTTCTGCTTCAGAAAGCCAGAATTTATGTCAGAAACTTGTTGATTATCCTCGGATCCCATTAAAGTGAAAGGAAAAGGCGGGCTATGCTAGATATGGTCACTCCAGTAGTCTGTTTCTTTGCCGGAACAGACTACTGTAGTTAAAAAACGGAGAACTAACCATAAAGTTACCCGTAATACTGCTCTACTTTTTTCCTACAGACAGTTGTAACCCATTCACCTGAATATTTTACACCTGCTTACAACAGCCATGTTGCTTGCAAAAATCACACTGGTCTCCCACAGTAGAAAGCAAATTACTTGGTGTCTAGCCACAGTTCTGGGCAGTGAAATAGATGACCATTTGACATCCAAGGTCATATGAAGCCAACAGGAAGATGCCCTTTGAATCTCAGTGTCAATGTCATTTTTATTTTTTAAATTTTTAAGGGCAGTGGTAATGACCATTTTTTAATATGCTTTAGTTACTGAAAATGCACATTTTTATTAGAAAAATGACTCTGAAGTGGCTCATTTTTGCATTAGCAGCGCTCCCAGTCTTCTATTTAGGCCTCATGCACATGACCGTATGTATTTTGTTGTCTGCAAAAAACAGATCTGCAAAAAATACGGATGACGTGTGCATTCCGTATTTTTCAGAACGGAACAGCTAGTCACTAATAGAACAGTCCTACCCTTGTCCGTAATGCAGACAATAATAGGACATGTTCTATTTTTTTGCGGAACAGAAATACGGACATATGGAAATGGAATGCACACGGAGTAACTTCCGTTTTTTTGGCTGACCCATTGAAATGAATGGTCCGCAAAAAAAAACCAGAATGGACACGGAAAGATAATACGTTCGTATGCATGAATCCTTACTGAACTGTGGAGATGCCCTCCATGCTGACTGCTGCTGCCCTTACTGCCTCTCATCTATCCCATATAGCCCAAAAACTGGCTTTGGATATATTGGCACATTTTGGCACATTTTAAGTCAAATTCCGCAAAAAATTGAACATTGGTTACATCAGAAGACACAACAATGGTCCCTTATTTTATTCAATTTTCCTTTATGCATAAAATTATGGGGATAACAGGAACTAATATATGTCTATTTTATTTTTTCAGAAATGACTTAAGTCACTTGCCTGCAGATATTTTCTATGCTTTCAGACAGTCTTCTTGTTTTTCTTGCAGTAATGCTATGTGGTTTATGTGGATATTCAGATTTTTACAAACTAGAATGGATGAATAAAATTATCAGCTGGCAAGATCCAATCCTTGGATGTTTCAGTGATGCAGGTGAGATTTATAGTCACCATTTCAGCTCTTTGCCTACAGATAGTTCATCTATAGGTTTCATTATGTTACTCAGTTCAGCAATTCGGTTCCAGTAACAATTATCTTTTATTACAGAAAATTTCTCATGAAGCAGGATTATTTTCAGCTAATTTTTAGAGCAAATGTATAATCACTGAGTTATTTGGAATTGATCATTATTACAATTTAACCAGAATCCTCTATAATTATATTTTTGATTATAAGTCAGTGTCACATATAAACCAATTAAGAGATCTAGTCTCCTCATTTAAATAGTTTGGCATGGATACAAACACCTGTCATCATTGGAAATGGCCAGGAACACTTAAAAGAATCATTTTACAAAAGTAACTCAGCGTATTCATGTATTTCAGAATGGATTTCAACAACTGTCATATTACACAAAGCTCTCATATTAATTCATTATATTATATACAGTGGTGCTTGAAAGTTTGTGAAGCCTTCAGAATTTTCTAGATTTCTGCAGAAATTTGACCTTAACCCACCTTAGGCCTCTTTCACACTTGCGTTGTTAGGATCTGGCGTGCACTTCCGTCGCCGGAAATGCCCGCCGGATCCGTAACAGCGCAAGTGACCTGAGCATTTGAAGACTGATCAGTCTTCAAAATGCTTTCAGTGTTACTATGGCAGCCAGGACGCTATTAAAGTCCTGGTTGCCATAGTAGTAGTGAGGAGCGGGGAGCAGTATACTTACAGTCCGTGCGGCTCCGGGCGCTCAGAATGACGTCAGAGCACCCCATGCGCATGGATCACCATGTGATCCATGCGATCACGTGATCCATGCGTGTGGGGCGCCCTGACGTCACTCTGGAGCGCCCGTGAGCCGAACGGATGGTAAGTATACTGCTCCCCGCTCCCGCTACATTTACCATGGCAACCAGGACTTTAGCGTCCTGGCTGCCATAGTAACCATTCAGAAAAAGCTAAGCGTTGGATCCGGCGATGCGCCGAGCGACGTTTAGCTTAAGGCCAGATCCGGATTAATGCCTTTCAATGGGCTTTAATTCCAGATCCGGCCTTGTGGCAAGTGTTCAGGATTTTTGGCCAGAGCAAAAGCGCAGCATGCTGCGGTATTTTCTCCGGCCAAAAATCGTTCGATCCTGAACTGAAGACATCCTGATGCATCCTGAGCGGATTTCTCTCCATTCAGAATGCATGGGGATAACACTGATCAGGATTTTTCCGGCATAAAGCCCCGACCACGGAACTCTGTGCCGGAAAACATATACGCAAGTGTGAAAGAGCCCTTAGACTCACACATGTTCTAAAAGTAGATAAAGATAACTAAAGTCAAAAAAATTAGACGTGGTCATTTATTTATTGAAGAAAATCATTAAATATCACATGTCTGTGGGTGGTAAAAGTATGTGAACTTTTGCTTTCAGCATCTGGTGTGAACCCCTTGTGCAGCAATAACTGTATTTAAACATTTCTGGTAATTGTTGATTAGTATGTAGATTGTAATCCCTCACGGGCAAGACCCTCTCTCCTTCTGTACAAGTTTGTAACTCGTCTTGTTCATGCTTAGTGCAACTGTCTGTATGTATACCCCTTTTCATATGTACAGCGCTATGGAATGAATGGCGCTCTAATAATAAATAATAATAATTAGTCCAGTACATCAGCTTGGAGGAATTTAAGCCCATTCCTCAGTACAAAACATATTCACCTCTGTTATGTTGGAGCCTCCACAAACATTTGGTATAAGGGAAATATCTGCACCTCTTCTGTGTTTAGAGCTGCACCTTAGCTTGGTTTTGGGTCACAATCACTGATCGAAATCACTGACAAAAACACTGATGTGTGAATGAGGCTTTGTATTGGATTAGAGTCAGGACTTTGACTTGGCCATTCCAAAACTTTAACTCTATTGTTCTTTAACCATTCTTGGGTAGAATGACTTGTGTGTTTGGGGTCATTGTCTTGTTGCATGACTCATATTTTTTGAGATTCAGCTCATGGACAGATGTCCTGACATTTTACTTCAGAATCTTTTGGTATAATTCATTATTCCATCAATGATGGCAAGTTGTCGTGGGCCAGATACAGCAAAGAGGCCCAAACCATGATGCTAACACCACCATGTTTCATAGATGGGATGACAATGTTTTTATGCTGGAAAGCAGTGTTTTTCTTTTCCAAACATAATGCTTCTCACTTATACCAAAAAGTTCTATTTTGGTCCAATCCATCCACAAAACATTGTTTCAATAGCCTTCTGGCATGTTCCAGTGATTGTTGGCAAACTGCAGATGGGCAGCAATGTTCTTCTGCTATGCACACCATTTGTGTTTTGTGTCCTCCTGATGGTGGACTCATGAAGATTAACATTAGCTAAGGTGAGAAAGGGCTTAGTTGCTTAGAGTTTTCCTTCGGTTCCCTTTTGACCTTGCAGACTGTTACACGCCTTGCTTTTGACTTGATCATTGCTGCTTGGCCAATGGAATGCATATTTTCTCCATTATTTTTTTTTCCTGTGTGTGGTCAGATTGCAGTTAAACTATTACAAATGTCTGTCTGCAAGTGTTCTGCAATCCTTGCACTGAAAAGAATCCTGCTTTTGTGACCCAGAGTAAAGAGCAGTAAACACATAAATGGCTACAGTAAATCGAGGTTTCCATGTAATGTCATTCAAAATTCATCCTAGGACACGAGTTAGATTCAGAGAATGCTGCCAATGAGAATCATTTTCCAAAAAGGGTAAAAAGAAGAGAGAGAATGTTTTTAGGTAAGTTAAAGAAAAAATAATTATTCATTATTATCATAATCTCCTACTGTAGTCTTTAACAGTTTGCCTTATTTTTTTTGCCCCATAAACATATAATATGGCTCCATGCAACTTCCAAGCTGTACAGGGCCATGATATATTGCATATGACATTAAGAAGAGAATATCATATTCAAACAATCATTTTTTTTCAGTGTGCTATTTATTTTAAAAATGGATAGAACACTGACCTATAAAAGTCATTGGGGCTATTCACACATTTGTAATTTTATTGGATTCATGTGCACAATCCAAGAAACTGACAGTAGGTCATATTCTGGCCCATTTTTTCAGATCAGACTTGCCGATTTATTGAAAAAACAAACAAACAGATATCTCATGGAACACATACATTTGCTATCAGTTTTTCATGAATCTGTTTGTTTATAAAAAATATGGACTCAGTCATGTGAATAAGCTCTTATACTTTATGGAGGTACCATATGGAGATACACCGAGTGCCTACAGTACCCTAAGACAGGCACACTGGTACTTTGTGTGCCTCCATAAGGCTCCCAGCAAACAACTGCTCAAAACAAGTAACCTATGCATGTGAACATTATTCCTCATGGTATTTTTGTACTTTTAGTCAACACTAGAGATAATACGAATTTCTTAAGGTCAAATTCATACAAATTGGTTGGCCGATTTGATTCAGGTACAGATACATTTGATGATCCAAATTAAAAGTGCTCAGATTGCCCTGAAAAGTCATGTATCTGGGGCAGAAGTGTATTCAATCCCTTTCAGGCACTTTAACTCAAAGGCAGCATTATTAATGTCACAGTGACAAACAGTATTTGGCTATGGGTAAATGCATGGTTAGAAGTGGTAACAGATAACCTGTCTAAAAACACACTGCACTGTCAGATTCTGTATGTTCTTAAAAGTAAAAAGTCCAAAAATTATCCCTTTTGGTGCAGATGTCTTGATCTTTTGTCTTCTGATCTGTAAAATGGCAGATGCAATTTTGAGTGGTTCACCCAAATCGAATCACAAAAGTTTAGGAATGATAGCGGAAGCCAAATTTTTGGATAGTTGTAAATGAATGTAATTCGCTCATCTTTAGTCATCGCCTGGTTTATTCATTTATGTATTTGTGCCTCTGGTAATTATTGCATTTTTTCTAGATTGTACTAATACATTTTCTGTTTGCCCACAGATGTATGCCTGAGCCACAAGACAGCAGTGGCAGTAGGAGCCCTCGGGGTTTCTGTATTCCTTTACATTCATGTGACTTATTGTAATGGAACAATGTAAAGTAATGTGTTCAAATAAAAATGGTAAAAAGTTTCTTTTATTGCATACTGCATGAATTATTTAGTATAATACTAGAACCTACTTTATGCAGGATATATTATTGACAACTGAATATCCTTTTATTTGGCAGAAATCTGTACATACTGTATGTAGAATAAGAAATATGTAGAATATGCAGAAAAATAAACATATACATAATAGTAGAAGGGTTATATCTAATGTCCTTACTATTTACCAAAGGAATGATTCATAACTGAACTGAAAAGGTATTTTATTTAAAGGTCATGTTTGTCCTCCCCTCCATTCATTTTAAGGGACTGCTGGAGCTAGCCGAGTACAAGCACCTGGCTATATCTGGGAGCCCCATAGAGTTCTGGGAATACGGGCCCCCTACACTTGTGATTGGCAAGGGGCCCCAGTGGTTGGACCCTCCTCCTGAAGCCCCCTCCCCCACGGATCAGACATTTATACTCTATCTTGTGTATAAGGGATACATTGTCGTAATGGAACAATACTTTTAACCCCTTAGTGACCAGCCTGTTTTGGGCCTTACTGACCAAGCGTTTTTCTTCCTTTTTTCATCGTCGCGTTCCAAGAGCTATAACTATTTTTATTTTTCCGTCTATATAGCTTTATGAGGGCTTGTTTTTTGCGAGACAAGTTGTAGGTTTTAATGGTGCCATTTTGGGGTACACATAACTTTCTGATTAGCTTTTTTAACTCTTTCTGGGAGGGAGATGGGAAAAACAGCAATACTGCCACTGCGTTTTTATGTTATAAATTTTATGGCAATAATTTTTCGGTATTATTAACATAATATCTTTATTCTCTGGGTCACTACGATTACATTGATACCAAATAAATATAGTTTTTCTTCCGTTTTACTACTTTTTTGCAATAAAACCCCTTTTTTAAAAAGAAAAAAATGTTTTTGCATTGCCGCTTCCCAAGACCCATAACTTTTTTATTTTTCTTTCTATGGAGTTGTGTGAGAGCTTGATTTTTGCAGGACAACTTGTATTTTTCATTGGTATCATTTTGGAGTAAATGGTGCTTTTTGATCGCATGTCATAAATTTTTTTCGGTTGCAACCAAGACTAAATTAGCAATTCTGTCTTTAAAAAAAAATAAATAATCCGGGATTCACCGTAGGGGATAATTTACATGATATTTATGTAGCCAGGGTCGTTACGGATGCGGCAATACTAAACACATAGGAGAAATTTCTTTTTTCCATTGAAAAGTGTATTTTAAATGGGAATAAAAGCGTATTTTTTAATGGGATTTTTTTTATTGAGTAAATGTGTTTTTTTTTTTAACTTTTTTAACCACTTAATAGTCCAACAAGGGGACAGAAAACATTCTGGTTGATTTTAAAATGCAATGCATTATGCCTATAGTTCATTACATTTTAATGTCAGTGCTATTCTGACATTGACCAGCAGGCTGCGACAGAGAGGCGCAGCCTGCTGGAAATTACTTAAGGCTGGTCTGGGGCCTACACGAGACCCCAGCCAGCCTTTACACACATCAGCAGCCCGCAATCACATTTGCAGGGTGCCGATGGGAGACAGATGGAGTTCGCCATTGCCCACGGAATGTAAAGTGTTAAACAGCCCGGATTTGCACTCCTGCCAGTCCGGGCTGTTAGAGCAGGGCCGCGGCTCTCACGTGAGAGCTGAGCCCCCACTCCCCTCTGCAAAAAGCAGCGGCCCAGCCTATGGCCCCTTAGTGACCTCTATAGAAAGGCATATGGGTGGTCACTAAAGGGTTAAAGGGGGTTTCCAAGCTCCTGATATTAATGCCCTTTCCTCAGGATAGGTCCTTAAAGGGGTTGTCTCATCTCAGACATTGGGGGCATATCGCTAGGATATGCCCCCATTTGTCTTATAGGTGCGGGTCCCATCGCTGGGACCTGCACCTATATGAAGAACAGAGCCCTGAAAGTGGTGGAGGGCACACTGTGCATACGCAGCCGCCCTTCATTTATTTTTAATGGGGTCGCCGAAAATAGCCGAGTGCAGGCTCAACTATTTCCATTGGGCACATAGAAGTGAATGGGAATGGTGGCCGGTCATGCGCAGTGTTCTCCCATTCACTTCTATGGGGAGAGCGCTTGGTGGTGGTCGGACCGGAGTCCTCCAGCCAATACTTTGCATGGCTCTGTCACTGATATAGGTGAGGGTCCCAGCACTCGGATATGCCCCCATTGCCTCAGATGAAACAACCCCTTTAATATTCCATCGCACCCCACCGATTAATTTTTTTCTGCAGCCTCTGGTACTGGAACTAGCACTACAAAATGAACAGTAAGCACACGTGTAGTGACCATCCTGGGTTACTGTACCTCAGCTCCCATTGAAATGAATGCTACCTGGCTTGGCCACTACACTTTGAACAGAGCTGTGCCTCCTGCTTTAGTCACAGTGCTATTTCCATCACCAGGGGCTGCAAGGAAAAGCTGATTATTGAGGGTGTGGAGTGTCAGACTCTCACAGATCAGATGTTATTGAGGAGAGGTCATCAGTATCAGGAGCTTGGAGAACCCCTTTAAAGTAATGTTTTCATTTGAATAGCATTTGGCAATTCCTATCATTTTCTGTAATTTCAGCTTACTTCAATAATTAACAGGATTTATATTGTTTAGTCATGGTATGGTATCAAAAAATTCAGTTTAAGCAATTCAAAATTCAGAGCCAAGCTTGTAACAGAAAATATGCCTATACTGACCTCCACGAGGTATCTAAATTTCACCATCTGACTGCTCTAGACAACCAGGAATATTGAAATTAACCACTTCACTGCCCTAGACCGCCTAACATTAACCTCTTTATGGTTCTAGACCACAAGTTATAATGACAGTAACCCATTCATTGCCATAGATCACAATGGATGCTGATACTAGCACCTTTATTGCTATACACCACCAGGGTTGCAGGCAATAACTTAATTTACTGTCCTAGACCACAAATGATACTGACAGTAACCCCTTTACTGCTCTAAACAACAATGACTGCACAACTATAACCCTAATTGCTAGACCCGAATGTTGTTTAATGCTATTTACCTTGATGCTCAGTTCCAGGAGCTGCTCTTACGTCGGATACATGAGGGGCCCTTGGGGCATAATCATGTTCTTGGGGTATGATCATGTTTGTGAATCATGAATATTATTTATTTTTTGGAGTTCATTATGGGCTTTAATAGCCTGGTTAAGAAATTCTATTCCTACAGGACTCTAATAAACAATGCAAGCAAAATGTTAATAACTGATAGATTCTAATATAATTGCCTTGAAGGTGTTAACTGTACATAAAATGTTCTGCTAAAATATATCCCATCAATGTTACAAAATTTTACTAAACATCTCAAACCCTAACCCAGTATCTGATTTAATTATTGAATAGCTGTTAATTACAGCTAATGTGTTTCTGTTTGACCACCTGGGCTACTAAAAATTAAATCATCTAATTTGAAGCTTCATCACTTCTAAAACGGGATTTATTTTACCTAAAAATATATTCTCTTTTGCTTCATTTTTTGTGAAAACACTAAATATGCTTTCTTTGAAATATCATCTGTAGGTGTATACAAACCTGTGAAAAAGCCAATGTTATGTGGTTACATTACAAAATGTTTGACTAATGGTGTTATAACCTATATATCCATAGCAATCCATGATTATTACCACCAGTAATCGTGTATTGTGTACCCTGGCATCAAATGGGACCGTTCTTATATATTAACACAAGCAACAATATAAAGAAGCATACGATTTCCTACAAGTAAACACGTGTGTGTGTATATATATATATATATATATATATAAATTTATTTTAATTTTTTTTAACTCTCAAGCTTCAACAGTTCTTAGGCTTGTTGCCAACACTTCCAGCATCAATAACATTTTCTATCACGATGCTAAGAACATTGTGGCTGCTCTGCATTTGGGGAAAATAACACATGCTCCTTGCATGGCATATACAATAAATTTAGTAGTGCATTGCATTTTGAAAAAGTACTGTGGTTTGCAGAAGGTGCAGTGTTGCAAGTAACTCCCTCCTGGACCTACAGCTGCAGAAGCATCCGCCATTGCACCCCTGGATCAGCGTTGTTCCAACTCACTGGAATTCCACCTTGCATATGCTGGACCATCTGCATGAGCAGTGTAAAGCAGCACATTATTTCATCCTGCACCAAACCTCCTCAGCATGGAGCATGGGTTGTTTTGAGGTCAGGGAGTGGCAGCTCATCAGAGACGCATGTCATGTACTCAGGCCTTTCAAAGAGGATACCAGATTTGTCAGTAGGGACAACTGATGCATCAACCATATCATGCCCCTGACATTTATAGTAGAGCACTTGGCAAAGATGTGGCACTCGTCTACAAAGAGGTGGAAGAGGTTGAGTGCTCTGATGGTGGGGTCCTGTCCCCGTCTTCAACTGAAAGTATTACACAGGCACTCCAAATATGGTGAAAATTACGTGTTGTTATTTATTTGGTTTTCAATATGCTGCAACTTTCGGTGATACGTGACGTTTCGGTCAGAATGACCTTTATCAAACACTACAATACAGAACATAATAATTATCAGATTGCTAACAATGCGCCTGTCAGTACCTAAGCAAGCATGCAAGCATACAGATTTCCATGCTCTACAGCACACTTGAGGACCCAATTCATTCCACTTCTGCCCCAACTGCGATGATTAATCGTCATGGGCGACGTGTTCATCAGTCATTTGCTCCTGCACCACCAACTCCTCTTCCAGTGGTAGCTCTTCATCCTCATCCTCTCCCTCTTCCCTGAAACTTTGTCCATTTGGGTCCCCAATAGCTACAGAGAACAAAATACAAAAGCTGTTCTTTTTCCACGATCCCTTGTTGCATCAGCATGACCTTGTGCTCTACTATAACTGAAAGTATTACACAGGCACTCCAAATATGGTGAAAATTACGTGTTGTTATTTATTTGGTTTTCAATATGCGGCAACTTTCGGTGATACGTGACGTTTCGGTCAGAATGACCTTTATCAAACACTACAATACAGAACATAATAGTACATCAGTAATCAAGTAAATCTGAACACAATGATAACAAGGATGTGCTAGAACGATGTACAGGCAAAATATCATGTTAATGGCCAAATACTGAAGACGCAGAAAGTCTCTATTCAATGATATGTCACTGTGCCCAATGGCATACAAAATAGAACATGGTCAAGTAGATGCTCATCACGGAATTTCGCGGAGGCTGGTTCTGTATACCTTAAGGAAAATACCCACTCAAGTATACCGGTGGAGCATGAACATTATATAAGAGGATATAGGGTAACTTTGGCAGACTAGGATCCCACGTGTGGTGTAGTATGGACAAGTGACCTGATGATGATAATATATATATAAATATAGGCATATGAGGAAGGTAGTGGGTCAAAATTTGAACCTAATATAGGTGGAAATATGTGAATGGTCTCATCCCTTGTGCGGCGGTATATAGCCTATACGGCAGAACTATAGAGCCTAGCTTACCAAGTTGCAGTATGTAGATCAGTTCCTGGAGTGAGGTTGAGGGTGATCAGTGGAACGCCACCTTGGCACTGAAGCTCTGCATGATGCCGGTGCCGCGTGTGTCTTGAGTGCCGCGGACCGGAAGTGGGCGGAGGGACCGGAAGTGGCGATGCGTTCCACGATGCAGCGCATCGCACAGAGAGCAGTGTGAGGAGGAGTGGCGGAAGTGGCGATGCGTTCCACGCTGGAGCGCATCGCCTAGGAGTCAGTGTATAGATCTTGAGAGACGCAACAATACTGGATGAATATGATAATGAGTGGAAATGCAAGGATGGCTGGGGGCAGGCTATATGTATGATGTTGGTAGATAGAGTGATGGATAGATATGTAAAAAGAATGGATGAATAAAAGAATGGCAAAGCAGCAGGATATGTGTGGGATGTGGGTAGATGTGGTATAAAATGGATATATGAAAGAAACATGGTGGAAAAGTGGCAGAACGTATATAAGTAGTAGCTATATATAAATGGCTGGATGGCAACTGAGTATATAGAGGAAGAATTAAAGGAAAGGCCGTAGTAGGTGGAATGCACGGCTATCTAATGACTGTAGTGGGTGCGTCACAAGGTGAGGGCGCAGAAGAATGACAGCAGGGTCATTCAGAACAATTTAGCACCCCTCAAAATCTGTCAAAACAAAACCACCAAGAGGATCCCATTTGTCCATACCTATCATCCCTATTCTTATAAAATCACAAACATTCTTAAGCATCATTGGAATCTCTTTTCACAATCCTATCCCCGTATTGAGGAATTTCAAAATCCCATCCTCTTAAGCACACGGAGACCTCGCAACTTACGCGATAAACTTGTACGGGCCGACCTAGGCCCCACTATAAAAACACCTAGACAGAGATTCCTAGGACGCCCTAAATATGGGACCTTTCCATGCCTACACTGTGGCCAATGCTCCAATATCCTCAAGGGAGAAAAATTATGACATCCCCGTACAGGCCAAAAATACCCCATCAAGGGACACCACACTTGTGAGACCAACTTTGCCCTATATATCCTAAAATGTCCATGCGGCCTTCTATACGTGGGTGAAACAACTCAAACTGTAAGAGATCGAGTGTGCCAACATAAATCCACCATACGCTGTCAAAACCTTTTATTACCAGTCTCTGCACACTTTCACAAACACAAGCATAACATCTCTCAGTTACGCTTTCAAATAATTGAACACATCCCAATACCAAGACGTGGTGGGAATCGCCAAAAAATGCTAAAACAAAGAGAGGCATACTGGATCCATACTCCTACATTAGTATATCTAGGCACTACCCTCCAATGTACTTCAGACTTCACATACAGTCTCCACTATCATCACATGCGCCTCATCCATTCCTAGAGTAGCCACCACTGCTCCCCTACCCTGCTGTCATTCTTCTGCGCCCTCACCTTGTGATGCACCAACTACAGTCATTAGATAGCCGTGCGTTCCATCTACTACGGCCTTTCCTTTAATTCTTCCTCTATATACTCAGTTGCCATCCAGCTATTTATATATAGCTACTACCTATATACGTTCTGCCACTTTTCCACCATGTTTCTTTCATATATACATTTTATACCTCATCTACCCACATCCCACACATATCCTGCTGCTTTGCCATTCTTTTATTCATCCATTCTTTTTACATATCTATCCATCACTCTATCTACCAACATCATACATATAGCCTGCCCCCAGCCATCCTTCCACTCATTATCATATTCATCCAGTATTGTTGCGTCTCTCAAGATCTATACACTGACTCCTAGGCGATGCGCTTCAGCGTGGAACGCATCGCCACTTCCGCCACTCCTCCTCACACTGCTCTCTGTGCGATGCGCTGCATCGTGGAACACATCGCCACTTCCGGTCCCTCCGCCCACTTCCGGTCCGCGGCACTCAAGACGGCACCGGTGTTCTGCCAGATCTCTATAGATTGCCGAAAGTCTATAGCGGAAGTCACGTGGTTCGCTGGGCAAGCGCACAAGCGCGCTTCCACAAATCATCCCTGCAGCCTCCACTGAAGTACTTCGCCCACCGCGCGTGCGCACAAGAGACGTCTTAAAGTGACAGTCATCTCCAGTAAAATACAGCATCTACATTAATTTGTACCCTCGCTGCGCTCGGCAGTTAGTCAAACTAACTCTGTGCCGCCATTAATAGTAAAGAAGGAAATGGATGGTAAAGAAATTCTTTACCATCCATTTCCTTCTTTACTATCAATGGCGGCATAGAGTTAGTTTTACTAAATGCCGAGCGCAGCAGGCCAGCCCGATGCGTGGCGAGCGAAGCGAGCCCGCGAGGGTACAAATGAATGTAGATTAATGCGTGCTGGGGGGGGCGGAGCTGTATTTTAATGGGGATTACTGTCACTTTAAGAAGCCTCTATACCCTTAAGTTTGCGCACGCGCGGTGCGCGGACTACTGCAATGGAGCCAGCAGGAGTGATTCGCGGAAGTACGCTTCTGCGCTTGCGCAGCGCGCCACGTGACTTCCGCTATAGACTTTCGGCAAACTATAGAGATCTGGCAGAACACCGGCATCATGCAGAGCTTCAGTGCCAAGGTGGCGTTCCCCCGATCACCCTCAACCTCACTCCAGGAACTGAGCTACATACTGCAACTGGGTAAGCTAGGCTCTATAGTTCTGCCGTATAGCCTATATACCGCCGCACAAGGGATGAGACCATTCACATATTTCCACCTATATTAGGTTCAAATTTTGACCCACTACCTTCCTCATATGCCTATATTTATATATATTATCATCATCAGGTCACTTGTCCATACTACACCACACGTGGGATCCTAGTCTGCCAAAGTTATCCTATATCCTCTTATATAATGTTCATGCTCCACCGGTATACTTGAGTTTACTTTATAGACCTGGGTATTTTCCTTAAGGTATACAGGACCAGCCTCCGCGAAATTCCGTGATGAGCATCTACTTGACCATGTTCTATTTTGTATGCCATTGGGCACAGTGACATATCATTGAATAGAGACTTTCTGTGTCTTCAGTATTTGGCCATTAACATGATATTTTGCCTGTACATCGTTCTAGCACATCCTTGTTATCATTGTGTTCAGATTTACTTGATTACTGATGTACTATTATGTTCTGTATTGTAGTGTTTGATAAAGGTCATTCTGACCGAAACGTCACGTATCACCGAAAGTTGCCGCATATTGAAAACCAAATAAATAACAACACGTAATTTTCACCATATTTGGAGTGCCTGTGTAATACTTTCAGTTATAGTAGAGCACAAGGTCATGCTGATGCAACAAGGGATCGTGGAAAAAGAACAGCTTTTGTATTTTGTTCTCTGTAGCTATTGGGGACCCAAATGGACAAAGTTTCAGGGAAGAGGGAGAGGATGAGGATGAAGAGCTACCACTGGAAGAGGAGTTGGTGGTGCAGGAGCAAATGACTGATGAACACGTCGCCCATGACGATTAATCATCGCAGTTGGGGCAGAAGTGGAATGAATTGGGTCCTCAAGTGTGCTGTAGAGCATGGAAATCTGTATGCTTGCATGCTTGCTTAGGTACTGACAGGCGCATTGTTAGCAATCTGATAATTACTGGATAGACATACTTTTAGCAAAATATTCTTCTTACGAAAGGGAGGCAAAATTGCAGTATTACCAGGATACACTGTGTACACAGCTTCTGTGTCCACCAGGCTAAAGTAAATCAGCAAATGGAGATGTACCACCTGAACAACCAGGTTCAGTCCTACATGCACGCTGTACTGTGTACAGTATTCCCTGACATGGAATTTTAGTAAGGCAGATTGGAACCATGGCCAGAACTGGCCCATTTTGCTCTCTTTGTACTTTCTTGTCCAGCATCCAGTGTCACCTCAGGGTTTTCAGCGCAACAGGTTATGTCATCACACCCAAATGGACAAAGTTGTCCTCTGTCAGTGTACATAATATCACTTTTGTTTAAATGAATCAGGCATAGATCTGTGAGGATTTTCACAGACCTCGGGCTGATGCAAAGGAATAGGTCTGCCATTGGTGATGGTGGCTCTTTATTGCCACTGCTGCTGTCTTTCTGCCTGCTGCAGTACCCCAGAGTCAGTGGGGATCTGAAAATTGCTTATCCTCTAATTTTATTTGATGTTATATCATGCTATGTATTGTACCCATCATAACCATGTATGGATGGCACAGCTGGGGTTAACAATCCTGGCCATGCCCTTGAAGGAGGATAGGTGTGGGCTAGTCCCACCCCTAACCTTAAATCAGTTGATACTGGAGTTTGGAAGGGAGAGGAGGCTGTTCTCCCTCTTCTTAAGCCCAAAAAGCTACAGAGACTTACCGATCTCTGCATGATCTACAGAAGAAGAGAAGGAGAAAGCTAAAGGAGAGAACTATAGACATTAAAATCTGCATGGCTGAACATTGGAGTCAATAAGGTAACCTGCTATCAAAAGCTGTTAATACTTTACTGCAGTGAGGGACACTGTTAAGACACCATTCACACCTGAACATGACCGGGCCAGTCGTATCTCTAAAACTCTGTATCCCTCTATGGACATTACAGCCACTGTAGACAGAATACTATTGTCTACCATACCGTATACTGGAGGAGACTTGTGACAGAGAGGGAAGAGGACCCCCATCCTTGCCTAAATCCATACACCGTTATCTGGAAAGAATTACATTGTGTACAGTGCAATTACCACCCCAATTACACACAAGCAGAAGTCCCAAAACCAGGGTGTAACCCAAGGAAAGAAAGGATGTGCCCTCCTTTCACTGACAGCCGTAGGAAGCAATAGTGTGGGTAAAGCCACTATGTTGGAATGTGACAGCCAGAGCAACTACCACTCACATCATCCACTTTGGCTTCTCCTGAGCCCACTGCACTACCATCATGCTCCATACTGTATTTTTGCTGCCGCTTCTGCCACCACCACCACAACAGATGCTCCCCAGTGCTAATCCCCCACTGCCATTTTTATTACCCCTACTGCCACTACCATTATGCTAAACAGCTGCCACTATTACTCTACTAGCCCAACACAGCTGCACACACTTCTACTGCCTTGTTTGTTCCATGCCGTGTGGCTACTGCTGCCACTACTATTGCTTATTACGCCTACAGACCTTATATTTTCCACATCCACACTGTACTGCTGCTCCCAAATAAAAGAGAAAATTGTTCCAAGCTTCTTCAGAAAAAGCCACTGTTTCTTCTGACAATTAACACTGGTATGTGTGTAAATATGGGCAGGCATTCTACCTCAATTAGGGCATGAATTGTTGATGCTTGTGCAGAACAAGCCACTGCTTTTTCTGACATTGACATTTGGGTATTTAGAGATGCGTCCACTCCTACCTGATCTCCAAACTGGAAGTGGTGTCAATTTTGTCCTAACAGCATACAACAACAACATAACATCGCAACAACTGGGTAGTGAGTGCTCCACATTTAACTTATTGCTCAAGCTGCTTTTTCTTCTGTTTAGAGAACAGAGAAGCTTACCTCAGATATGAGATATTTATCGGCAGACCTAGCTAAATTTGGTGAGATCTATTGAGAATACTACGTGTGTGAAGGTCAAACACATGAGAATCAACACTAAATCCAAACAATATGTGTGATACTGTCTGCTGAGCCGCGTATCTAATCCTATTATGTGTGATACTGTCTGCTGAGCTGCACATCTAATCCTATTATATGTGATACTGCCTGCTGAGCTGTGTATCTAATCATATCATGTGTGATACTGTCTGCTGAGCTGGGTATCTAATCCTATCATGTGTGATACTGTCTGCTGAGCTTTGTATCTAATCCTATACTGTGTGATACTGTCTGCTGAGCTGGGTATCTAATCCTATCATGTGTGATACTGTCTGCTGAGCTTTGTATCTAATCCTATACTCTGTGATACTGTCTGCTGACCTATGTATCTAATTCTATCATGCGTGATACTGTCTGCTGAGCTGGGTTGGGGTTTTGATTGGAACTCAGGGAGGTGGAAATTTTGTTAAACAATGGTTTGTTTTAAATTCCAAGGTTTCCCTGTCTCTATCATTCTTAAAACTCCATCTAGAGAGGAAGGTTTTATGTTAAGGAACAGATCTGAGCAGGAGGTCAGATGGAGGGAGAGATAAGAAGTTCCTTGCTGGGTGCAGGGGTTTTACGGTGTTATAGGCAGTGTAGAAAAATAGGATTGATAGTTATGGGAAGCAGAAACATTGTTTGCAGTGAATATTTAATTAGTTACAATTCTGGTATAATTTGATTTTGTGCACTTAGGAAGTTTGCATTTTGGATGAAGACCAATATCTCAGAAGAACTAAAGTCTTACATTTACACTTCTAGGTGGGAACAGTAGAGGAGGGGCTGTATTTCCCTTAATCAGGGAATAATCAAAGAACAGCTGGATACAAGGGTGAATAGTCAGAGCAAACAAACAGAGGCCTGGACACTGAGATGATAGGAAAGTTGTGAGAAGCTGTAATGCTGAATGATGACATACCAGGGCTAAACACAGTCGATATTCAGCCAAATCCAGAAGTGAATGCAGCAGAAAAGAGAAGTATAAATCCTTCCTTTGTATTTCTAATTCCTTTCTGTAATGGAACGCCTGGCACCCCGACTGGGCAGCTTCCGCTGACACTTGCTCCTAGCGCTTCCCGAGGGCTCCAAGCACTCCGCCAGACACCATAACCATCACAGACCCCACGAACCGCCTGTAGCTTGGTTGGGGTATCTTCGCCCTCCACCCACTCTGGACCCAAGACCGGGCTTCAGCTTCCAGTGGGTGGACCTCTCCTAACGCTAAGCAGGAAAGCAGGAACCAGGAACAAGCTCTTACAAGAGCTTATACTCAGAGGAGTATTGTGATATAGCAATCCCCAGGAGTGTAGTTATCACAGCCGCCAACCATGAGCCAAGACTTCATGAAAGGGTTTAGCAGAACTTCTTTTTTTATTGATGGCCACAGCTTGGCCTTTTATACAAGTCCTCCAGCAAGGGCTACTCCACTGGGGACCCGATAGAGGACAGGCTCACAAAATACAGTAACCAATCATCATACAGCCCGATATATCACAACCCCACATGCATTGTACATTGTGCTTGCTGATTGCTTCCCAGGCAATGCCCATTGTGCTTGCTAATTGCGTCCCAGGCAATGTCCATTGTGCTTGATAATTGTGTCACAGGCAATGTACATTGTGCTTGATAATTGTGTCACATGCAATGTACATTGTGCTTGCTAACTGCATCACAGGCAATGTCCATTGTGATTGTTAATTGCGTCACAGGCAATGTTTATTTTGCTTACTAACTGTCACCGGGGCCATAGTCACAAGGCAATAGGCTGGAAAGCAGGCCTCTCCAACTCCCAGTGACAAAGGTGCTTTCGTCACATATCTTCCCCCCAGGGGAAGACTAACCAGGTACCTGACCTCCTGTCGGTCAGTACCTGAGTTAGACGAGAAGCCCGCCCACAACCGAGTACTGCATCTGTAGTTCTTGAGTGTCCAGCTTCGTTGGGTCTGTCCTAGGCTGCAGAGGATACGGCTGCTGCCTCTGACCTCCCTTGTGTTCCCAGGCATGGAGCTGTAGGTACGGGCTGGGCAGAGGCCCACTGCACTCTGCCCTGGTGCCAGTGTTTCTGCTGGGATAACCGGCAAGCAGTCAGGCTCTGGAGCAAGGGAACGGGTAGGGCAGAGGCTAACAACTCTCTGCCCAGATGCCCGCTCTTCCGCTGGGGCAGCCTGTATGAAGTCAGGCTCTGAACACGAGGATAGAGGAGGGCATAAGCCAACTGCACTCTGCCCAGATGCCAGCTCTTCCGCTGGGGTAGCCTGTGGGTAGTCAGGCTCAGGACAGGAGAATAGGGGAGGGCAGAGGCCAACTGCACTCTGCCCAGATGCCAGCTCTTCCGCTGGGGTAGCCTGTGTGAAGTCAGGCTCTGAACAAGAGGATAGAGGAGGGCAGAGGCCGACTGCGCTATGCCCAGATGCCAGCTCTTCCGCTGGGATGGGTCGGGGAATCCTACCACCAGGACTTGGTTGCGGATCAACTGTGGAGAGGAGGGATCGCTTAACTACTCCTCCTGGCACTCCTGCAGGTTTGGTTGGTGATCTGTACCAGCCGTCCAGCATCCCTATAGGTATAGTAACATAGTAACATAGTATATAAGACCGAAAAAAGACATTTGTCCATCCAGTTCGGCCTGTTTCCTACAAGTTGATCCAGAGGAAGGCAAAAAACCCCTGTGAGGCAGAAGCCAATTTTCCTCACTTATGGGGAAAAGAATTCCCTCCCATATGGTGCAGAGACCACTGTCCTATCTGCACCATTAGAGTTAGGGGTGCTGTCCCCCTGTGGTGGGGGAGAGGGACTGGTTGTCTCCTCTCCCTGCAAAACATACTGCCACTGGGGAGCAGGACCGACTGTCCCTACTCCCTGAAACTCCGGCTGCCATTGGGGATCTGTGCCGACTGCCCAGAATCCCTGTAGGGCCGTGGAGAAACCTCGGTCCCATCTACACCTGCCAGTTGGGGTTCCCCCCAGGACAAGTCTATGTGGTCCCCTACCTCTGCAGCTGGTAGCGAAGCAGGGGATACCTCAGTTGGGTCTTCCCAGCTGTAGGGGTGTAGGTCTGGGACTGCCACCCAGATTTCTGGCCCTGTATATTGGGGCAGAATTGAGCTGAAGAAGTATTGGTAATCCTGCTTCAGCTCCCACTCCCTTGTCACTAGAGATGCCAGGTCTTGTCTCACCTCTCTCGCTATAGCCCATTCATGCATACCCTCCCTGTAGTCATAGATATCCCAGAACCGAGACTCTCCAGCATCTCCGAACTCTGGTTCTGCGAAGGCCTCAAACAACATGCCAGGGCCATCGTAATCCTCACCCTCGGGTCTGTTGTGCTCAGCCATCCATCGGGAGTGTCGAATCTAGTACCACCAGAGGGCCTGGTAGGCGTTGTCTAGCCTTAAATACCAGGCCCCGGAGCTCTGTTACCCACTCGTTACCTACCTACACGCTTCTGTAGCCACTGCTCATAACTGTAGAGACTCTCGCCGCCGCTGGGCATTTTCCAGGGCATTATACCAGACTTCCTTTCTGTCTGCATCCCTGTAGTCCGCGGCCGCCTCCTCCTCATCATGGGATGCTGTCCGACGACTAGCCGATTCCATCCTGCTGTAGCCAGGGGCACTGTAAGGATTCTAGCTTTGCCCTTAATCCACGAAAGGTGTCTCCGAGCTGCTTCTCCTCGCACTAGGATGCCACCCCACTGCTGCCACCAGTGTAACGGAACGCCTGGCACCCCGACTGGGCAGCTTCTGCTGATGCTTGCTCCTAGCGCTTCCCGAGGGCTCCAAGCACTCCACCGGACACCATAACCACCACAGACCCCATGAACCGCCTGCATCTTGGTTGGGGTATCGTCGCCCTCCACCCACTCTGGACCCAAGACCAGGCTTCAGCTTCCAGTGGGTCGAACTCTCCTAACGCTAGAAAGCAGGAACCAGTAACAAGCTCTTACAAGAGCTTATACTCAGGGGAGTATTGTGATATAGCAATCCCCAGGAGTGTAGTTATCCCATCCGCCAACCATGAGCCAAGACTTCATGAAGGGGTTAAGCAGAACTTCTTTTTTTATTGATGGCAACAGCTTGGCCTTTTATGCAAGTCCTCCAGCAGGGCTACTCCCCCGGGGACCTGATAGAGGACAGGCACACAAAATACAGTGACCAGACCAATCATCATACAGCCCCACATGCATTGTCCATTGTGCTTGCTAATTGCGTCCCAGGCAATGCCCGTTGTGCTTGCTAATTGCGTCCCAGGCAATGTCCATTGTGCCTGCTAATTGCGTCACAGGCACTGTCCATTGTGATTGTTAATTGCGTCACAGGCAATGTTCATTTTGCTTACTAACTGTCACCGGGGCCATAGTCACAGGGCAAGAGGCTGGCAAGCAGGCCTCTCCAACTCCCAGTGACAAAGGGGCTTTTGTCACACTTTCCAATCCATTTCTGACTTTGGCTGAAAATCCTGTAGGCAGTTCTGCTTCAAATCCTCATCCAAAAAACTCTATGTGAATTTAGCCTTAGTGCATTCACATGACCATATTTTAGGTCTGCATCCGATCCACATTTTTTGAGGACCCATTCATTTCAATGGGGGGCAAGAAAGATGTGGACAATACTATGTGCTGCCTGCATCTGAATGTCTGTTCCGTGGCCCTGCCAAGAATATAGAACCTGTCCGAATTCGTGTCTGTTTTGCCGGTGGAATTCTCTATTGGCAATACAGGGTGGGTAATATTTATTCATTGCCAATGCACGCAATATGAGGAGGGAGGTCGAAAGAGGATTATATACTGACAATGCTGGTGGAAAAGGAGGAGCATTATACACTGGAACTATTAAATATATATACAGACACTTCAGGGGTATGAATGGATACAAGACAGCTATTGGTTATCTTGTATGGGTAGCTATAGTGATCATGACCCCACAACTAAAATGTTTTACAACCTATTCTATCACACAAGTTATTCACACAACCATATTTTGGGCCAGTGTTTGATCTGCATTTGTTCTGGATTGCATACAGACCTCTTTATTTTATGGGGGTATAAAGCAGTTGAAGCAAATCCATATTGATGCAAATCCAGGAGGAGAGAATGCCTCAGCTTGTTTTCACACCTCCCAACATCTGACTACTACTTCCAGTCTCCGCAATATCCAGAAACACATCTGCCCCTCCCCTAGATGTATTATCACTAGCAGGGGACTGGGTTCACCTGCTGGGATTAGATACATAGTTCAATAGACAGTATCACACATGGTAGGATTAGATACACAGCTCAGCAGACCATATGACACAGGATAACGATTAGATACACAGCTCAGCAGACAGTATCACACAAGGTAGGATTAGATACACAGCTCAGCACACCATATGCCTGGATAGAATTAGATACATGGCTCAGCAGACAGTATCACACATGATAGGATTAGATACATAGCTCAGCAGACAGTTATAGGATTAGATATGAATGCGTATCCAGATGCCATCCATTCTTCTTGCAAGCCCCATTCACTTCTATGGGGCGAGAACTGCATGAAACACGTGCAATATAGACGATGCTGGGAGTTTCCTGAACGCAGAGATGATAAGCGATGCTGATGAATACATAATATTGAAAATAATGATCAGGGGTCAGTCTGGAGGCATTCATGCATTTTTGTGTCACCCCTACTTCCTCATAGATTGTAAGCTATTGCAAGCAGGGGCCTCACTTCTAGTGTTTCAGTTGTATATTAGATGGTAACTTTGTGATATCTTTTGTTTTGTACATATACCCTGCTCCTTCCACTATGTAACTCTAAGCCTGTGACCAGGCACACTCCTCTTCTGAAATCCTCTGTGCTGCTTGGATCCTATTCCTTCCAATATATAACTCTCACCCTGTGACCTCTACAAAATCAGCACACCACTCTCCTGAAATCCTCTGTGCTGCTTGGACCCTGCTCCTTCCACTATGTAACAGCAGCAGCTCACCAAACATTATCACACATGACACTGTTAGATACACAGTTTAGCAGCTCAGCAAACATTATCACACATCTCAGAATTAGATACACAGATCATCATGCAGTATCACACATGACAGGATTAGATATGAAGGTCAAAGCACAGTATCACACATGGCAGAATTAGATACACATCTCATCATACAGTATGACACATGATAGGATTAGATGCAAAGCTCAAAAGGACAGTATGACACATGATAGGATTAGATACACATCTCAAAGGACAGTATGACATGATAGGATTGGATACACAGCTCACAGGGCAGTATCATAAATTATAGGATTAGATACACAGCTCAGCAGACAGTACTGCACAGGGTAGGATTAGATGCACAGCTCAGTGGACAGTACCACACATGATAGAATTAGAAACATTGGCTCAGCAGACAGTATCATACATTTTAGGATTAGGTACACATTTAAGAGGACAGTATCACATATGATTGGATTAGATACATAGCTCAGCAGACAATCAATAATCAATAAGTATTTTAAATGCCATGCAGAAATTGTGGTATATACTGAAACCCAATGTGTCTGACTTGTATTATGTACATTTGTAACATGTAATGGGACTGTAAAAAATATATAATAATCTCTGCATAATACTGTGGTTGGTGTGTGTTATTTTGAATATAAGAAATATAAGACTAGACTAGCACTGTATACTGACACCAAGTGTATCTAAATCATAGTATACAGCATAGACTGTAGAATTGTAGTGAACAATGGCCCAGGTCAAAATATATGGTAATCATTGCACAGTAAAAAATAAAAATAAAGCATCCGTCGGAGGTATTTGTTTAATGTATACAATACATTTTTTATATATGTTAAATGTAAGACAAGAGATGATGTTAACCTGGCCAAATTTCACAGTTGTAATTCCATTACCAGGTCTTGACCTTATGTTCAGGTATTGGATAGTAACACAATGCGCCACCTGCTGTCTGAATGTTGTATTGCAATTTATCCAATTTTGATATAATGTCATTTCATGAATCATGACACATCTCAGGACATAGTAACATAGTACATAAGACGGAAAAAAGACATTTGTCCATCCAGTTCAGCCTGTTTCCTACAAGTTGATCCAGAGGAAGGCAAAAAAAAAAAACTGTGAGGCAGAAGCAAATTTTCCCCACTTAAGGGGAAAAAAATTCCTTCCTGACTTTAATCAGGCAATCAGAATAACTCCCTGGATCAACGACCCCTCTCTAGTAGCTATAGCCTGTAATATTATTACACTCCAGAAATAAATCCAGTCCCCTCTTGAATTCCTTTATTGTACTCACCATACCACCTCCTCAGGCAGAGAGTTCCATAGTCTCACTGCTCTTACAGTGAAGAATTCTTTTCTATGTTTGTGTACAAACCTTCTTTCCTTCAGAGGCAGAGGATGTCTCCTCGTCACAGTCCTGGGGATAAATAGATGATGGGAGAGATCTCTGTACTGACCCCTGATATATTTATACATAGTTATTAGATCTCCCCTCAGTCGTCTTTTTTCTAAAGTGAATAACCCTAATTCGGATAACCTTTCAGGGTACTGTAAATCCCTCATTCCAGTTATTACTTTAGTTGCCCTCCTCTGAACCCTCTCCAGCTCTGTTATGTCTGCCTTGTTCACAGGAGCCCAGAACTGTACACAGTACTCCATGTGTGGTCTAACCAGTGATTTGTAAAGTGGTAGGACTATGTTCTCATCACGGGCATCTATGTCCCTTTTGATGCAACCCATTATCTTATTGGCCTTGGCAGTATCTGCCTGACACTGGTTTTGCTGCTTAATTTGCTGTTTATTTAAATTCCTAGATCCTTTTCCATGTCAGTGTTACCGAGTGTTTTACCATTTAATATGTACGGGTGACTTGCATTATTCCTTCCCATGTGCATAACTTTACATTTGTCAGTGTTAAACCTCATCTGCCATTTTTCTGCCCAAGCCTCCGATCTATCCAGATCCCTCTGTAGCAGAAAACTGTCCTCTTCAGTGTTAATTACTTTACACAGTTTAGTGTCATCTGCAAAAATAGATATTTTACTGTGCAAGCCTTCTACAAGATCATTAATAAATATATTGAAGAGAATAGGGCCCAATACTGACCCCTGAGGTACCCCACTAGTGACAGTGACCCAATCTGAGTATTTACTGTTAATAACCACCCTCTGTTTTCTATTACTCAGCCAGTTACTTACCCACATACAGACATTTTCTCCCAGTCCGAGTATCCTCATTTTATATACTAACCTTTTATTTGGTACAGTGTCAAATGCTTTGGAGAAGTCCAGATATACGACATCTATTAATTCGCCGCAGTCAATTCTAGAACTTACCTCCTCATAGAAGCTGATTAAATTCGATTGGCATGACCGATCCCTCATGAAGCCATGCTGATATGGCGTTATTTGCTTATTTTCATTGAGATACTCCAAAATAGCATCTCTTAGAAACCCTTCAAACAGTTTACCAACAATAGATGTTAAACTTACCGGCCTATAATTTCCAGGCTCTGTTTTTGGACCCTTTTTGAATATTGGCACCACATTTGCTATGCGCCAATCCTGTGGAACATTCCCTGTCAGTATAGAGTCCTTAATATCAGAAATAAAGGTCTGGCTATGACATTACTTAATTCCCTAAGGATACGGGGGTGTATGCCATCCGGTCCTGGCGATTTGTCTATTTTAATCTTTTTAAGTCGCTGTTGTACTTCTTCCTGGGTCAGACAGGGCACTTTTAATGGGGAATTTACTTTTACATTCTGCATTTCATCTGACAGTTTATTTTCCTCAGTGAATATAGTGGAGAAAAAAATATTTAATAGTTTTGCTTTATCCTCGTCGCTCTCTGCAACATCCCCCTCATTGCTATGTAGAGGGCCGACTCCTTCAGATTTATATTTTTTACTATTTATATAATTGAAGAACATTCTAGGGTTAGTTTTATTCTCTTTGGCAATTAATCTCTCGGTCTCTAGTTTGGCAATTTTTATTAGTTTTTTACATATTCTATTTTTTTCCTTATAGTTTATCAGAGCTTCCTGGCTCCCCTCCTGTTTTAGTGATTTATATGCTTTCTTTTTGTCATTTATTGCTATCTTCACGGTTCTATTTATCCACATTGGTTTCTTATTGTTCCTTAGCCTTTTATTCCTATAAGGTATGTACCTCTCACAATTAGATGTTACAATGCTTTTAAAAATCTCCCATTTTGTGGTTGTATTTTTATTTTTGAGGACTTTGTCCCAGTTAGTTAGGCCTATGGCCTCGCTTAGTTGGCTAAATTTAGCTTTTTTGAAGTTTGGTATTTTTGTTCCTCCCTTTAGAAACTCTCGTTTGAAGTATAATTGGAAGGTTATTACTTTATGGTCACTATTTCCTAGGTGTCCCCCAACCTGCACATCTGTTGTTCTATCAGGTCTATTGGTTAATACTAAGTCCAGTATGGCCGTCCCTCTGGTGTGGTCCTGAACCAGTTGGGAAAGGTAATTGTCTTTGGCTATTGCCAAGAACCTGTTTCCTTTTTCGGATGTACAGCTTTCAGTTTTCCAGTCTGGGTAGTTGAAGTCCCCCATAATAATGACTTCATTATGATTTGCCGCCTCGTCTATCTCGTTTAGTAATAGATTTTCTGTGGACTCTGGTATATTAGGTGGTTTATAATACACTCCTATTAGTATTTTATTATTGTTTTTTGCTCCATGTATTTCTACCCACAGTGACTCCACATGTTCATGTCCCTCAGAGATGTATTCTCGAATTACGGGATTTAGACATGACTTCACATAGAGGCAGACCCCTCCACCTCTCCGGTTTTGACGATCCTTTCTAAACAGATTGTAACCTTTTATATTAACTGCCCAGTCATAGCTATCATCCAGCCATGTCTCAGTTATTCCCACTATGTCATAGTCCTCCTCACACATCACTAATTCCAGTTCACCAGTCTTGTTAGTCAGGCTTCTGGGCTTAGTATACATACATTTGACAGGTTTATGTGTATTTTTTACCCTACATCTTTCATTCTGAGCTGTTCTAGTCCCCCCTTCCATTCCTCCCCCAGTCCCACTACCTCGCCCCTGGTCTCTATCTGCACTATCTTCCCCTCCTATACAGGGAGTGCAGAATTATTAGGCAAGTTGTATTTTTGAAGATTCATTTTATTATTGAACAACAACCATGTTCTCAATGAACCCAAAAACTCATTAATATCAAAGCTGAATATTTTTGGAAGTAGTTTTTAGTTTGTTTTTAGTTTTAGCTATTTTAGGGGGATATCTGTGTGTGCAGGTGACTATTACTGTGCATAATTATTAGGCAACTTAACAAAAAACAAATATATACCCATTTCAATTATTTATTTTTACCAGTGAAACCAATATAACATCTCAACATTCACAAATATACATTTCTGACATTCAAAAACAAAACAAAAACAAATCAGTGACCAATATAGCCACCTTTCTTTGCAAGGACACTCAAAAGCCTGCCATCCATGGATTCTGTCAGTGTTTTGATCTGTTCACCATCAACATTGTGTGCAGCAGCAACCACAGCCTCCCAGACACTGTTCAGAGAGGTGTACTGTTTTCCCTCCTTGTAAATCTCACATTTGATGATGGACCACAGGTTCTAAATGGGGTTCAGATCAGGTGAACAAGGAGGCCATGTCATTAGATTTTCTTCTTTATACCCTTTCTTGCCAGCCACGCTGTGGAGTACTTGGACGCGTGTGATGGAGCATTGTCCTGCATGAAAATCATGTTTTTCTTGAAGGATGCAGACTTCTTCCTGTACCACTACTTGAAGAAGGTGTCTTCCAGAAACTGGCAGTAGGACTGGGAGTTGAGCTTGACTCCATCCTCAACCTGAAAAGGCCCCACAAGCTCATCTTTGATGATACCAGCCCAAACCAGTAATCCACCTCCACCTTGCTGGCGTCTGAGTCGGACTGGAGCTCTCTGCCCTTTACCAATCCAGCCACGGGCCCATCCATCTGGCCCATCAAGACTCACTCTCATTTCATCAGTCCATAAAACCTTAGAAAAATCAGTCTTGAGATATTTCTTGGCCCAGTCTTGACGTTTCAGCTTGTGTGTCTTGTTCAGTGGTGGTCGTCTTTCAGCCTTTCTTACCTTGGCCATGTCTCTGAGTATTGCACACCTTGTGCTTTTGGGCACTCCAGTGATGTTGCAGCTTTGAAATATGGCCAAACTGGTGGCAAGTGGCATCTTGGCAGCTGCACGCTTGACTTTTCTCAGTTCATGGGCAGTTATTTTGCGCCTTGGTTTTTCCACACGCTTCTTGCGACCCTGTTGACTATTTTGAATAAAAACGCTTGATTGTTCGATGATCACGCTTCAGAAGCTTTGCAATTTTAAGAGTGCTGCATCCCTCTGCAAGATATCTCACTATTTTTGACTTTTCTGAGCCTGTCAAGTCCTTCTTTTGACCCATTTTGCCAAAGGAAAGGAAGTTGCCTAATAATTATGCACACCTGATATAGGGTGTTGATGTCATTAGACCACACCCCTTCTCATTACAGAGATGCACATCACCTAATATGCTTAATTGGTAGTAGGCTTTCGAGCCTATACAGCTTGGAGTAAGACAACATGCATAAAGAGGATGATGTGGTCAAAATACTCATTTGCCTAATAATTCTGCGCTCCCTGTAATGTAATTACCCTCCCCCCAGTCCCTAGTTTAAACACTCCTCCAACCTTCTAGCCATCTTTCTCTCCAACACAGCTGCCCCTTCCCCATTGAGGTGCAGCCCGTCCCTACGATAGAGCCTGTAGCCGACAGAGAAGTCGGCCCAGTTCTCCAGGAACCCAAACCCCTCCTTCCTACACCAGTTCTTGAGCCACTTGTTAACCTCCCTAATCTCCTGCTGCCTTTCTTGTGTGGCTCGTGGTGCAGGCAGTATTTCAGAAAATACTACTTTTGAGGTCCTTGCCCTAAGTTTTTCACCTAAATCCCTGAAATCATTTTTATGGACTCTCCACCTTCCTCTAACTTTGTCATTGGTTCCGATATGGACCATGACCGCTGGGTGTTCTCCAGCCCCTCCCAGTAATCTGTCAAACCGATCCGCGATGTGTCGAACTCTAGCGCGGGGAAGACAGCACACTGTTCGGCGATCACAATCTTTGTGACAAATCGCCCTATCGGTACCCCTAATAATTGAGTCTCCCTCTACCAGCACCTGTCTGGCCTGCCCTGCTCTCCTGGTCCCCTGCTTACTGGAGCTGACATTCCCCTGACTGGCAGAGGAAGTGTCTGGCTGCAGCAGTGCCGTCCCTGAACTGTCATCCCCCTCATCTGGCAACTGTGCAAACTTGTTGGGGTGTGTCAGATCAGGGCTAGCCTCCCTGGCACTCTTCCCTCTACCCCACTTTCTTACTGTTACCCAGCTGACTACCTCACTCTCCTCTGCCTCCTTGCTACCACCCTCCCCCACATCTACCCCATAAAGTGCTTGCTCAGTGAGCAGCAAACTCTTTTCCAAATTGTCATTGTCTTTCAGTGTTGCAACACGCCTGTTTAGAGACTCGATGTGCGATTCCAAATGGGTAATTTGCTCACATTTTGAACAAACATATACACCCTCGAACGGCTGTTCCAGGACTGCTTACATCAGACAAGATGTGCACTGGACGGTGCTGTCAATAATAGAAGTCATACTAATTGGGGATTATGCAGGAAAAGAGAGGGAAAAAAATACAATATAGAGCAGTGATAACAAGATTCTTACTTACTGTGGTCCCCTTACAGCAGTAGGAAGACTAGCTAGAATCAAACCAACTGTATACAGGGATGATCTAATAAATCTACGTTTCTTGCTCCTTTTCTTAAACTCCAATTTCTTTAACTCCACTTATGAATGCAGCCACTTAATAATGCAAGTCTCAGGTAGAGCAGGACATGTTGAGATAAGTGAGCAGTAAAGTGTGGACACATCTGTATATACAGGGACAGGCAACTGCCCACATAAAGGAATAATTTTTGAATGCTTGGTCCCAACAAGCCACAATTTTTTTCTGTTTACACCACACAAGGGACAATTGTTAGAAGGCTTCTAATAATAAAAGCATAACACATTCAACAGCGAAGTGTTTTTTTTAACAAATGAAAAAAGAGAACGACAAGAGAGAGACCTCAAAGTGTGATAACCCAATTTTCAGGCCAATTTGAGCACTTTTGATTAGTATAGAATCGATTCAGCCTTAAATCCTATATTTTTTTTTACATCCTGTAGATATACAAGCTACAATGCCACAAGTCATAGAAGTTGTGTTTTTTTATTTATTTATTTTTTTACCTTGGAGTATCGTCTGGCCTGTAAAACTCCCTGTGCCAACTTCGTGGTCTTCAAAGAATTTGGCCCTTGAGTACACAATATTTTTTTTTCTTTTTTATCGGAAAATAAGGTTTTTGTTTCTGTATTTTTAACTTTTTAACATATTGTTTAACCTGTTGTTATTTTTTTTTTAAATATATTTCACTGCCTGGAAGCGTATCAGCACCCATCAATCATGTTTTGAGTTCACCAATGGGGTGACAGAGTGACTCCCGTCCTCTGTCTTACCACTTACATACCACAGACGCTATTCAATTTGGCATCTAAAATTGAAGAAAACTGCATTATCACCAAACTTGGTGCTGCAGCTCCTGAACCTACACCACCCAAAAAACAATATATTTACAGGGCTTTGCACTAACTACATAGCGCCAGCACAGAAAATGTACACTGGATGGCGCAAATGGGTTCAGGAAAGTAGAATGGGCTAAATACATGTCTGTGAACAAATCTGGAATGTTAGTGCAGCTGGTATAAAGTTAATAGGATTAACAAAAGGGCACCTCAGTAAGAACTATGGGGGGAGATTTATCAAACTGGTAGAAAGTAGAACTATTTTTATAGCAACCAGATCCCACCTTTCATTTTGATTGGTTGCCATGGGCAACTAAGTCAGTTCTAATTTACAAATCTCCTCCTATATACTTCATTAGTCAGATTGGCTACAGGAGGTCTCAGCATACAGGGAGATCCCAGCGTTAGGACCCCCACCGATCTGATGGATAGGCATACATTTCTATAACCGCAATTTTAAGAATGAAAAGAGGAAAACGTGCATTTACGCTAATCATAAAGAATCCACGCATAAAATAATTACTACTATATGGTTGCAACTAGGTAGAAAAAGTAGTGGGCTACTATGGTGAGGGATCAGAATAAATCAGTGGCAGGGGTCCAGCTGTTACTGACAGACGGACCCCTGCTGAATCCACCTGCATAGGTGATAACGCCGATATCGTGGATTAACACCTCATATGCCGTGGTCAGTGCTGATCGTGGCATATGGGTGGTTCGTGCTTCCTCTCCTGATCCATCGGTCCCAGTGACTGCAGCATGGGGCCCGGCAGCTACGAAGGCCTATGAGGCCCAGACCCCAGGCTGGGTCTCATGGGCAAACTATTAGTGTATTACACTGTGTAATACACTGATAGTCAATGCAGTACAATACAGATGTATTGTTCTGCATTGAAACAGGGATCAGACACTGAAATGGGACAAAAATAAAAAATAAAAGTGTTTTTAACAATAAAAAAATTAAAGTTTCAAGTTAAAAAACAACAACAAAAAAACACCCCTTTCCCATAAAGAGACATATAAAATTGTAAAATATAGAACCCCCCCCCCAAAAAAAAAAACAAACATGTTGGGTATCCTCGCAGCCATAACAACCTACTATATAAAAATATCACATGGTCCAACCCGTCTAGTAACATAGTAACATAGTATATAAGACCGAAAAAAGACATTTGCCTGGGCACACCCTAATCAAGCCGTGCTCCCGGGTCCGTCGCCCCCCCACCCGCTGATTTCCCTTTAAGGCTGTGAATACTAATCAGCCCTTCCATTTTGTAAGGACCAGAGGACCAGGAAGCGGTGAAGGATCTGTACTCACTGCTTCCTGGTTCTCGACTGTTTGCTGTGCAGGGCTGCGCACAGCGTGAGTCGCTCTGTGACGTCACTCTGTGCGCCCCAGCGGACAGCAGGAGGAAGAAGATCTCGGGAGGTGCCAGTGAGGAGCAGTGTCCAGGAGCTGGAGAGGTGTTTTATTTATTTTATCTGAGGCTGCTGGGGGCAATCAGGGCATAATGGCCAGGCTGCTGGGGGCTGGGAGGCATAATATGGGAGGGAACGACTGAGAGGCATAATATGGGCTGAGAGGCATAATATGGGGGGCTGAGGCATAAATTGGGCTGAGAGGCATAATGGGGGCTCTGAGGCATAAATTGGGCTGAGAGGGATAATGGGGGGCTGAGAGGCATAATATGGGCTGAGAGGCATAATATGGGGGGCTGAGGCATAAATTGGGCTGAGAGGCATAATGGGGGGGCTGAGGCATAAATTGGGCTGAGAGGCATAATGGGGGGCTAAGTCATATATTGGGCTGAGAGGGATAATGGGGGGGGGCTGAGAGGCATAATATGGGGGGGCTGAGGCATAAATTAGGCTGAGAGGCATAATGGGGGGGCTGAGGCATATATTGGGCTGAGAGGGATAATGGGGGGATGGAGCTGAGAGGCATAATTTGGGCTGAGAGGCATAATATGGGGTGAGAGGCATAATATGGGCTGAGAGGCATAATATGGGGGCTGAGGCATAAATTGGGTTGAGAGGCATAATGGGGGGGCTGAGGCATAAATTGGGCTGAGAGGCATAATGGGGGGGCTGGGGCATAAATTGGGCTGACTCGGCGAGGCAATGGCATAATAGGGGCTGAGAATCCTGAGAGGCATAATGGGGGCTGAGAGGCATTATTCCTTCCCATGTGTATAACTTTACATTTGTCAGTGTCTGGTGAACACCATGAAAAAATAAATAAAAACTGTGCCAAAAAAAAACACATTTTTTATCACCTTCCAATTATCCTTCAAACGAGAGTTTCTACAGGGAGGAATAAGAATACCGGACTTCAGAAAAGCAAAATTTAGCCAACTAAGAGAGGCCATAGGCCCAATTAACTGGGACATAGTCCTCAAAAATAAAAATACAACCACAAAATGGGAGATTTTTAAAAGCATTGTAACATCAAATTGTGATCGATGCATACCTTATAGAAATAAAAGGCTAAGAAATAAGAAGAAACCAATGTGGATAAATAGAACCGTAAAAAAAGCATTAAATGACAAAAAGAAAGCATATAAATCACTAAAACAGGAGGGGAGCCAGGAAGCACTGATAAACTATAAGGATAAAAATAGAATATGTAAAAAACTAATAAAAACTGCCAAACTAGAGACCGAGAGATTAATTGCCAAAGAGAGCAAAACTAACCCTAAAATGTTTTTCAATTATATAAATGGTAAAAAATATAAACCTGAAGGAGTCGGCCCTCTACATAGCAATGAGGGGAGTTGCTGAAAGCGATGAGGATAAAGCCAAGCTATTAAATATTTTCTTCACCACTGTTTTCACTGAGGAAAATAAACTGTCAGATGAAATGCGAAATGTAAAAGTAAATTCCCCTTTAAAAGTGCCCTGTCTGACCCAGGAAGAAGTACAGCAGCGACTTAAAAGATTAAAATAGACAAATCGCCAGGACCGGATGGCATACACCCCGTATCCTAAGGGAATTAAGTGATGTCCTAGCCAGACCCTTATTTTTGATATTCACGGACTCCATACTGACAGGGAATGTTCCACCAGACTGGCGTATAGCAAATGTGGTGCCAATATTCAAAAAGGGTCCAAAAACAGAGCCTGGAAATTATAGGCCGGTAAGTTTAACATCTGTTGTGGGTAAACTGTTTGAAGGTTTTGTAAGAGATGCTATCTTGGAGCATCTCAATGAAAATAAGCAAATTACACCATATCAGCATGGCTTCATGAGGGATCGGTCATGTCAAACTAATTTAATCAGTTTCTATGAGGAGGTAAGTTCTAGACTTGACAGCGGCGAATCAATGGATGTCGTATATCTGGACTTCTCCAAAGCATTTGACACTGTACCACATAAAAGGTTAGTATATAAAATGAGAACACTTGGACTAGGAGAAAATATCTGTATGTGGGTAAGTAACTGGCTCAGTAATAGAAAACAGAGGGTGGAGAACACTTGGACTAGGAGAAAATATCTGTATGTGGGTAAGTAACTGGCTCAGTAATAGAAAACAGAGGGTGGATTGGGTCACGGCCACTAGTGGGGCACCTCAGGGGTCAGTATTGGGCCCTATTCTCTTCAATATATTTATTAATGATCTTGTAGAAGGCTTGCACAGTAAAATATCAATTTTTGCAGATGACACTAAACTGTGTAAAGTAATTAACACTAAAGAGGACAGTTTTCTGCTACAGAGGGATCTGGATAGATTGGAGGCTTGGGCAGAGAAATGGCAGATGAGGTTTAACACTGACAAATGTAAAGTTATGCACATGGGAAGGAATAATGCAAGTCACCCGTAGATACTAAATGGTAAAACACTCAGTAACACTGACATGGAAAGGGATCTAGGAATTTTAATAAATTACAAATTAAGCAGCAAAACCAGTGTCAGGCAGCTACTGCCAAGGCCAATAAGATAATGGGTTGCATCAAAAGGGGCATAGATGCCCGTGATGAAAATATAGTCTTACCACTTTATAAATCACTAGTCAGACCACACATGGAGTACTGTGTACAGTTCTGGGCTCCCGTGAACAAGGCAGACATAGCAGAGCTAGAGAGGGTTCAGAGGAGGGCAACTAAAGTAATAACTGGAATGGGGCAACTACAGTACCCTGAAAGGGTATCAAAATTAGGGTTATTCACTCTAGAAAAAAGACGACTGAGGGGAGATCTAATAACTATGTATAAATATATCAGGGGTCAGTACAAAGATCTCTCCCATCATCTATTTATCCCCAGGACTGTGACTGTGACGAGGGACATCCTCTGCGTCTGGAGGAAAGAAGGTTTGTACACAAACATAGAAAAGGGTTCTTCACGGTAAGAGCAGTAAGACTATGGAACTCTCTGCCTGAGGAGGTGGTGATGGTGAGTACAATAAAGGAATTCAAGAGGGGCCTGGATGTATTTCTGGAGCGTAATAATATTTCAGGCTATAGCTACTAAAGATGGGTCGTTGATCCAGGGAGTTATTCTGACTGCCTGATTGGAGTCGGGAAGGAATTTTTTCCCCTTAAGTGGGGAAAATTGGCTCTACCTCACAGGGTTTTTTTGCCTTCCTCTGGATCAACTTGCAGGAAACAGGTCGAACTGGATGGACAAATGTCTTTTTTCGGCCTTAAATACTATGTTACTATGTTACCTTACATCACAAAAAGTGTAATACCAAGGCGATCAAAAAGTCATATGTACCCCCAATATAGTACCAATCAAATTGTCACCTCATCCTGCAAAAAATTAGCCCCCTACATAAGACAATTGTCCAAAAAGTATATATATAAAAAACAAACATATTAGGTATTGTTTACGTAACAACCTGCTCTATAAAAATATCACAATCTATCCTGTTAGATGGACACCGTAAAAAAAAAAAAATGAAAAAAATAATTTTTTTCTTACCTTGCCTCACAAAAAGCGTAATAGAGAGCAATAAAAAGTCAAATGTACCCCAAAATAGTACCAAATAAACTGTCTCCTTATCCTGCAATTTGGAGTTTCTACTCTATGTGCGCTCCTATGGTTCCAACCACCTAAATGGCTAGCTCCTTTTTCTATATTGTGCAAGCAAGGCCACCGATGCTGGACTGCAGGGTGGTCGTAACCATGGAAACGATAAGTGTATAATATGATAGAAAAACCATAAAAACAAAAAGTAGGCATGCAGGGGATGGCAAATTAGCCACCATGCACTCCACAACCCAAACAGGAAATTAGGGCACAATTGGTCTCAACACCGCCAGAACACATAGAAAAGCACACTAGCATGCATGAACAACTTTCACTCCACCAGGCATGTCAGAGGCTGGGGACGGGAGCAAAAGATGTGTGTGCACCCGCGCTCAATAGCCCTCCAACTCTGACAATTACTGCAGCTCCAAGGCTAAAACAAAATAACAGTGTTCTCCACAGTGGTCCGTCCCCTTAGCACTGATCCTCCACAGCAATATATCCCTTAACAGTGACCTTCCCAGAGCTCCATTCCCTTAACATTGACCTCCACAATAGCCTGCCCCCTTAACAGTGACCCCCACAGTGGCCCACTCCCTTAACAGTGACCTCCATAGTATTCTGCCTCCTTAACAGTGAGCTCCAGAATGGCCCACCCCCTTAAAAGTGACCTTAATAGCACCTAGTCCCCTTAATATAAGACTTCCACAGCACCTTGTCCGCTTAAAATGTGACATCCATAGCAACCCCCCTTAACAATGACCTCTAACAGTGAAGGAAAATTTCTGAGTTGTTATAGAAACCTAGTGTAACTGTGTATGTCAAGACTGATGGACCTGCAAGTTTCTATTGGATAATAAGAGTCATGCGACTGCAGTTAGAATGTGAGTGAAGCTGCAAGCTCCTATTGGCTAATATATTTTTGGGGAAAATCTAAGGAACGATATGTCCTAGAAAGCTGAGACACCTGATGTAGCTGTGTGCCAAATTTTGTGCAGATTGGTCCAGTCATTTTGCTTTGCATAAACAGACAAACAGACAGAAATTTGTTTATAGATAGATAGATAATCCAAAGACGAGGCAGCACTCCAGCATATGAAAAATAAGTGACCCTCTTTATTCCCCAGAGGGTCACTTATTTTTATATATTAGAGTGCTGCCTCGTCTTTGGATTATATATACCTGGAATATTTGCCTTGTTCCCAAGAGGACCTTGCACCCTGTTCACACCTTCAACTGTGCTGCTGCTTCTCCTTGGTATATATATATATATATATATATATATATATATATATATATATTACTTATTACGTTATAGAAAAGAAAGGAAGGGGGAAAAATATACCCCCCCCCCATATTTTTATTTCTCAGATTTGACGAATCTCGATCCCATAGTTCCAGGTTCACTCTTTATTCTCACTTGTTTTACATGTCTTTCACACTTTCAACTTTCCTCTCCAAATTCAGACAAGCCAATGTAAAGAATCTAAAGATACACATTAACATCAATTAAAAACCACACTACCACACACGATAATAGTAAAAACACCTTCATATCATAACAGATTTAAAGAAAGGGAGAAAAGCTCACATCTTCATCTAATCCATGATAAAAACTGTATTCAATAATGTAATCCATTTTGTCTCTCGTTGGGCCAATATCCTCTTAGAATTACAACCTCTATGGCTTAAAAGGACATGGTCAATCCCTCTCATTTGTAGGTAAGAGCCCTTCCAATCATGGAATAATTTAAAGTGAAGTGGTAACATTTTCAAAATTGATAGGTCATCAATTTCTGCTGCAGCATCTATGTCCAAGACGTATTCTCAAACCATCTTTTTATTTTGTGAGAGGTTACTCCAAAATATATTAGACCAAATAGACATGTCCCATAATATACAACTCCAACTGTGTCGCAAGTAATGGCATCTTGTATGTCTTATTTTGGCCTGTGTCCGAGAACTCCATAACCCTTTGTATATTAGGGCATGCAAAGCATCTCCCACATGGTTTACACCCCCATTATATATAGGCACTTTAATTCGAGTATACATTCCTTCCTTTTTCCAAAGTATATACTCTTTGCAAGGATGTCCTTCAAATTATCTGGTTTGCGGTAAGTGATTGCCAGTCGTGTGGGGAGATCCCCAAGATCCCAATATTTCTCAAGTATACATTGAACCTCCCTCCACTGTGTATTGAAAGTTTAAATAAACTTCACCTTATTTAATTTAGATGTAGGATATTCTTCATCTCTTCTGCAACTTTGCCAGGGCAACCTCACAGTAGACCAGTACTTCATTCAGTTTCGCACTTTGTCCAGTTGGCCTGGAACAATGATGCTATTGTGGCAGCATTCTAGGATGGCCTGTTTGCTCATATTAAAGGGGCTGTCTCTCTTCAGCAAATGGTATTTATCATGTATTGAAAGTTAATACAAGGCAGTTACTAATATATTGTGATTGTCCATATTGCTTCCTTTGCTGGCTTAATCCATTTTTTCATCGTATTATACACTTCTAGTTTCAGTGGTTACGACCACCATGCAATCCAGCAGTGGTGGTCAGGTCATGCTTGAACTCTATATGAAAAAGCACTGGCCGTGGCCAGGAACGTGAGAGTGTGCATAGGCCGGCACTATTTCATATAGTGTGCAAATGAGGCAACCACTGCTAAATTGCAGGATGGTTGTAACCAAGGAAACAAAAACTCTATAATATGATCAAAAAGTTAATTAAGCTAACAAAGGAAGCATTGTGGACAATAACAAAACATTAGTAAGTGCCTTGAATTAACTTTGTCTACCTGATAAATGTCATTTGCTGAAGTGAGACAACTCCTTTAAGGATGAACTGGTGGGTTGTGATATCCAAACTACCCTGGAGATCTCTGGTTCCAAGAACATGCCAAAGTAGTAGTTCTTCGGAGAGAATGCCAACATTCCAGAGACCTTTGACTCCTAATCGAGTCCAAGAGATCCTGCACATGGATAGCCTCAAATTTTCTGAAGAGGAGTGTCAACACAGGCACTCCAGTGGCCTGTGTCTTTATTGTAGTACCAAGTGACACTATGTCCGCACTTCTGAGCCTAGGGATCATAGGAGAGATGGTCCCAGGTGAAGACCAGCTCTCTCCAAAGCTGACCTTGCCAGTATCTCTTTCCTACAGTGGTACACTGTTTACCATTCTGGTCTTCATAGACTCTGGCTTAGTAGGAAGCTTCCTGCATCACACCTTGGTGAGCCAGTACTGTATACCCTTCCAGCACCTGAAGAAGGCCTTGGTGGTGATCTGTGTCAATGGAAAAGCTATTTCTGAAACCATCTAGTATGTCACTGAGCCTTTGGAGCTTTATTGGGCATGTCCCATTCTGAGAGAATTTTCCTGTACATAGTGTCCACTTCTGTTGGGACTATCTTGGCTCCGTCTACACATCCAGTTCTTGACTGAAACTCTGGGCAGATTCATTGCAGTTCTGCTTGTCAATCCTGGTACCTAAATACTATGCAGCCTGTCAGTAATACACCTGTACCCTAACATCTTCAAAAACCACCTTCTACATATGTTTGCATCTAGAAGATAGCTGGAGACCTGAGTCAAGTCCGTCCCCCATCTGTGTCTAAAGCCCACACTAAGTCTGAACATGTCTCCAAAGAATCGGTTAGGGGCAGTGGCGTAACAAGAGTTCTATGGGCCCCAGGGCAAACTTTGAATGTGGGCCCCCACTCCAAGCTGCCGCCCACCCCAAGCCTCTGCCCACCCCAAGCTGCAACCGCAATCGTTACGCCCCTGGTTAGAGGTACTCTGCTGCCAGTAGTTTTTTTTTAGATTGGCCTGTGACTAAGGTTTCAGCTCAGAAGAACAGAGTTGCTGTACTCATTAGTCATAAGCAATATTCCTGATGTTTTCCTTATATTGTTTCTCTCACCTGCTCTAACAGTTTGTACAGAGGAAAAATTTTTCTGCAAGACTCCAGATCAAAGAAGAAAGGGTGTAAAGATGGTGGTGGTGGTGGGGTGTTACTGTGTCTACCGTTCCACTTACTATATGTCTCTCTGTCCGATGTGTATGTGTGAACAGGAGCTTAATTCAGTATATCCCACTCTTTGCCTGATTAACACAGTTCTGCTAGTCTGCTTTACCTTGCCATCTGAGCTGTAATCTGTTTACCTATTGGTATACTGACAGTTGCCTTCCTGGACTTTGACCTCCGTCTGACCGTGAGCTAGCCTGTTTTCTCTGGTACTCCACCCCGATGTCCCTGATCCCCATGCTGTTGCATTTCTGTGTTTGTATGTACAGTATATTTTTCCATACGTGCTGACTGCCCCCCCCTTGTGTTTCTGATCCGCATGGGTCAGCAGCCTACCAATCCTGGGTGGTTGGCACCGTGGATACACACCACAGATCATTTCATAGACAAGGACTGTTTGCAGGATATTAAGGGAAATGTTTCATTTGCCAAAAATTATATAGGGAGAGTATCTCCAGTTGAAACCATTAGAGGAATTTAAACAATGGACAGCTGTATGGGCAATATAAAGGTATAAAGAAAATTATAGATATATTAGACACTCAAAAGAATGTGTTTAAAATGTAACTCATTTACCCAGGTGAGGGAACGACACCAGTTGCAAAATGTCCATTTTCATTGTTTACAGCTGATACTTTGGCTCAAAAGAAAGTACAATTGGCAGTGTTCCTGGGTTTTAACCAATCTGGGTTTAGGAAGCTGATTAAGGGCAATGCAGGCAGTCCTTCTATTGCATTTGTTAAAAAATGAGCTGTTAATCAATTAAAAAAGAGTGTGAACAGGGAATATAATTAAAAGATGGTCAAGAGAATTGAATATGCAACCGTTAGACAAAGAAGTATAGAGTGGAATACTGAAAGGCTGGGCGCGGATCCATACTGTTACTCCTTCTGAAGGGATAAGGAAAACGCAGTGAAAAATTGTATGCATATAGAACATTTAACATGTTCCAAAAATGAAATCTGATTTATATAAACAGGATTGTCCGAAATGTAGGAAGAGAAAGGCAGATTTAATACACTGTTTATGAGCCTGCCTGCAATTAAAAGATTATATAAATGACTGTATGTGCTTGGCGTCCTAGTTAGATATGATAAATGGATGTGTCTGGTTCATTTATACATCTAGAGAAGGAAACTGACAGTTTTCAGAATTTGGTAATTTATTGCTGTTATCTGGAAAAAATAATTACTTTTGATGGAGTTAATCTCTGCGCTCCTTCTATCTATATAAGTTAGGCTACTTTCACACTCGCGTTTTGTGCGGATCCGTCATGGATCCGTCCATTTGTATTATCTTTAACATAGTCAAGACGGATCCATCTTGAAACGGATCTGTCCCCATTGACTTACATTGTGTGCCAGGATGGATCCGTTTGGCTCAGTTTTCATCAGACGGACACCAAAACGCTGCAAGAAGCGTTTTGGTGTCCGTCTTCAAAGCTGAATGGAGACTGAACTGAAGCAAACTGATGCATTCTGAGCCGATCCTTTTCCATTCAGAATGCACTGGACCACTTGTGAGAGCCCTGAATGGATCTCACAAACGGAAAGCCAAAACGCGAGTGTGAATGTAGACTAAGAGAACTGTGGAAGTTCCTATATGTACAATGCCTGAATAAAAATAAAACGTTGCGGTTAAAAACAGAGACAGTGAGTTGAAATGTTTATACAAATGGTTGGAAGAGATCTGCAAGATGATTATAACAATTTTGAGTCTCAGGGGATGTTCATACGACAGATTTTGAAAACATGCTGAAAAAATAAGCGAGGAATCCGCACTGATTTTCTGCACAGTTTTGGTGCAGTTTTTAGTACATTTTTTTTCCTTCCTATTTTTTCAGCTTCCCATTCATTTCAATAAGAGAAGCAGCACAGATTATGCCCCCACAACACTATTACTATATCTCTCTATATATTGTCTCTTGTCTGTGCCGCCTTAATATACATTGCCTCTTGTCTGTGCCCCCTTTATATTTAGCACCTCTTGTCTGTGCCTCCTTAACATATACAGGGAGTGCAGAATTATTAGGCAAGTTGTATTTTTGAGGATTCATTTTATTATTGAACAACAACCATGTTCTCAATGAACCCAAAAAACTCATTAATATCAAAGCTGAATATTTTTGGAAGTAGTTTTTAGTTTGTTTTTAGTTTTAGCTATGTTAGGGGGATATCTGTGTGTGCAGGTGACTATTACTGTGAATAATTATTAGGCAACTTAACAAAAAACAAATATATACCCATTTCAATTATTTATTTTTACCAGTGAAACCAATATAACATCTCAACATTCACAAATATACATTTCTGACATTCAAAAACAAAACAAAAACAAATCAGTGACCAATATAGCCACCTTTCTTTGCAAGGACACTCAAAAAGCCTGCCATCCATGGATTCTGTCAGTGTTTTGATCTGTTCACCATCAACATTGCGTGCAGCAGCAACTACAGCCTCCCAGACACTGTTCAGAGAGGTGTACTGTTTTCCCTCCTTGTAAATCTCACATTTGATGATGGACCACAGGTTCTCAATGGGGTTCAGATCAGGTGAACAAGGAGGCCATGTCATTAGATTTTCTTCTTTTATACCCTTTCTTGCCAGCCACGCTGTGGAGTACTTGGACGCGTGTGATGGAGCATTGTCCTGCATGAAAATCATGTTTTCTTGAAGGATGCAGACTTCTTCCTGTACCACTGCTTGAAGAAGGTGTCTTCCAGAAACTGGCAGTAGGACTGGGAGTTGAGCTTGACTCCATCCTCAACCCGAAAAAGGCCCTACAAGCTCATCTTTGATGATACCAGCACCAAACCAGTACTCCCACCTCCACCTTGCTGGCGTCTGAGTCGGACTGGAGCTCTCTGCCCTTTACCAATCCAGCCACGGGCCCATCCATCTGGCCCATCAAGACTCACTCTCATTTCATCAGTCCATAAAACCTTAGAAAAATCAGTCTTGAGATATTTCTTGGCCCAGTCTTGACGTTTCAGCTTGTGTGTCTTGTTCAGTGGTGGTCGTCTTTCAGTCTTTCTTACCTTGGCCATGTCTGAGTATTGCACACCTTATGCTTTTGGGCACTCCAGTGATGTTGCAGCTCTGAAATATGGCCAAACTGGTGGCAAGTGGCATCTTGGCAGCTGCACGCTTGACTTTTCTCAGTTCATGGGCAGTTATTTTGCGCCTTGGTTTTTCCACACGCTTCTTGCGACCCTGTTGACTATTTTGAATGAAACGCTTGATTGTTCGATGATCACGCTTCAGAAGCTTTGCAATTTTAAGAGTGCTGCATCCCTCTGCAAGATATCTCACTATTTTTGACTTTTCTGAGCCTGTCAAGTCCTTCTTTTGACCCATTTTGCCAAAGGAAAGGAAGTTGCCTAATAATTATGCACACCTGATATAGGGTGTTGATGTCATTAGACCACACCCCTTCTCATTACAGAGATGCACATCACCTAATATGCTTAATTGGTAGTAGGCTTTCGAGCCTATACAGCTTGGAGTAAGACAACATGCATAAAGAGGATGATGTGGTCAAAATACTCATTTGCCTAATAATTCTGCACTCCCTGTAGTGCCTCTTGTCTGTGCCCCCTTTATATTTAGCAGTTCTTATCTGTTCCCCTAAATAAATAGTGTCTCTTGTCATTAAGGCCATTGGGATACACTGTTTTCAAATAAAAAATCCATTTAGCTTCACATTGTAAAATTCTCTTGTCCCAATTACCCCTTCTCCCTGTCTGTTTGATCAATTCAATGCCTGTGAAACTGAGACAACGAGTCCTCCCTTCATTTTCATTTCTGACATGGCTTGATATGGATTTATCTCTTTGATTTGTTACATCTCCAATATGCTCTCCAATCCAGTGGTGTAACTAGAGTTGTATGGGCCCCAGGGCAAACTTTGAATTGGGGTCTCCGGCCTCCACCCCCACCCCCTGTCGTGGTCGCACCCTCTGCGATCGTTACACCCCTGCTCCCATCACTACAGAAATACAGCCCCACATACCTCTTACATCCAGTGACGTCTCCTTTGATGTAGATGTTCTCTTTCCTCATCTTCTCCTTTCAGACCTTCAGACCAGACCACCATTTCTCAGCCATTTTTCGTCTCTGCAGTTTGACAAAAAAATAAAAATCTAAGTTTACTACTAGTGATGAGCAAGCATGCTCGGCCGAGTACCTCATGTGCTCGAGCGGAATGCTTGAGTCTCCGCCCCCCACTTTCCGGCAGTGTGCAGGAGCTGTTGGGTCTCTCACAGACATCGATTAGCCCTGCACTGAGGCTGTACGGCATAGTATTATGCTGTACAGCCCCTCTGGGGGGTGTATTTCACATGTAACTGGGGCTACTATGTCAGCCTCAGTTACAGGAGAAATTAATAGTGAAAAAAAAAAGTGAAGTTAAATGTCCCCCAGAGGTCCTGTATAACCTTATGGGGGACACAAAGTGTAAAATACAAAATAAAAAAATAAAGTGTTTTAAAAAAATTAAATAAAAAAAATGGTTTTACATATTAAAAAAAAAATCCCCAATTAATCCAGGAAAGGGCTAGAGGGCTGCAAAAGGCAGCAAAATGTAGGTAAATCCCCTGCAAACAAATGTGGATAGGGAAATGAACTAAAATAAAATAAAATAAATAAAAATTAACCAATATCAATTGGAGAGAGGTCCCACAGCAAGGAATCATGCGTCATATCACCCACCACTGGAGAAGGCCACTTTCAGTTATTTCAGCCCCAGCACCCAGACAGAGGAGAGAGGTCCCACAGCAAGGAATCATGCGTCATATCACCCACCACTGGAGAAGGCCACTTTCAGTTATTTCGGAACCAGCACCCAGACAGAGGAGAGAGGTCCCACAGCAAGGAATCATGCGTCATATCACCCACCACTGGAGAAGGCCACTTTCAGTTATTTCGACCCAGCACCCAGACAGAGGAGAGAGGTCCCACAGCAAGGAATCATGCGTCATATCACCCACCACTGGAGAAGGCCACTTTCAGTTATTTCGGCCCAGCACCCAGACAGAGGAGAGGTTCATTCAACTTTGGGTTGCACCGCAAGATCATGGTAAAGTTAAAAAATGAGGATTCAATAAAGAAGTGCCCCGGAGTACAAGAATACATGGTTGAGGGGAGGCAGTTATAAATATCTATTCTGCACAAGGGAGGCACAGGTCCTGTGGGATCCATGCCTGGTTTATTTTTATGAACGTCAGCTTGTCCACGTTGGCTGTGGACAGGTGGCTGCGTTTGTCAGTAATGACGCCCTGCCGTGCTGAATACACGTTCAGACAAAACGCTGCCGCCGGGCAGGCTAGCACCTCCAAGGCATAAAATGCTAACTCTGGCCACGTGGACAATTTGGAGACCCAGAAGTTGAATGGGGCCGAACTATCAGTCAGTACGTGGAGGGGTGTGCAGACGTACTGTTCAACCATGTTAGTGAAATGCTGCCTCCTGCTAACACGTTCGTATCAGGTGGTGGTGCAGTTAGCTGTGGCGTGGAGACAAAACTCTTTCCACATTTCTGCATGCTAACTCTGCCCTCAGAGGAGCTGGCCGTGACACAGCTGCATTGGCGACCTCTTGCTCCTCCTCTGCCTTCGCCTGGGCTTCCACCTGTTCCCTGTGACATTTGGGAATGCTCTCAGGAGCTGCTCTACCAGCGTGCGCTTGTACTCCGAGCATCTTCCTATCACGCTCCAGTGCAGGAAGTAAGGTGGGCACATTGTCTTTGTACCGGGGATCCAGCAGGGTGGCAACCCAGTAGTCCGCACACGTTAAAATGTGCGCAACTCTGCTGTCGTTGCGCAGGCACTGCAGCATGTAGTTGCTCATGTGTGCCAGGCTCCCCAGAGGTAAGGACAAGGTGTCCTCTGTGGGAGGCGTATTGTCATCGTCCTCCGTATCCCCCCAGCCACGCACCAGTTATGGCCCTGAGCTGTGTCGGGTGCCACCCCGCTGTGAACCTGCTTCATCCTTCTCCTCCTCCTCCTCATCCTCCCCGTCCTCCAGTAGTGGGCCACATTTGTACCTGGCCTCTGCTGTTGCCAAAAACCTCCCTCTGAGCCACTTCTAACAGACTGGCTTGAAAGTGGTAAAAATTGACCCTCATCCTCCTCCTCCTGGGCCACCTCTCTTCCATCATCGCCCTAAGCGCTTTCTCAAAGAGACATAGAAGTGGTATTGTAACGCTGATAACGGTGTCATCGCCACTGGCCATGTTGGTGGAGTACTCAAACAGCACAAAAGGGCACACAGGTCTCGCATGGAGGCCCAATCATTGGTGGTGAAGTGATGCTGTTCCAGCAGTGCGACTGACACGTGCGTGCTGCAGCTGAAACTCCACTATGGCCTGCTGCTGCTCGCACAGTCTCTCCAGCATGTGCAAGGTGGAGTTCCACCTGGTGGGCACGTCGCATATGAGGCGGTGAGCTGGAAGGCCGAGTTACGCAGTAGTGCAGACAGGCTGAGCAGCGGCAGGATGTGAACGCCGGAAGCGTGCACAGACGGCCCGCACTTTATGCAGCAGCTCTGACATGTCGGGTAGTTGTGAATGAACTTCTGCACCACCAAATTCAGCACATGCGCCAGGCAAGGGATGTGCGTCAAACCGGCTAGTCCCAGAGCTGCGACGAGATTTCGCCCATTATCGCACACCACCAGGCCGGGCTTGAGGCCCACCGGCAGAAACCACTCGTCGGTCTGTTGTTCAATACCCCGCCACAACTCCTGCGCGGTGTGGGGCCTGTCCCCAAACATATGAGTTTCAGAATGGCCTGCTGACGTTTACCCGGGCTGTGCTGAAGTTGGTGGTGAAGGTGTGTGGCTGACTGGATGAGCTGGTGGAGGCAGAGGAGGAGGAAGCCGAGGAGGGAGGCTACAGGAGGCAAAGAATGATGCCCTGCGATCCTTGGCGGCGGAAGGACGTGCGCCAAGGAACTCTCCGCCTGGGGCCCAGCCGCCACTACATTTACCCAGTGTGCAGTTAGGGAGATATAGCTGCTCCTGGCCGTGCTTACTGGTCCACGTATCTGTGGTTAGGTGGACCTTGCCACAGATGGCGTTGCGCAGTGCACACTTGATTTTATCGGATACTTGGTTGTGCAGGGAAGGCACGGCTGTCTTGGAGAAGTAGTGTCCACCAGCCTGAATGACAGCATTTCAAAGGCCAGTAGTTTTAAAATGCTGGCATTCAGGCCCAAGGCTCGAGGGTGGCTAGGTGGGAATATACGCTTTCTCTCCAAGGTTTGTGAGATGGAGAGCTGAACGCTGCCGTGTGAGATGGTGGAGATCCTCTGTTTGGTGTGCGGCAGGTGCCAACATTCCTCCCGAGGCGGAGGAACAGGCCGAGGCAGCAGCAGAAGAGGGAGCATGGGGAGCCTGAGTGAGTTCCTTGTTTTTAAGGTGTTTACTCCACTGCAGTTCATGCTTTGCATGTAGATGCCTGGTCATGCAGGTTGTGCTAAGGTTCAGTACGTTAATGCCTCGCTTCAGGATCTGCTGGCACAGCGTGCAAACCACTCGGGTCTTGTCGTCAGCACATTGTTTAAAGAAGTGCCATGCCAGGGAACCCCTTGAAGCTGCCTTTGGGGTGCTCGGTCCCTGGTGGCGGTGGCCAGTAGCAGGCGAACTCTCTTGGCGGCGGCTGTTCTGCTTTTGCCCCCTGCTCCCTCTTTTTGCTACGCTGTTGGCTCGGTCTCACCACTGCCTCTTCCTCTGAACTATGAAAGTCGTGGCACGACCTTCATTCCATGTGGGGTCTAGGACCTCATCGTCCCCTGCATCGTCTTCCACACAGTCTTCCTCCCTGACCTTCTGTTCGGTCTGCACACTGCAGAAAGATGCAGCAGTTGGCACCTGTGTTTCGTCATCATCAGAGACGTGCGGACTCTGATGAGGTGGTATTCCCATGTCCTCATCATCAGGAAACATCAGTGGTTGTGCATCAGTGCATTCTATGTCTTCCACCACTGGGGAAGGGCTAGGTGGATTCCCTTGAGAAACCCTGTCAGCAGAGTCTTCAAACAGCATAAAAGACTGCTGCATAACTTGAGGCTCAGACAGTTTCCCTGATATGCATGGGGGTGATGTGACAGACTGATGGGCTTGGTTTTCAGGCGCCACCTGTGCGCTTTCTGCAGAAGACTGGGTGGGAGATAATGTTGTGAACGTGCTGGATCCACTGTCGGCCACCCAATTGACTAGCGCCTGTACCTGCTCAGGCCTTACCATCCTTAGAACGGCATTGGGCCCCACCAAACATCACTGTAAATTCTGGCGGGTACTGGAAGCTGAGGTAGTTGGTTCACTAGGACGTGTGGCTGTGGCAGAATGGCCACGTCCTCTCCCAGCACCAGAGGGTCCACTAACACCACAACCTCGTCCGTGTCCCTTACTAGATGTTTTCCTCATTGTTACCATTCACCAATCACCACAATAAGAAAAAAAATATTTGGCCCAATGTATTGATTTCAAATTCAGGCCTTTTTTTTACAGGCACCTAACACTATCTGTCTATTTATTTATGTAGCGTATTACACTAATCCAGGCACAGCAGTAACCACTGATTTAGGGGATTATCTCTTTTAGGGCTAGTATTTAGGCCCTGGATGAAAGGTATCCTTTTATGGACAGATTTATACTTGGCCTGCCACAGCTGGAACACCAGATATATGTGCCATTCAGCGGGGTAGTGATATGTTCTAAAGCCATTTGTGGCATGTATTAGTGGCAAAAGAAATATATATTTGCCGTTCAACGGTGCAGTTATATGTTCTAAAGCCTTTTGTGGCAGTGTCAGCAGGGGTCACTTCAAGAGGCCTGAGCTCCCAGTGTCAGCTAGCGGTCGTGTCTTGACCAGCAACCCAGCGTTTCTTGAATGGTTGACTCGATCTTCGACTTTGTCTCAAGTGACATCACACACCCCCAGCCAAGAGTCGGTGGGTTCGTCAGACACAACCCTTAGTTGGCATGGCCCGGAGCAGGCCCTGTGCCCTCACCTGTCTTCAACCTGCCTCTGTCCTTTTCTGTTCCCTCAGCCAGGGAAGTATTGTATGCTGTGTGCTCAACTCCACTATACAGTAAGGACGAGCTACTAGAAGAGAGTCAACAGCTGCTGGCTAGCCAAGATGTGGAGGAGACCTCTGCCGCTTCCTCCACTAGGTGGACAAGTAGTGATGAGGATAGTGGCATGGGAGCTGGTGTTGCGAGCGGTCAGGGTCCTGACCCAGAGATGTTTGAGGAGAACATCAGTGACGTGCAGACAGTACTCGATGATGATGATGTAGCTGCACTTGGGAGCCGGGTGACGATGGGGCTTCATCATCATTGGGAGAAGAGGTTGGCAGCTCGCCCGTGAGGGAGCGGCTGAGCCAGAAAGTCGCTACCGTGGCCGTGAGTCAGCAGGGTGACAGCAGTGGGAGGTCGGGAGCCAAATGTGCCTGGGGTAGACCACCCACTTTGCAGGAGCCTACCTGCCCAGAAAGTAGTGGAGCACAGGTTCCCGGAGGCAGCAGTGGTAGCAGTCAGTCAGTGTGCGTAGTGCTGGGGGTAAAATCACTTACTTCGCGGTGTGGCAGTTTGTTCGTTAAGCCGCCGGAGGAGGTGAACATGGCCATATGTAGAATATGTGGGCAGAAGGTGAAGCAACTGCTGCTTCACCCAGTGGCACGCACCCGATTTCAGGCAGTCAAGGCTTTACCACCTCTGCCGACGGGAGCTGTCTGTCCTTCCCATCATCTGCTGGTCCTGATGATTTTGCTCCGCGCCCTCCTACTCCTCATCAGTCATTCCATCAGCAATCGATCACCAAAGCAATTGCCAAGAGACAACAGTATGCGTGCACTCATCCAACGGCGCAGAAGCTAAACGTGTTCTTGTCCAAGTTGCTGGTGCTGCAGTCCCTCCCTTTCCAAGTGGTGGACTCTGCACCTTTCAGAGAACTGATGGCTTGTGCCGAGCTGAGGAGGAGTGTCCCAAGCCGTCATTTCTTTGCCAAAAAGGCAGTACCAGCCCTGCACACACATGTAGAACAGAAGGTGGGCCAGTCCTTGAGCCTGTCAGTGTCTGCCAAAGTGCACGGCAGTGCCGAAGTGTGGAGCTTTAACTACGGTCATGGACAATACATGTCCTGTACAGCCAACTGGGTGAATGTGGTTCCTGCACGGCCACACCAGCAACTTGGCCAGGTGATGCCGCTGACGCCTCCATGTTCTCACACCGTTGGTCCTGCGACAATGTCTGCCTCTGTCTCCTCATCCTCCACCATGGCCTCAGCCTCCAATGCACGGATAATTCACAGTGTCCCTCCAGCATACCACATGTGCAGGGCACAGCGTTGTCATGCTGTTCTGCACCTCGTTTGCCTGGACGAACGGAGTCACACAGAGGAGGAACTGCTCCATATCCTTCATCAAGAAATCGAATCCTGGCTTTCTCCGTGACAACTGAAACTCTGAACCATAGTGACCGACAACAGGAAGAACATGGTATCGGTGATGCGTCAAGGAGGGCTGGGCCATGCACCCTGCATGGCACACGTGTTCAATCTGGTTGTCAAGCGGTTCCTGAAGTCTTCCACCCATCTGCAAGACATCCTAAAAATGGCCAGGAAACTTTGCATGCACTTCAGCCACTCATACACCGCAAAGCACACCCTCCTTGAGCATCAGCGGCAGAACGGCATCCCCCAACATAGAATGATATGCGACGTTTTAACCCGTTGGAATTCCACCCTTCATTATTTGTCAGTCGGCAGGACTACGGGATCAACGACGTTATTCCACTGGCTGGTCAGGGGACAGGAGACGTGGCACCTAGATCTCATGGCCACATGAGCCCTGTGGGGGCTGAACTGGAAGAGGAGGAGGAGGGGAAGGAGCACAGGCAATGTGTACTGAAATGGGTGGTTTTTCTACACAGGTGACAGGAGAGGAGGAGCAGGAGCAGCCAGAGGAGCTACAGGGTGATGAGGAAGAGGAGTCAGAGGACGCAGACACACCGTGGCAGTATGCAGTAGAGATGGAGGCGGGAGTCCTTCCGAGTCACTTGCACAAATGGCCGATGCATGCTCACTTGTTGCGTAGTGACAGCCGAATTGTTACCATTTGGCAGAGGGATGACTCCTGGCTCTCCACCTTGTTGAATCCTCACTACAGGTCTAAAATGGGGGCCTTCTTTACACCCGCTGGGACGGAGGACAAACTTAACCACTATAGAGACATCCTATGTACTGTAGTTAGTTGGCCGCTGCCTTTCTGCGCTATCGTCCATCCTCTCACAGGTCTGACCGGGGGAAGGGGGACTCTGTGCTTACGTTCCACTGCCATGGCTGCTGGGGGGGGGTGGCAGGAGCAGTACCAGCTCCATCAGCAGCAGCCTGAGTCTACAGTCGCTGATAAGCTGCTTTCTTCACCCGCATACTGAAGAAACTACTCACAGCAGCTAGACATAGAGCAGGACCTGGTGGCATACTTGGACAGCCCCCTGCCATCCCACATTGAAGATCCACTGGATTACTGGGCAGCCAAACTCTATTTGTGGACGCAACTGGCAGAGTTTTCCCTTTGAAAAGTTGTCCTGCCCGGCCTGTACTGTGGAATCAGAGGGGGTGTTTAGTGCGGCGGGGGCCATAGTTTCCCCAGGAAGAACTCACCTGTCCACCCAAAATGTGGACAGACTGACCTTTGTCAAGTGGAATCAGGCGTGGATCCCCAGGATTTTCACCCACCAATGCCTGATGCATCAGACTAGATCATCCATGGTCTGTCATCGAGTCTCTGTGGTCTCCTGATGCTGCTGCCACCTCCACACTATGTCACCTTGCCACTCTGTGGTCTCCTCATGCTGCTGCCACCTCCACACTATGTCAACCTCGTGATGCTGCTGCCACCTCCACACTATGTCACCTCCTGATGCTGCTGCCACATCCACACTATGTCACCTTGCCACTCTGTGGCCTACTGATGCTTCTGCCACCTTCAGACTCTGTCATTGGACCACTCTGTGGTCTCCTCATGCTGCTTCCACCTCACAACTATGTCATTGTGCCACTCTGTGGCCTCCTGATGCCACCTCCACACTGTCAGTATGCCACTCTGTGGCCTCCTCATGCTGCTTTCACCTCACCACTATGTCATAGGGCCACTCTGTGGGCTTTTCATGCTGTTCACACCCTCCCTACTTCATGACTGGTCCACTATTTTGCCTTTTGGCCTGGCTGACATCATAATTTATTTTACCCCTGATCTGCCAGAAGGAAGAAAAAATGAGACGCACAATGGATCCTCTCTGTGTAGCAGCTGTAAGGCCTGTATGGTCCCATCAGAATTGGCTTGTGATTTAGTAGCCAAAAGCAGTAGTGGGTACAAAACACAGAAGACATGCATATATTCCATTCACGTGTCATCTCTGTTTTGGATCCACTCCTGTTTTTTTGGCATTAGCAATACTGATGGATTACTGACCAAATGCTGAGCGAATGAAGGTGGATGCTCAACAGACAGGATCCGTTTTTTGGGGGTTATCGTTCTGATGAATCAGAGGAAGGGCAAAATAATCTGTGACGTCAACAAAAACTTGCTGCTGACGCCGTCTCCACTCTGTCGGGGGCTCTACTTGTATAAGTGTTTAATACAAGAGGTTCTGTAGACATCTATGTGGAATCAGCTAATGACGGTGTAAAAGGATTGCGCTACTTCTTGGCGCTAACATCGACCTGAAAGGCTCATACTTGAGTTATTTGGTCAGTTTTGGCCCCGTGACTGCCCAAATAAGTGTGCAGTGATTCTAGGAGCGACGCCTGTCATCTTCATATCATACTGACACAGTATTATTTCACTACCACAGCAGACTCCCTTTGCGTGTTACTGCAAGGCACAGTGTTCTACACCACTATAAAAGCTCTCTGTAGCCAGGAAATAGCCGTTTTTAACGTGATTTTTAAAATTTCTTTAATCACTAGTAATAATGTCCAGGTCTTCTTGAGATATTTTGGTACATCACAGAAAAGCAGCGGAACGGTAGGTCAGAGAACCAGTGATACCCTTCTCCTGCTGGCGTTGCATGGTGTTCAAATGTATCTGTGTCCTGTGGGCACAGACACAATTGAGTGCAGGGGTCCCAAAAAGCAGGTGAAGTGACTCAGTGACTGGACCCCCCCTTCCCCAGTAAAGGTGCATAACGGGGCCTAGGGTAAGTGGTCCAACTGCACCAATAATGATCTGGCCCTGATTATCTAGGAGGTAGAGTTGAGCGGACACCTGGATGTTTGGGACCCGTGAAGCTTGGGGACCAATGACCCCGAACCCGAACCCCATTGAATTCAATGGGGACCCAAACTTTTGTGCACTAAAATGGCTGTAAAAAAAGTCCTGGAAAGGGCTAGTGGGCTGGAAAAGGAAGCAAAATGGCGTTAAGAGTAGGACAAGTGCCCTGCAAATTTGGATAGGGTAATAATTTACAATAACATAAAATACATACAAATTAAAAATAAACGTTCTAAACCTGAGCCCAAGTGAGTGACAGTGGCACCAGCCAACTAGCAAACAGAGGAGGTGGCAGCAATGCCACCACATCTGTTACCGTCACCAAGCATCTCCACCGTATTCCATGGAAGTGTTCAGCTATCAGTTGTTCTTCTCCCAAACACTGGAGAGAAATAGAAATAGAAAGAGGAAGTACCCCCCGGGCCCTGAATGGCAGCATTTCAAAATTCCTGGTCCTTTGAAATGCTGTCATTCTGTCTGTGTCACGATAGGTAGTTAAGCGAGGAAATAGCTGAACACAAGAAAACCAACTGAACAAATGACTAGGCCCTAAGAGCTAGGGAGAAAAGGGTCACCTCCTAGCGATCCCTAAAAGCTTTCCCTAAACTACTGTGGCCATGTGCATACCCTAATGGTGGATATGCACATGCCCTCGTGCCTAAATCTGTACACCCTGGGCAAACCCTAGGCTGTAGGGAAAGGGGAAGAGGTAACCTGGTTCTTCAAGCCCAGAGGAAGCAAACATCTCCCTAGAGGTCTAGATAAAAGACACAATAAGAAAGAACAGAGAGGACTTATCTAGAGCAGAGCTGGAGCAGACGATCCACCACACATCCAGAGCTCACAGGAAAGAACTATAACCCGCACAGGCCACTGGAAGAAGGAGGGATAAATAGCCTTACTAACAATCAAACCCAGTACACCTGAGAGAAGGTGATCCAGTTCAAACCCAAACCAAAACAAACAGCGAGGTCAGATATGTGCAGCCAGTCTGACAGACCTTCGCACGTTCACAGGGCAGGGCGTGACAGTCTGGTGGAGATGGATGGAGACTTTTAAAAACCTTATGGCGGTGGCTTTCCCACACTATGTGGTTCCCAGCCACCACATTTTTCCGGTTGAGCCATCCCTTCCCTGCACAACGAATTGGCGGACAAAATCGGTGTGCAGAGCGCAACGCCATCTGTGGCCATGTTTTGGTTAACATTTCCACGGTTATCAGGACTTTTTATTATAAATAGTAAAAAAAAGCATAGAAGCAACATTTAAAAAAGAGAAAATCAGCCACCTGTGGCAAAGTCCACATAACCACTGGTATGCGGACCAGTAAGCATGGGCAGGGACATTATATCTCACTAACTGCATACCGGGTAAATGCAGTGGCGGCTGGGCCTGAGGCAGTTTTTCACATGTCCTTCCGCCATCAAGGATTGCAGGGCATTTCACTTTGCCTACTGTTGCCTCCTTCTTCTCCTCATCCACTCAGCATAACACCTTCACCACCAACATCAGCATAGCCAGGTGAAACGATAGCAGGCTGTTCTATAACTCATCGGTTTGGAGGACAAACCCCACACCACGCAGGAGCTGTGGACGGGCATGGAACAACAGACCGATAAGTGATTGGTGCCAATCAGCCTCAAGCCTGGCCTGGTGGTGTGCGATAATGGGCGAAATCTCGTAGCAGCTCTGGGCCTAGCTGGTTTGACACACATCCCTTGCCCGGCACATGTGTTGAATTTGTTGGTGCAAAAATTCCTGAACAACTGACAGTGAAAATCAATTCAGTTAATCCAGCTCTTAGATTCTGGTGGGACAAATTTACTTTTATTGGTGGTCAAGGACCCCTGCGGCCTGAGCTCAAGATGTGACAGGCAAATAATTATATTAAATTTGTCGGTTAAATTGTTGATTAACATTTCCACGGTTATCAGGACTTTTTATTATTAATGGTAACAAAAACTATACAAGGAACATTTAAAAAGAGAAAATGAACCCGACCAGCCTTCCATCCTACAGGTCCCCATTTCACTCAAACCACTCCTTAATGCCCATTTACAAACTATTTACAAATTTACTGATAAAAACATATTTAAATAACTATAAGTCAGATAAACTACATGAACAAAAAAAACTATGTACATGCCTTACTCTTAACTTATAAGACCTCTAGGCCAGTCATATACAGCTGGCTCGGAGGGTGGGTTCCTGCACCAACATAGACCAGGTGGGTACACAATTGTCCAGCCAGGGCACAGTTATAGAGAATGAGGAGGAGATAAAACCATGTTCACATCAGGGTGGCACCCAAAACAGCTCATGGCCATTATTAAGGGAACAGATAGGACGATCTGTCACAAAGATTGTGACCGCCGAACAGTGTGCTGTCTTCCCCGCGCTAGAGTTCGACACATCGCGGATTGGGTTGACAGATTACTGGGAGGGGCTGGAGAAGACCCAGTGGTCATGGTCCATATCGGAACCAATGACAAAGTTAGAGGTAGGTGAAGAGACCTTAAAAATGATTTCAGGGATTTTAGGTCAAAAGCTTAGGGCAAGGACCTCAAAAGTAGTATTTTCTGAAATACTGCCTGCACCAAGAGCCACACAAGAAAGGCAGCGGGAGATTAGGGAGGTTAACAAGTGGCTCAAGAACTGGTGTAGGAAGGAGGGGTTCGGGTTCCTGGAGAACTGGACCGACTTCTCTGTCGGCTACAGGCTCTACCGTAGGGACGGGCTGCACCTCAATGGGGAAGGGGCAGCTGTGTTGGGGAGAAAGATGGCTAGAAGGTTGGAGGAGTGTTTAAACTAGGGACTGGAGGGAGGGTAATTACATTATAGGAGGGGAAGATAGTGCAGATAGAGGCCAAGGGGCAAGGTAGTGTGACTGGGGGAGGAATGGAAGGGGGGACTAGAACAGCTCAGAATGAAAGATGTAGGGTAAAAAATACACATAAACCTCTCAAATGTATGTATACTAATGCCAGAAGCCTGACTAACAAGACTGGTCAACTGGAATTAGTGATGTGTGAGGAGGACTATGACATAGTGGGAATAACTGAGACATGGCTGGATGATAGCTATGACTGGGCAGTTAATATAAAAGGTTACAATCTGTTTAGAAAGGATCGTCAAAACCGGAGAGGTGGCGGGGTCTGCCTCTATGTGAAGTCCTGTCTAAATCCTGTAATTCGAGAATACATTTGTGAGGGACATGAACATGTGGAGTCACTGTGGGTAGAAATACATGGAGCAAAAAACAATAATAAATTACTATTAGGAGTGTATTATAAACCACCTAATATACCAGAGTCCGCAGAAAATCTATTACTAAACGAGATGGACGAGGCGGCAAATCATAATGAAGTCGTTATTATGGGGGACTTCAACTACCCAGAGATAGACTGGGAAACTGAAAGCTGTACATCCCAAAAAGAAAACAGGTTCTTGGCAATAGCCAAAGACAATTACCTTTCCCAACTGGTTCAGGACCCCATTAGAGGGACGGCCATACTGGACTTAGTAGTAACCAATAGACCTGATAGAACAACAGATGTGCAGGTTGGGGGACACCTAGGAAATAGTGACCATAAAGTAATAACCTTCCAATTATCCTTCAAACGAGAGTTTTTTTCAAACTTCAAAAAAGCTGAATTTAGCCAATCTAAGCTGAGGCCATAGGCCTAACTAACTGGGACAAAGTCCTCAAAAATAAAAATACAACCACAAAATGGGAGATTTTTAAAAGCTTTGTAACATCTAATTGTGAGAAGTACATACCTTATAGGAATAAAAGGCTAAGAAACAATAAGAAACCAATGTGGATAAATAGAACCGTAAAGATAGCAATAAAGGACAAAAAGAAAGCATATAAATCATGTAAAAAAAAATAGAACATGTAAAAAACTAATAAAAATTGCCAAACTAGAGACAGAGAGATTAATTGCCAAAGAGAGTAAAACTAACCCTAAGATGTTCTTCAATTATTTAAATAGTAAAAAATATAAATCTTAAGGAGTCGGCCCTCTACATAGCAATGAGGGGGGTGTTGCAGAGAGCGACGAGGATAAAGCAAAACTATTAAATATTTTTTTCTTCACTATATTCACTGAAGAAAATAAACTGTCAGATGAAATGCAGAATGTAAAAGTAAATTCTCCATTAAAAGTGCCCTGTCTGACCCAGGAAGAGGTACAACAGCGACTTAAAAAGATTAAAATAGACAAATCGCCAGGAACTGGATTGCATACACCCCCGTATCCTAAGGGAATTAAGTGATGTCATAGCCAGACCTTTATTTCTGATATTTACGGACTCTATACTGACAGAGAATGTTCCACAGGATTGGCGCCTAGCAAATGTGGTGCCAATATTCAAAAAGGGTCCAAAAACAGAGCCTGGAAATTATAGGCCGGTAAGTTTAACATCTGTTGTTGGTTAAACTGTTTGAAGGGTTTCTAAGAGATGCTATTTTGGAGTATCTCAATGAAAATAAGCAAATAACGCCATATCAGCATGTATTCATGAGGGATCAGTCATGCCAAACGAATTTAATCAGCTTCTATGAGGAGGTAAGTTCTAGATTTGACAGCGGTGAATCAATGGATGTCGTATATCTGGACTTCTCCAAAGCATTTGACACTGTACCAAATAAAAGGTTAGTATATAAAATGAGGATGCTCGGACTGGGAGAAAATGTCTGTATGTGGGTAAGTAACTGGCTGAGTGACAGAAAACAGAGGGTGGTTATTAACGGTAGATACTCAGATTGGGTCACTGTCACTAGTGGGGTACCTCAGGGGTCAGTATTGGGCCCTATTCTCTTCAATATATTTATTAATGATCTTGTAGAAGGCTTGCACAGTAAAATATCTATTTTTGCAGATGACACTAAACTGTGTAAAGTAATTAATACTGAGGAGGACAGTTTTCTGCTACAGAGAGATATGAATAGATTGGAGGCTTGGGAACAGAAATGGCAGATGAGGTTTAACACTGACAAATGTAAAGTTATGCACATGGGAAGGAATAATGCAAGTCACCCATACTTATTAAATAGTAAAACACTCAGTAACACTGACATGGAAAAGGATCTAGGAATTTTATAATCAATCGTTTTTTATTGATTTTTCAAGAAAAGCACAAAGATATGCAATGCAACACATGAATTCCCTGAGACCTGTCGCAGCAGGCGAAATCAGGAGTACAAGAATACAAAAGTATAAGAGTACAAGAGGGTGAGGCACAAAACCCTCAATTAGCCTCATTACATGGTAAAGATCAGGTACATAAGACACAGATATGTACTGAATAAGGGGAAACAAAATAAGTAAGAGGGATAATAAGGACAGCGACAAAATCAGTAGGCACAAAATAAACAAAAGAAAGAAAGAAAACTAGCGAGCACCAGCGAGCACCACAGCAGTCAATACCTAGGCTAATATCAAACTATTCAAGGTTGATATCCGGAGTACAACTTCCAAGGGGACCATGTTTGATCTCTCATTTTCGGGTTTAATATAGTTGACGGAAGGACATGTTCATAGCGACATGTGGAGTTCAGGGATTGTACAATTTCAGAGAAGGAAGGGGAGTGAACCGACTTCCAATGCCTCGTGAGAACCAACTTAGCATTGAGCAATATATGCCCTACAAGGCGCCGGTATGCCACAGGGAAATCGTGAATGTTCAAAAATAAAAGAGCAAGAGCCGGGGATGCTTCAACTTGTAATCCAGTAATTTGTGACACAAGTGCAAATACCGACCTCCAATAGGGAAGAATTTTTGGGCATGACCATAATATGTGCAGCAGGGACCCGGTAGATCCACACTGTCTCCAACAGCACGCGGAAGTGGTGGGATACATAATGCTTAAGCGATAAGGGGTGAAATACCAACGCAGGACAGTTTTTACACCTGCTTCATAATGGGTTACACATTTGAAAGTAGATCCAATGAAACCTATTGCCCTTTCCCAAGAGTCGGCGGAGAAAGTGCAATGGAGGTCAGATTCCCACTTCGCAATAGGTGGAGACTTGACAAATTTGTTTTTTGCTTGGAAAGCATCATAAATGAAACGTGTGGTTTGTCTTTTGAATAGACACGGGAAGCGAAATAATCTGAGAACTTCTAGGTGTACTATAGGTGGTGAAGACAGAATTGCCTGAATGCAATGCCTCAATCTCAAATAAGTCAAAAATTGCGAAGGTGGAATCCGAAAGGTATGACACAGGTGTTCAAAAGTAACCACTTTCTTGTTGTTCAATAATTGGTTCAATGACCCAATACCTGCAGCGTACCACGAAGATAGATCAATGTCACCAATAAGCGCAGCTAGAGTGTGTAACGGGATATAGGTAATAAACTGAGTATCACATGACCCTTGAGTTTTATGAAGTAGCGACCATATTTGTAGAGCATGATTAGCTAAGATAAGAGGGTGTTTCACCGCCTCGGCAGATATCAGAGACATATACATAAGATCTTTCAATGGTAACCCAGGAGACAGATGAGCTTCCAAACCTAGCCACGCTTTCTCAGAAGAGTCATTCCACCATTCTCTGAGGAAGGAAAGGCAAATAGCCTTATGGTAATCTTTAATGGAAGGAAGACCTACCCCGCCAGCTTGTCTGCGTCTAAACATGATAGGTTGCGCCACTCTTGGACGTCCCCCTTTCCAAATGTACTTATTCAAAATGGCTTGGGCCTCTTTAAAAAATAACTCAGGAGGCTGGATTGGTAATGCTCTGAAAATATAAATCAATTTGGGCAGGGTCATCATTTGAAAGGAGGCAATTCTCCCAACCCATGAGATCTCTTGCATATTAAACTGGGCGAGGTCAGTCCTCATAGTTGAAAGTAAAGGTAAGTAGTTAACCTGATATGCGAGTGAACAGGGGTACGTAAGTCTAATCCCTAAGTACAGTAGGGATGATTCCTGCCAGTCTAACGGGAATAGATTTTGTAAAGTCCTCCACTCCACTCTAGGGATATTAATTGGCAAAGCTTGAGATTTAGAGTTATTGATTTTATAATAGGAATGGCTACCAAAATGTGTTATAATATCAAAGGCATGTTTCAGGGAATGCTCAGGATTTGCCACTGTGATGATAATGTCATCTGCATACAGTGAAATCACATGGGATACATCTCCAATACATACCCTTTCGATGTCAGGAGATAATCGAATGTGTTGCGCCAGGGGTTCCAGTGCCAGAATGAAAAGCAATGGAGAAAGGGGGCATCCCTGTCGCGACCCATTAGATATGTGTAGGCTCTCAGACAACACCCCGTTTACAAAAATCTTTGCCACAGGATTAGCGTAAAGGCCATGTATGGCATGAATAAAAGAACCCGCAAAGCCCATGTGTTCCAACACAGAAAAGGCGTATGTCCAATGGAGGTGGTCGAACGCCTTTTCAGCGTCAAGTGTCACAGCAACCAGAGATGTGTTTCTCAGTTCTGCTGCATTAAAAATGTTAAATAAACGCCTGGTGTTGTCTGAGGCCTGTCGATGTTTAACAAATCCCGCCTGGTCTTCTTTAATCAGATAGGACAAAACAGGGGATAGTCTAGATGCGAGAATTTTAGCGAACAGCTTAATATCAGAATTAAGAAGGGAAATAGGGCGAAAATTCTGGGGTGAGTCAGGGGATTTTCCCGGTTTGGGCAGCGTTACAATTAGGGCCATTAACATGTCCGACGGAAACGGGGTTCCAGACATGGTTCGTTGGTATATATTAAGTAAAAAAGGGGCAAGGATCGTATAGTTCAGTTTATAATATTCGTTGGAGAGTCCATCAGGACCGGGGGATTTGCCTGAAGGGAGAGAGTTAACTAATTTTTGCAGTTCTGCATCGTGGATGGGGGCGTTTAACGTCTCTAATTGAGCAGTAGATAGTTGGGGCAAGTCAGCTTTCTGTAAAAAATCCCGAATTAGAGTTTCGTAATCTAATGGAGGGGTAATGTGATCCTTTAAGTTATAAAGTGCTTCATAATATAGGCGGAACTGTTCGGCTATTTCCCTGGGATCTATCAATTTGATTCCAGTAGTGGGGTGGAGGATATACGATATTTTAGATTTAACCTGTTGCTGTTTGAGTTTGGACGCTAATAACTTCCCCGCCTTATTACCCTGGGCATAGTACTTAGCTTTAGAATATAGGAGTTTTTTATGATAATCCTTATCCAGGAGATACATGAGTTTGTCTCTAGCAGCTTTAAGGTCATTCCAAGTAGAACTATTTGGATTGCATTTGTTGCTGGTTTCCAATTCCTTAATCTTATCAACTGTGGCTAACAATTCCCTCTCACGGTTTCTCTTTTCCGTAAGACCTAGCTTAATCAAGATCCCTCTGATGTAGGCCTTATGGGCCTGCCATACTACTAGGGGATCAGAGACGGAGTCTTTATTATGTTGGAAATATTCCACTAATGCTTTCTCTATAGTCACTTTGTGTTTAGGATGGGAGAGTAAGTATGTATTATTCCTCCATATCGGAGGTGTAGAGTGTTGGTATTGATCCTCAAGCTGCAGTATAACGGGAGTATGGTCTGACCATTTAATCAGGCCAATAGAAGACGTACGGGAGTGAAATAGGGCAGTCTGATCTACCAGAAACATGTCGATCCTAGAGTAGGATTGATGTATGGGAGAAAAGAAGGTGAAATCTTTCTCATGGCCGTGTTGAGCACGCCATACATCAAACAAACCTTCGGAATGCAAGAGGAGGGAAAAGCTAGGGGTGAAACGTCTGTTTGGATTGGTAGAATCAAGTGACGGGTCTAAAATAGTATTAAAGTCGCCACAGATAATCAGTTTACCTTGCTGAACAGGGCGGATCTTCCGTAACACTTTACGCAGAAAAGAGACTTGGCGGACGGCAGGGGCATAGATATTTACAATAGTGTACTGGATGTTGTTCACTTTACATACCAGGATCACAAACCTGCCATGAGGATCAATAACCTGGGAGATCAGAGAAAATGAGACAGTATTTTTAACTGCAATAAAGACTCCCCTTTTTTTCTTATCAAAATGAGAGTGAATGACCACTGGAAACAAGCGGTGTTTAATCCGGTACGCATCAGACCGCAACAGGTGGGTCTCCTGGATGCAGATTATATCAGCCTTACCAGACAACGCTTCTTTCCAGAGATAATACCTCTTTTGAGGGCAATTCAATCCCTTGGAGTTGAGGGATAGTATTGTCAATCCCATGACCTCGCTAAAAGTCGCTGATGTAGACTGCCGCGGTGCTCGCAGGACACTAAAAGATAAAGCAATATATTAAACACAATATAAGGAAAAATAAAACAAGGTTGTGGATAATGCCAGAATAAAAGATAAAGAAGGCAAGATAGAGCAGGAACCCTATCTGCTCCTTGGGGCACAAAAATCTGCATGAAACCAGGTGTAGGAACAGTGTGTGGAAAAGAACGCATAGCAGAACACAAACTGCACTTTATGAAGGCAAACAGAATAACGCAACTTAGCCTTATTGAGAGCCTCCTGCCAAGGAACGTGACGGAGACTTTTGAACAGTCAATAAAGAACTGAAGAAGTCATGTAGATTCAGAACACTTGGGGATCACAATCCATGCGGTCTTCACGGCTTGACCACGACGGTGTCTTCCCAGGAACAGGTATAGAAGAAAAGGTCCAACAAGGTATACGACACCCTCGAATCACCTCATGTTACTACAGAAGAGCCCCGTTGTTGAGGAGGGCGAGTCTCAATAGCAGTGGCAGAAATGTGCCAGGAGTGGAGTAGAGATTTACCATCTTCAAGGGATCTTATAGGGTATGTGCGGTTATCTTTGTAAACCAGCAGCTTCATGGGATAACCCCATTTATAGGGTATACCGTGTTTCCGCAGTGAAAGAGTAACTGGAAGCAGGTCTCTGCGTAACTTAAGTGTGGCAGCGGACAGGTCAGTGTACAACTTCACAGATTGATAAGGGGCAGGAAGGGGCCCCATCTTCCTTGCAGCTGACATCACAGCCTCTTTGGTAGAATAAAAGTGGACTCTTGCTAAAGTGTCCCTAGGAACATCAGCGTCCAGGTATTTGGGTTTGGGTACCCTATGAGCCCGGTCTATAATAAGATCTTGTGGAGAGAGGTCAGGCAGCAAGGTTAAAAACAACTCTTGAATATATGAGGACAGTTCAGAACTGGAGATATTCTCCGGAATGCCGCGGAATTTAATATTGTTCCGACGCAATCTATCCTCCATATCAGCAATTTTCAGCTTAACACTTTCCATCTCATCAGCAAGATTGTTATGTGCATCAATAACCTCATTCTGAGAAGAGGCAAACAACGCCATTTTGGATTCGACATGTTGAATTTTATGATCCACCTCTTGCATTTTAGAGGACAAAGGGGCAATCATGGCTGCCAAATCCCCCTGCATCGATGCTCTTAGCGCTAACAGCATTTGCTTCAGAGTGTCTTCCGACACCAGTTTGTCTGAGGCAGGATAGTTAGAGAAAAAGTCCTCAGGTGGGTGATGAGGTGCTGCACTGACCTGAGTTGCCGTGGTGAAGTCCGTCCTCGGCTTCCTTTTCACAGGGCTGGAAGAAGGTGAGTGAGCCACAGTCCCTGCATGTCCCTGCGCCGCTCCGTGAACAGAAGATGCATCTCCTAAGTCTTCTGGTGTGGCTGGGAGTGAAGGGTGTGGAGAGTATGGAAATTCTGCAGGGTTCTGAGGAGGAGGTGAAGGGTGTGGATCGGGGAGTGCAGCAGGAGACATAGGAAGAAGCGGTGAGGCAGCAGACCGAGTTTCACTGCCATGAGGCCGGGCGCCATCTTGTAATCCTCCTCGGTCAAAATATTTCTCCAAGCCCTCAGTATTCACTCTCGGGAGTAATCTCTTCGACTTCCCCATCTCAACAGGATAGCAGGCAGCCAAATTAGTCTTCAAAAGAAGCTGCTGGGCAGTTGCTTTGCTGAACACTAGTCGCTGGTGTGCAGGAGCTGCACGTTCAGGCGTCCATTACAAACGGCGGCCAAACCACGCCCCGGATCTAGGAATTTTAATAAACAGCAAATTAAGCTGCAAAAACCAGTGTCAGGCAGATACTGCCAAGGCCAATAAGATAATGGGTTGCATCAAAAGGGGCATAGATGCCCGTGATGAGAACATAGTCCTACCACTTTACAAATCACTAGTCAGACCACACATGGAGTACTGTGTACAGTTCTGGGCTCCTGTGAACAAGACAGACATAGCAGAGCTGGAGAGGGTTCAGAGGAGGGCAATTAAAGTAACAACTGGAATGGGGCAACTACAGTACCCTGAAAGGTTATCAGAATTAGGGTTATTCACTTTAGAAATAAGACGATTGAGGGGAGATCTAATAACTATGTATAAATATATCAGGGGTCAGTACAGAGATCTCTCCCATCATCTATTTATCCCCAGGACTGTGACGAGGGGACATCCTCTGCGTCTGGCGGAAAGATGGTTTGTACACAAAGATAGAAAAGGATTCTTCACGGTAAGAGCAGTGAGACTATGGAACTCTCTGCCTGAGGAGATGGTGATGGTGAGTACAATAAAGGAATTCAAGAGGGGACTGGATTTATTTCTGGAGTGTAATAATATTACAGGCTATAGCTACTGGAGCGGGGTCGTTGATCCAGCGAGTTATTCTGATTGCCTGATTGGAGTCGGGAAGGAATTTTTTCCCTTAAGTAGGGAAAGTTGGCTTCTGCCTCACAGGGTTTTTTGCCTTCCTCTGGATCAACTTGTAGGAAACAGGCTGAACTGGATGGACAAATGTCTTTTTCGGTCTTATATACTATGTTACTATGTATATGTTACTTGAGTGTGGCTGGGGGGGGATATGGAGGACACAGACTATACACCTCCAACAGAGGACAGCTTGTCGTTGCCTTTGGGCAGCCTGACAAACATGAGCGACTACATGCTGCAGTTACTGTGCAACGACTGGTGAGTTACACCCACATTCTAACTTGTGCTGATAACTAGGTGGCCACCCTGCTTTATCCCTGTTACAAGGACATCATGCCGTCCTTATTTCCTTCACTAAAGTGTGATCGGAAGAAGCCAATGCTGGTAGAAGCGCTGCTGATGGCAATCACACCTGACACCAGGGGCTCAGGGGAAGCACAAGGCGAAAGCAGAGGAGGAGGAGGAAGAAGTCACCATCGCAGCTGGGTAACCGCCCACACCTCAGAAGGCAGGCTTAGCATGGCTGAAATGTGGAAAAGCTTTGTCACCACACCACAACAAACAGCAACATCAGCAGATATGGAACGTCTTAGAAAGAGGCAGAATTTCAGCAAAATGATGAATTAGTCTGCCCAGGGGCGTAGTTAAAGGAGAAGCAGGGAAAGTGGCTGCTTTAGGGCCCTGACCCAGAATGGGCCCATCCAGGAGGAGGAGGACTAAAAGAGTTTGTCAGGACCCCCTAAACAGTATAATACAATAAAATTATATTCAATGGCAGTATAGACAGTGTAGAAAACGGATGGAACAGCTGGCGGGCCTGGTCTGAGAGAGCCATCTTTAGTAGCCACAGGAATGGGGGCAGCATGAAAGTTGCAAAAACATTATTGGGAAGTGTGGCCCCATTCAAAAATTTGCTGTTGGGCCCAGTCATTTCTAGCTACGCCACTGGGTCTACTGCATTCAACATCTGGGACTCCAAATTGGGAAAATAGCCTGAGCTTGACCTTTACAGGTGCTGGCCTGCCCTGCAGCCAGTGTATTGTCTGAATGTGTGTTTAGCACGGCTGGGAGTGTTATCACAGACAAGCGCAGCCTGCTGTCCACAGCCAATGTGGACAATCTCACGTTCATTAAAAATAACCAGGCATGGTTCCCACCGGACTTGTTCGTACCTTATGCAGAATAGACATGTATACCGGCCTCACCCAACCATTGTTATACCACAGCGCACTTACTCTTTGTTTTCTTTTTTATATTTCCCTATGTTTTGTGGTCTACCCCAATTAATAAAAAAAAACACAAAGAAAACCAAACACATTGTTATTGCCGACAACCTTTGGCTTCACAGTTAAAGACTTTATGTTAGGCAACAATGAAACCACCAATTGTAATGAATTAAGTTCCCTGTCTGTTCTGCAGTGCAGGGGTACTTGGAAAACAATCTGAAAGCCAACTAATTTACTGAATATATTTCCAAGTCAGGTATGCAGTGCAAGGGTTCTTTGAAAGACAGAAGGGGTAAAGATCCCCCAACAATCTGAACTCCACCTAATGTACTGAATATATATTGCCAAGTCAGGTATGTAGTGCAGGGGTACTTGTAAACAAATAAGGGGTACGTCCCTTATTTGACGCTCTCCTCATTCTTTTCGGTCAACGAAGTAACATACAAATTTAATAACACTTGTTCCCTGTCAGGTATGCCCTGCCCGTGTCATAAACAGAAAAGATTGGTTTAGGTCACACATCTATGGGACAGATGAATTTATTACACTTTGTTCCCTGCCCAATAAGCCCTGGTAGTGTGATAAAGATAAAAGATTGGTTAAGGCCACACCACTTTGAAAGAAATGAGGTGCACAGATCCCCCAATAGTCAGTACGCCACCTAATTTACAGAATATATATTGCCAAGTCAGGTATGTAGTGCAGCAGGAACACCACCTCCAAGCCTCTTGTGAATGACTGGCCTAACAACTGTTGCAATGTCCACCTACAATCTAGTCTGGATTTACTGTTTATTTTTTAAATGTCAGATACACAGCGCAGGCCTCAGGGTTACTTTATGGCAACAAATATTTTCTTTTCAACTACAATATCCCAGTGGAATTTACTGATTTTGTTTGATTTTAAGTATTTTTCCACCCCCAGTGACACAGATGGATTTACTGATTATTTTTCACTAGCAGATTGGCGGCGCAGGCAGTAAAGGCAGTTTATGTTAAAAATATATATTATTTTTTCACCCACATTGAAACAGATGGATTTACTGATTATTTTTTAACAATCACAAATGCAGTACACATAGCACATGTACTTTTTAGCACACAAAAAATAAAAAATCAGCCCAGAATCTGATGGATTTATAGAATTAATGACAAGGATATATGCAGCACAGGGGTACTTTACAGAACAAAATTGTCACCCTCTAGGTCCCTAAAATCACGGAAAAAAAACTGAGTAACAGTATCATTTTTCCCTTCCCCTGCACAGATATGCACTTAAAAAATGGGTACATTTTGCCAAGTGAAGTAAAAAGACTGGATTCAATTACTGTTCGTGGCACATATGCAGCTGCAAGTGCCCGTCACTTGCACAAAATGGCTGCTGACACTCACAGAAATATAAAAGTCTTTGTCACTGCGCTCATAAAAAAAAACTGCCATTGCACCCACAAGAAAAAAAAAGGTTGTAGATCGCTGAGTGAATACAATTCTGATATCAGATATTAATCAGCAAAGCTTGTTTCCTATTCTCTCCCTGAGAGCACCAGCAGCAACCTGTCCCTACACTAATAACAGCATGTGGTACTACATGACTCCAGCTTATATAGAGGCTGGATCACATGCTGCACTTAGCCAATCACAACCATGCCATTAGTAGGCATGGCTGTGATGGCTTCTAAGGGCAAAGTAGTTAGACGCTTGTTGATTGGCTGCCCAGCAGCTTTTCAACAAGCGCCATAAAAATCCGCCAAACAACGAACCCAAACTATTACGGAAATGTCCGGGTTTGGGTCTGGGTGCCAAAATTCCTAAAACTCGATACAAACCCGAACTTTACAGTTTGAGTTCTCTCAACTCTACTAGGAGGTAAACCAAAAGTGGAAGTGTTTGTATATGTACTGGTTGATTACTTAGTAAAATGTTATAGTAATCAAGACACGGTCAGTGCCTGGATTAGTATTTTAACAATTTAATACATGCACAATATAAAGCAAACAATTTATAAGTAGGTACAGTGTTGTTATATTATGCATCCAACAAAAACTCAGAGGTTCATAATGAATATCCTTAAAGGGTATCTGTCAGCAGATTCGTATCAATGATACTGGCTGACCTGTTACATCTGTGTTGGGCTCATGTTCCTATGTGTCCGCATTGCCGAGTAAAATTATATTTAAATATATGCAAATGAGCCTCTAGGAGCAACAGGAGCGTTACCATTACACCTAGAGGCTCTTCTGTCTCTGAAACTACTTTGAATGACAGGACCAGGCAGTGAATCAACATGGAGAGGGTGTTGCCAGTTGTAGAGAGATCAGAGTCTCTAGGAGTAATGGCAACACCCCCGTTGCTCATTTGCATATATTAAAACTTGACACTTAAATGACATAAACCTGGAAAAAAATGTCTTGGTTAAGTAGCATGCAGCCTCCCCAAATATAGATGACATATAAAGCTCAAGTTGTAACTAGCAAAAGTAACCTTGGTGAAAAGTGTCAAGTTGCACAGAAAAGATTTATTTTTAACCAAGGAAGGATAAGTATACTCAAGTGAAAATCCATTAGATACCTTAATAACCAAGATTTGTATAATGAAAGTCCACATTTATTTTACAACTGGTATGTTAATACATTTTTTTCATTAAAATAGTATCCATAGTTAAATATTATTTTTATCGCATTTTCCGCTGGAAACCATTTTCACTGTAAATGATGCATGATGTACAATTCTAAACACGTTATGGAAACTACCTGATATCCCCTGATTTACTTTTGATGCTTTGTACAGTCCAGGTGATAGTAATAGATTTTTAATGCATTATTTCGATATTTCTTGCTGTTCATGTAACATATTGTATGTTAAAGGGGTTAAACAAAGTATAAAACTTGCCCCCCAATTTCCGGGCCCCTAGCAGGCTGCGATGGGGACGAGCTACCATAGCATCACTCGTGATGCTGCACCCTCCCATCGCCAGATGTTTTGGCAGGGAGATGCAGCAGCGACCATGTGGTGATCAGGAGCAATGCGGGTGTCGGGGAGCGAGGTAATGTATTTTTTTTAATGTTAATTTCAAACTGTTTGTACACTCAGATGATGTGATCATGTATGAACGCAGCATCTGAGGGGTACAATGACGGGGGCGGCGCTATCGCAGCTCCCTGTCATTGCACCCGATACTCACAAAAAAACGTGCTTTGCGGCAAAGTATTTAGTTACAAAACCAATTTTTTGGTGAAAAGAAATTCGCTCTTCTCTAGTCTGGATTCACTTTTTATGCCCACTCAGGCGCCAAAGCTGGGAACTACAGCTATCTCTGCGTCAGCTATAGCTACAACCCCTGGTCCTATAACGAAAATCAAACTAGCCCCCCTTTCCATTTCACCAGTAGAAATACTGAATCCCACAAAATCTCTTCCACTATAATTGGTGTCAGACACATGACAGCACAGATATCGATTAGTTGTATGTGGGTATCATGCATCAGCAATGAATGGGTTAAAATTAGTGTTGAGCGAGCAAGCTCGGCAAAGCACAAGTTCGGCTCGAGCATCACTATGCTCGGCACATCGCGGAGTTCGGCCGAACACTGTGTGTGCTCGAGCGCGATGCTTTAGTCAGTGTATTTAAATCTAATTTAGCCTCTATTTCTATGCAGAGGATAATTGTACAGTAAGGGAATACCTCAGTGTAAGTTTGCGGCTTAGGAGTCCCTGCTCTGACTCCATATATAGCTACAGTTGTGTTCAAAATTATTCAACCCCCACTGAAATTGAGTGTTTTGGCCAGTTTGACATTGATTCTGATCATTTCAGTCAATCTTGTTTACAATTAAATCAAAGAGGCACTTGTAAGTCAGACAAATATAACATAACATTTATAATGAAATAACCACAAATGTCTTTTCTGTGCTCACATCATTATCAGTTTTATTCAACCCCCAAGTGACATTCAATCTTAGTACTTAGTACAACATCCTTTTCCAGTTATAACAGCTTTTAAACGTGAAGCATAGCTTGACACAAGTGTCTTGCAGCGATCTACGGATATCTTCGCCCATTCTTCATGGGCAAAAGCCTCCAGTTCAGTCACATTCTTAGGCTTGCGCGCTGCAACTGCTTTCTTTAAGTCCCACCAGAGGTTCTCAATCGGATTTAAGTCTGGTGACTGTGATGGCCACTTCAAAATGTTCCAGCCTTTAATCTGCAACCATGCTCTAGTGGACTTGGAGGTATGCTTGGGATCATTGTCCTGTTGAAAGGTCCAACGTCTCCCAAGCCTCAGGTTTGTGACGGACTCCATCACATTTTCATCCAATATCTCCTGGTACTGAAGAGAATTCATGGTACCTTGCACACGCTGAAGCTTCCCTGTACCTGTAGAAGCAAAACAGCCCCAAAGCATGATTGACCCCCGCCATGCTTCACAGTAGGCAAGGTGTTCTTTTCTTCATAGGCCTTGTTCTTCCTCCTCCAAACATAGCGTTGATCCATGGGCCCAAACAGTTCTAATTTTGTTTCATCAGTCCACAGAACAGTATCCCAAAACTTTTGTGGTTTGTCCACATGACTTTTTGCATACTGCAGTCGACTTTTCTTATTCTTTGGAGACAGCAAGGGGGTGTGCCTGGGAGTTCTGGGATGGAGGCCTTCATTACGCAGTGTGCGCCTTATTGTCTGAGCTGAAACTTCAGTACCCGCATCTGAGAAATCTTTTTTCAGTTCCTCAGCAGTCACACGGGGACTTTTCTCCACTTTGCGCTTCAGGTAGCGCACAGCATTAGAAGTCAGCATCTTCTTTCTGCCACGACCAGGTAGCATTTCAACAGTGCCCTTTGCCTTGAATTTGCGAATGATGCTTCCTATGGTGTCTCTTGGTATGTTTAGCATCTTTGCAATCTTCTTCTAGCCTTTGCCCTTCCCGTGAAGAGAAATCACCTCTTCTCTTGTCTTCCTGGACCATTCTCTTGACTTCACCATGTTTGTAAACACACCAGTAAATGTCTAGAAGGAGCTGCGTATCACAGTCATTTTACATCTGCCTAATTGGTGCCTATTATGCTTGATTGCTGCTCCTTGACATCCACAGGTGTTTTCAATACCTGATCGAAAACACTTGAATGAACCTCTGTTCTTAAGAGTGGTAGTCTTTAAGGGGTTGAATAATTGTGTTAATGAAGAAATCACAAAAAAAACATTTAATACTGTATTACAAAAACAATTGATGTCATTTTAGTTGCATTTGGTTCTTTAAAAAGTCCTTGTAAGATTTAATTCTGAACACAATTACAAATGTACACTAAATTCCCTAAAACCCTTTACAGCATTGGGGGTTGAATAATTTTGAAGACAACTGTATGTCAATATATGGAGTCAGTGCTTGGGGACACCCAGTATATTTAAATCTAATTTAGCCTGTGGAAAGTAAGAGAAGTAGGGCACTCACTAATACCTGGAACCAGTTCAAAACTTTATTAAAAAGAAAATCTATATAAAATTACCAAAAAAATGATAGCAGGTAGTGGGTAATAAATAGTATAAGCGATCCTCAGATAGGGAGGTATAAAAATAAATATCAATAAATTAAACTACAGTAATAATAGTAATAGCAGCTTTGAGTAATTAATTGTCCATATAATATTAGCTGTCCATAAATTCATCCATGCCAGTGAGAGTTAAAAAATTCATGAATAAAAAGTAGAGCAATAATGTCCTTATTCTAACTACATCCAGTAATGAAAGCGGCGTCCCGCAGCATCCCGCTTCACTCCCGGGCCTCAACACAAGCAAAGAACAGTCTTACCAGGGTATTGCCGACGTGGGTTGTTCTGCCCTCGACACAGTGCTCTGTGCAGTGGGTAGTGGCGCTGCGGTCTCAAAGGCTATTCCCGCCTGATGTTATCGTGCTAACGGCTTGTAGTGCAAGTTGACCCATAAGAGATGTCTGTCTCCTTCAGCAGTTTAGTACTTACACATTTATTTTGCGCCATATATTTTTTACAATTACTAAAAAACAAATATAAAATATATAAATCTAATTTAACCTATATTTCTGAAAAAGCTTGTGACGGGATTTGAACTCACAGGTTCTGCATCACAACCCAGAACTTTACCACTACACTATATAACCACAAAAAATGAGCGTGGGACAAACGCTCCAAATCCCGGCCCAGTCCCGTATAATACAAACACAAGCAAATGCCGGGTAATATTCAAAAAAACATTTTATTCACAGTATTATTAAAAACTGGAACAAAGTCCACAAATAAGAAACAAAATACATGATTGGTGATGATACAAAATACATAAAGGGGATTAGCCCTCGCAGGGGTCAGTGATGCAAGTCATTAATTGTATCCCAGTATACAATAGCTGAGAATTAAGCCCAAAGCATATGTAACAAAAGGTTTGTAAGACCTATGTATAAACTATACACCCAAATAGGTATGAAGGGCACTACACGTTGTATCTAAAAAGGGTAATAACAATCCAATATGAAGAAATACAAAAGCTAGTATACCTGGTACTATTCAAATGGTAACACCACCTGCGTCCCGTCCCGATGCGCGTTTCACCCGCACTTGGCTTTGTCAAGGGATCATGTGCACATACCTATTTGGGTGTATAGTTTATACATAGGTCTTACAAACCTTTTGTTACATATGCTTTGGGCTTAATTCTCAGCTATTGTGCGAGGGCTAATCCCCTTTATGTATTTTGTATCATCACCAATCATGTATTTTGTTTCTTATTTGTGGACTTTGTTCCAGTTTTTGATAATACTGTGAATAAAATGGTTTTTTGAATATTACCCGGCATTTGCTTGTGTTTGCACTACACTATATAGCTGCATAGGCAGTAACTTAAAAAAAAAAAAAAAGAGACTTCTACTGTACAGGAATACTTAAGTATTCCTCTACAGTAGAAGTCTCATATTTTAAATATATATAAACAAATTAGAGCCTAGGCCATCTTTACGTAGAGCAACAATTCTTTTTTTTCAGATCCTCAGAGAGTTCTTTGCCATGAATTGCCATGTTGAACTTCCATTGACCAGTATGAGAGAGCGATAGCACCAAATGTAACACACCTGCTCCCCATTCACACCTGAGACCTTGTAACACTAATGAGTCACATGACACGGGGAGGAAAAATGGCTAATTGGGCACAATTTGGCAATTTTTTACTTAATGGTGTACTAACTTTTGTTGTCAGTGGTTTAAACATTCATGGCTGTGTGCTGAGTTATTTAAAGTGCACACCAAATTTAAACTGTTATACATGCTGTAAACTGACTACCTTACATTGTATTAAAGTGTCATATCTTCAGTGTTCCAACCATTCTGCCCGTATCCCCTGAAGACACCAGATTAGCTGGCAAAATATGTCAGAGTAAGTGCTTGATTAGTTTTTAGGCAGCGTGTTCACTAGGTATTAGAGATAGAACGACAAAACATAGTTAGTGATGTCGCGAACATAAATTTTTCCGTTTGCGAACGGCGAACGCGAACCTCCGCAAATGTTCGCGAACATGCGAACAGGGCGAACCACCATAGACTTCAATAGACAGGCGAATTTTAAAACCCACAGGGACTCTTTCTGGCCACAATAGTGATGGAAAAGTTGTTTGTTGACTAACACCTGGACTGTGGCATGCCGGAGGGGGATCCATGGCAAAACTCCCATGGAAAATTACGTAGTTGACGCAGTGTGTGGTAAGTTGTTATCGCAATGCGATTAATACAGGTTATATAAATCGCATTGCGAATTCAACTTAGAGCTGGGTTCCTAATGGTTGTATTGCTAAAATATAACGAAGATTGAGAATATAGCGCTATATTCTCAATGTTCATTATATTCTAGCAATACAGCCATTAGGAACCTAGCTCTAAGTTGAATTCGCAATGCGATTAATACAGGTTATATTAATCGCATTGGGATTACAACTACTAACACTGCAGCTTCAGAATAAATCTAAGATGGATGCCGTCCTTGCTTTTTGATAGGAGGTGGGAGGGTCTGGGGGTGAGACTGATGTACTAGCCCTAAAAAGGGCTTTATGGGGTGCTGTCAGGACACTGTCCTTACAGCAGAGATCTGATGAGTCTTTCAGGACTGGAGTGGACACTGAATACACTAGCCTAGCTATCGATTTCCCTATTAAATAAGCAGCAGCTACACTGTCCCTCCTCTCACTAAGACTGCAGCTTCCGAATGAATCTAAAATGGATGCTGTCCAGGAGATGGGAGGGAGGGTATGCTGATTGGCTGGAATGTGTCTGCTGACTGTGAGGTACAGGGTCAAAGTTTACTCAATGATAGGGGGTGGACCGAACATCGCATATGTTCGCCCGCCGCGATGAACGCGCAGCAGCTATGTTTGCCGGGAACTGTCCGCCGGTGAATAGTTTGGGACATCTTATTTGCAAAATAAACTTAGAGCTGGGTTCCTAATGGTTGTATTGCTAGAATATAACAAAGATTGAGAATTTAGCGCTATATTCTCCATCTTCGTTATATTCTAGCAATACAACAACCATTAGGAACTCAGATCTAAGTTTAATTCGCAATGCGATTAATATAACCTGCATTAATCGCATAGTGAATTCAACTTAGAGCTGAGTACTATTCGCAATGCGAATAATACTTACAATTATTAATTTGCCTATACCAAATGTAAATATGCAACCAAATGTGGCAAAATACACAAAAAAATAAAATAAAAAATGAAAAAATTATAAAAATGCAGATGCGTTTTTGATGCGTTTTCTATCAAAAACGCCCAAATGACCCCTCTGGGGTTCAGATATCTTGCTTTGGAGGCAGCAGAACGTTGGTGGTAGTCATAGTCAACCGTCATATACAATCAAATAGAGGCATCAAATGGATTCGCAAAGCGATTAATGCAGGTTATAGTAATCGCATTGCGAATTGAACTTAGATCTGAGTTCCTAATGGTTGTTGTATTGCTAGAATATAACGAAGATTGAGAATATAGTGCTATATTCGTTATCTTCGTTATATTCTAGCAATACAAGCATTAGGAACTCAGATCTAAGTTGTAATCGCAATGCGAATAATACAGGTTATATTAATTGCATTGCGATTTACAATTACTAACACTGCAGCTTCAGAAAGAATCTAAGATGGATGCTGTCCTTGCGTTTAGATAGGAGGTGCGAGGGTCTAGGAGGGAGGGTATGCTGATTGGCTGGAATGTGTCTGCTGACTGTGAGGTACAGGGTCAAAGTTTACTCAATGATAAAGTATAGGGGCGAACGCGAACATCGAATATGTTCGCCCGCCACGGCGGACGCGAACAAGCTATGTTCGCCAGCGAATAGTTCGAGCCATCTCTACTCATCATTCCCCTGCAATTCCTACATCATGCTGTGATAGTAACAGTGTTACAAAACAATACTTACTTTAAAGAAACCAAGTGACACAGCTGAGATTTTTAACTTGTTTTATTAGTCAACAGATATGTAAGACATAATAAAAGTTACGTTTTATCTGAGGAGCTAATCAGCACGTGAAAAAGAAGACTTATTGACCATTTGTAAATAATATCATCAGTGTTGTCCCATGAAAAGATAGAATAAAATATTTACAAAAATGGGAGGTGTGTACTCACTTTTGGGAGATACTGTACATATCAAAAAATATATCTTTATTGAAATCAATAAAACAAATAAATAGATGCATAAATTGGCATAGACAAACACAAGCACGTGGAGAGTGCACAAAACAAGTCGGGACATCATCAAGATATAGCATTGCATGTAGTGGAGAAGGTGGGATGAAAAAACAAGTATAAATAAATACTAAATCAAACCATGTGGCTCCCCCACCTAGGATAAAAAACTATGATTCACAACATATACACAATACAGACCCGGCTAGTGGCACCTCCAAGAGACCCCGACACGTATTTCGTGTCAGCTTCCTCGGGGGGAGTGCGGCCCCATTGATAAAATATACTCCATACTCCGTACACTGATGAGTTTTAAGCGCACAGTGAATGGTGGGCTTAAGGCAGGGAAAAGAGTAGTAAAAAGAGAACATTGATTATTAAAGTATAGATAGATATAGATAGTTTAATTAGGGCATTAGGGACAACATATTAAAAGTTTATGTATGTAAAGGTTTAGTTACTCTTTAAAGAGGTTGTCTAAAATTGACCAAAAAAGTCCAAGAGGCAGGACATCCCGTGAAAAAAAAAAACTCACTTTGTTGGCTCATCCGCGTGCCAGCACCATGGCTCCCATCCCTGTACGGTGTTATGTACCATCTAAGTGCACGTCACATGTCCATGTGCCTGGATTTAAATGTATGGCAGCTCATAGATGGTGTAAATGATGATAAATGTGTGGTCAGAAAGTGGTTAGCCCACACAGAAATGACACTTGTGCCTAGATTTAGGCCCAATGGCATTGAAAAAGTCACAATCCCATTGGTTTGTGGCTTTTGTTTTACACTGGAAAATTGGCATAGAGGGTGATTAATATCCCTTATAGGATTTCTGTATGAAAAGTATGGTAAATTGCTAAAATCTCTAACCGTGGCTACAGACAACCTGCATTTTATCAACTAAATGGGTTGAGAAGAATGCAGGTAGGATAGGACATGCTCTGTGTTCTGCCTATAGAGGAAGGCTAAAATAACACACCACATTATCCCAGTTTGTTCTAAGCACAGAAGAAAAAAATTAAAGAATAAATATGTAAATTGACAAACAAATAAAAAGTATGACTAAAGTTATATTATAAAAAAATAAAATAATAATCCCTATGTCCCTATGACAGAGTCTGTGTTATATCAAATTCACACAAATTAATACCTGTCCCTTTTATATCATCTTTACTTTTATGTAATATAAGAAGAGAAAACATGTTTAGAATTTATATCACTTATTTTCAGTATCAAAAAAAGAAAATCCCTTCCCAAACCACCCACTAGTTCCTGGAAGTGAGAAAGAATTTTCTATCGGGTGGGCAAAAGCCTAGAATCCAATACGGTTTGCAACATATCTGTTCCTCCTTTTACTCTACACACATTTCTTTCATGGGAGATACCTGTTCCTAATTTTGTCTCTCTAGCTTCACCTCCTTCTGCCATTACTCCTACAGTAAAAATCTCTGTACACAGGGGCTTTGCACTCTCTTATTGATCCCACACAAAACCCAGAAACTGGAAACCCTCTAGATAAATTGGTGACATTTGTTCTTGGACCTTACAGTGATGGTGTCATTTGGAAAAAGTTCACAGAATTGGTATTGTTATACACAAGAGAGTGTGGGGATTATTTTATCTGATCATTTATCTGGTTAAACTAATTATGTTAAATTACAAAAAAAAAAAAAAAGGAAGTTTACCTTTTCCCCTTAGTTTTCCCCCACATAAAATTTGCTAAACATAAAGATTTTGTTCTGTCTTGATACCACATTAAAGTCCCATATTTGCCTCGAAAAATAAATATTCATCTTTAGAATTTGACACTCCAAAAGGTGAATTTTTGCTATGAACATTCAGGTATCATAAGACCTTGGTCTTGAAAGGGTGAAAGGAATTATCCTAACCTGAAAAGCCCACCCATGATGCCTGGGCCCCTCATACAGAGAATAGTTACCTGGTCCCCGATGCCTATGTCCTTTTGGATCCCTCCACGGAGCGCAGATCACAAAATCTGTCAATACACCGCTGATGTGCTACCCCTTCGTCATGTGTGACGTTACACATGACACCAGGGGGTCAGGTCACCGAAACTATTCTCTGCATCAGGGGACCAGGCATTGTGGGTGAGTTTTCCAGGTTTACCTGACTCTCAAGTGCTGATGTTTTGGTGATCCCCATTTAATGACACTGACATGTGACAGCTGCAGTCAGTCTTTGACCTGAGCAGTCATGTGACAAGCTTACTGGCAGCACCTCAGTATCAGCACTGGAGCAGCAAGAAACGGTTGACCAGTGTTTTTTGGGGATTATAATTACAGTTGAGCGAACACCTGGATGTTCGGGTTCGAGAAGTTCGGCCGAACTTCCCGAAAATGTTCGGGTTCCGGATCCGAACTCGACCTGAACTTCACCCCGAACCCCATTGAAGTCAATGGGGACCCGAACTTTTGGGCACTAAAAAGGCAGTAAAATGTAGGTAAATCCCCTGCAAACAAATGTGGATAGGGAAATGACCTAAAATAAAATAAAATAATAAAAATGAACCAATATAAATTGGCAACTTGGAGGAGGAGGTGGAATAGGAGGTTAGGGTGGCATCAGGTGGGAATGCTATGGGAGTTGATGTTCTCATTACAGCCAAAAAGGATTCATGTCTGCCTGCAGTGCCACAGGCCTCATTCACAGACTCAGGGCCATGGCACCGGCAAAGAGGAGAGCGGTCCCGTAACAGCAACACAGGCCTCAGGTCAACCTGCAATGGAACAGGCCATTATCATTTACGTAGGCCCCTGACACCAAGACAATGGGGTGGTCATTAGACAGTAAAAAGAGTTAAATGTCTGTCACCAAGACAGCAAGCAAGTATGTGACAGTTAGGCCCCAGACACCCAGACAGAGGAGAGAGGTCCCATAGCAGCAAAAGAGGCATCATGTCACCCACCAACGGAGAAGGCCACTTTTAGATATTTAGGCCCCAGGCACCCAGACGGAGGAGAGGTTCATTCAACTTTGGGTTGCCCCGCAAAATAATGATAAAATTAGAAAAAAGAGGATTCAATAAAGAAGTGCCCTGAAGTACAAGAATATATGGTTAAGGGGAGCTAGTTATAAATGTCTATTCTGCACAAGGGATGGACAGGTCCTGTGGGATCCATGCCTGGTTCATTTTTATGAACGTCAGCTTGTCCACGTTAGCTGTGGATAGGCGGCTGCGTTTGTCAGTAATGACGCCACCTGCCGTGCTGAATACACATTCAGACAAAACTCTGGCTGCCGGGCAGGTCAGCACCTCCAAGGCATAAAAGGCTAGCTCTGGCCATGTGGACAATTTGGAGACCCAGAAGTTGAATGGGGCCGAACCATCAGTCAGTATGTGGAGGGGTGTGCAGACGTACTGTTCCACCATGTTAGTGAAATGCTGCCTCCTGCTAACACGTTCCGTATCAGGTGGTGGTGCAGTTAGCTGTGGCGTGGTGACAAATCTTTTCCACATCTCTGCCATGCTAACCCTGTCCTCAGAGGAGCTGGCAGTGACACAGCTGCGTTGGCGACCTCTTGCTCCTCCTCTGCCTTTACCTTGGGCTTTCACTTGTTCCCCTGTGACATTTGGGAATGCTCTCAGTAGCGCATCTACCAGCGTGCGCTTGTACTCGCGCATCTTCCTATCACGCTCCAGTGCAGGAAGTAAGGTGGGCACATTGTCTTTGTACCGGGGATCCAGCAGGGTGGCAACCCAGTAGTCCGCACACGTTAAAATGTGGGCAACTCTGCTGTCACTGCGCAGGCACTGCAGCATGTAGTCGCTGATGTGTGCCAGGCTGCCCAGAGGTAAGGACAAGCTGTCCTCTGTGGGAGGCGTATCGTCATCGTCCTCCGTTTCCCCCCACCCACGCACCAGTGATGGGCCCGAGATGCGTTGGGTGCCACCCCACTGTGAACATGCTTCATCCTCATCCTCCTCCACCTCCTCATCCTCGTCCTCCTCGTCCTCCAGTAGTGGGCCCTGGCTGGAATGACCCCTCTTCCTCCTCCTCCTGGGCCTCCTGGGCCTCCTTCAATCATCGCCCTAAGTGTTTTCTCAAGGAGAAATAGAAGTTGTATTGTAACGCTGATAATGGCGTCATCGCCACTGGCCATGTTGGTGGAGTACTAGAAACAGCGCAACAGGGCACACAGGTCTCGCATGGAGGCCGAGTCATTGGTGGTGAAGTGGTGCTGTTCCGCAGTGCGACTGACTTGTGCGTACTGCAGCTGAAACTCCACTATGGCCTGCTGCTGCTCGCACAGTCTCTCCAGCATGTGCAAGGTGAAGTTCCACCTGGTGGGCACGTGGCATATGAGGCGGTGAGCGGGAAGGCCGAAGTTACGCTGTAGCGCAGACAGGCGAGCAGCGGCAGGATGTGAACGCCGGAAGCGCGCACAGACTCCCCACACTCTATGCATCAGCTCTGACATGTCGGGGTAGTTGTGAAGGAACTTCTGCACCACCAAATTCAACACATGCACCAGGCAAGAGATGTGCGTCAAACTGGCTAGTCCCAGAGCTGCGACGAGATTTCGCCCATTGTCGCACACCACCAGGCTGGGCTGGAGGCCCACCGGCAGCAACCACTCGTCGGTCTGTTGTTCAATACCCCGCCACAACTCCTGCGCGGTGTGGGGCCTGTCCCCCAAACATATTAGCTCCAGAACAGCCTGCTGACGTTTACCCCGGGCTGGCTGACTGGATGAGCTGGTGGAAGAAGAGGAGGAGGAAGCCGAGTAGGAGGAGAAGGCTACAGGAGGAAAAGAATGATGCCCTGCGATCCTTGGCGGCGGAAGGACGTGCGCCAAAGAACTCTCCGCCTGGGGCCCTGCCACCACTACATTTACCCAGTGTGCAGTTAGAGAGATATAGCGTCCCTGGCCGTGCTTACTGGTCCACGTATCTGTGGTTAGGTGGACATTGCCACAGATGGCATTGTGCAGTGCACACTTGATTTTATCGGATACTTGGTTGTGCAGGGAAGGCACGGCTCTCTTGGAGAAGTAGTGGCAGCTGGGAACAACATACTGTGGGACAGCCATCGCCATCAGCTGTTTGAAGCTGTCTGCGTCCACCAGCCTGAATGACAGCATTTCAAAGGCCAGTAGTTTAGAAATGCTGACATTCAAGCCCAGGGCTCGAGGGCGGGTAGATGGGAATTTACTCTCTCTCTCCAAGGTTTGTGAGATGGATATCTGAACGCTGCCGTGTGACATGCTGGAGATGCTTGGTGACGGAGGTGGTGGTGTTGGTGGCACATCCTCTGTTTGGAGGGCGGCAGGTGCCAACATTCCTCCCGAGGCGGAGGAATAGGCCGAGGCAGCAGCAGAAGAGGGAGCAGGGGGAGACTGAGTGAGTTCCTTGTTTTTAAGGTGTTTACTCCACTGCAGTTCATGCTTTGCATGTACATGCCTGGTCATGCAGGTTGTGCTAAGGTTCAGAACGTTAATGCCTCGCTTCAGGCTCTTATAGCACAGCGTGCAAATCACTCGGGTCTTGTCGTCAGCACATTGTTTAAAGAAGTGCCATGCCAGGGAACTCCTTAAAGCTGCCTTTGGGGTGCTCGGTCCCTGGTGGCGGTGGCCAGTAGCAGGCGAACTCTCTTGGTGGCGCCTGTTCTGATTTTCCCTCTTTTGCTACGCTGTTGGCTCGGTCTCACCACTGCCTCTTCCTCTGAACTATGAAAGTCAGTGGCACGACCTTCATTCCATGTGGGGTCTAGGACCTCATCGTCCCCTGCATCGTCTTCCACACAGTCTTCCTCCCTGACCTCCTGTTCAGTCTGCACACTGCAAAAATATGCAGCGGTTGGCACCTGTGTTTCGTCATCATCAGAGACGTGCAGACACTGATGAGGTGGTATTCCCATGTACTCATCATCAGGAAACATAAGTGGTTGTGCGTCAGTGCATTCTATGTCTTCCACCACCGGGGAAGGGCTAGGTGGATTCCCTTGGGAAACCCTGCCAGCAGAGTCTTCAAACAGCATAAGAGACTGCTGCATAACTTGAGGCTCAGACAGTTTCCCTGATATGCATGGGGGTGATGTGACAGACTGATGGGCTTGGTTTTCAGGCGCCACCTGTGCGCTTTCTGCAGAAGACTGGGTGGGAAATAATGTTGTGAATGTGCTAGATCCACTGTCGGCCACCCAATTGACTAGCGCCTGTACTTGCTCACGCCTTACCATCCTTAGAAATGCATTGGACCACACCAAATATCGCTGTAAATTCTGGCGGGCACTGGAAGCTGAGGTAGTTGGTTCACTAGGATGTGTGGCTGTGTCAGAATGGCCACGTCCTCTCCCAGCACCAGAGGGTCCACTAACAACACCACGACCATGTCCGCGTCCCTTACCAGATGTTTTGCTCATTGTTACCGTTCACCACAATAAGAAAAAAAAATATTTGGCCCAATGTATTGGATTCAAATTCAGGCCTTTTTTTACAGGCACCTAACAATGCCTATTTATTTATGTACCGTATTACACTAATCCAGGCACAGCAGTAATCACAGATTTAGGGGAATATCAATTGTAGGCTTACTATTTAGGCCCTGGATGAAAGGTATCCTTTTACGGACAGATTTACACTTAGAGATGCACAGTAGCATGTGAAAAAATATATAGGATTATGCTTTCAGCACTTGTATTTTAACACTTTATGTAATATACCCTTTAACGGAAAGAAATACACTTAGAGATGCAAAACAGTGTGTGCAAATGTAGAGGATTATGCTGTATTTTAACACTTACTGTAATATACGGAATTAACGGAAATAAGTACACTTGGAGATGCACGCTAATTGTAATATACCCTTTTACGGACAGATTTACATTTGGCCTGCAACACCTGGAACACCAGATTTTGGGTATTGCTATTTTGGCAATTGAATTTTACCCCAGAAAATTATATATCCTTTGACGGACACTATGAAACTTGTCAAGTCACAGCTGAAACCACTGATTTATGGTATTGCTATTTTGGCAATTGAATTTCACCCCAGAACAAAATATATCCATTCCCGGACACTATTAAACTTGGTAAAGTTCACAGAACCGCGCACCTTTCACCGATCCAGTATTTCTGACCAAACTGCTCCTCCTCTCCAGTGTAAATCAAGTACTTCTTTTAACCTAAGTACCGATATAGACCACACAATAGTGCATTATCTTCTAATTTTTTAATAAAGTATAAAAGATGCACTTACAGGAAAGTGAATAATCAAACATCCATAAAATTCATAGGTATCTCGGACTTCGGCGTCCTCGTGTATCCAGACGATCATTACTAATACAACATTTCCTAAAGTTCATTCATAGAAATCACCTCCCTATCACATGACACAGTGGAACCTCCTGCCAGGAGGTTCCACTGTGTCATGTGATAGGAGGTGATTTCTATGAATGAACTTTAGAAATGTTGTATAAGTAATGATCGTCTGGATACAAATAATAGAGATGTTGCAGCATGTGTTGAATAAGATGTCCATTAGTTTATTATGTTGCTATGGAAGATTTACATATTGTAATATTTTAAAAAAAGATTTTCATGTGGAGGATGAGGATATATTAGCCCGTCCCCGGAAGTTAGTTTGTGACGCCCCTGATGAAGCTCTGGTTAGCGAAACCCGGGTCGGGACACGAGGACGCCGAAGTCCGAGATACCTATGAATTTTATGGATGTTTGATTATTCACTTTCCTGTAAGTGCATCTTTTATACTTTATTAAAAAATTAGAAGATAATGCACTATTGTGTGGTCTATATCGGTACTTAGGTTAAAAGAAGTACTTGATTTACACTGGAGAGGAGGAGCAGTTTGGTCAGAAATACTGGATCGGTGAAAGGTGCGCGGTTCTGTGAACTTTACTGAATTTGCTGACGTCTGGACCCACGACGATTTGGAACCTGCGATACCGCAAGTAACACATTGTGTGAACAACGATTCAAGACTTTTTTCTAGACTATTAAACTTGGCCAGCCACTGCTGGGACACCAGATTTATGGTATTGCTATCTTGGCGATTGAATTTCACCCGAGACAAAAACATATCCTTTGCCGGACACTATTAAACTCGGCCAGCCACTGCTGGGACGCCAGATTTTGGGGACTGCTATTTTGGCAATTGAATTTCACCCCAGAACAAAATATATCCTTTGCCGGACACTATTAAACTTGGCCAGCCAAAGCTGAAACCACTGATTTATGGTATTGCTATTTAGGCAACTGAATTTCACACCAGAAAATGATCTATCCTTTGCCGGACACACTATTAAACTTGGCCAGCCACTGCTGGGACACTAGATTTAGGGGATTGCTATTTTGGCAATTGAATTCCACCACAGAAAAAAATCTATCCTTTGCCAGACAGCAGACAGTATTACACTTGGCTAGCCACAGCTGGAACACCAGATTTAGGGGATTGCTATTTTGGCAATTGAATTTAAACCCTCAATAAAATATAGAAATTTCTATCCTAAGTTTCTAGGGGTGACAATAAGCACAGCCTAGCCCCTGATGTAGGATATAGCAAAAAAAATTAAATAAAAATAGTATTGATGGTCTTGGTGGCAGCTTGTGCTGGTGCACTACAAGAAACAAAATGGCCGCTGATCACCCCAGAAAAAAGTGACAGAAAAATGCTCTATGCAGCCTTAAAACCAGTGAGCAATTAACCAGCAGAAGTTGAATAATTTACACTGTAGATCGATCACTTCATTAGGTGTTTTTGCTGAGTTTTCCCTGCCTAATCTCGCCCTCACAGCAGCTGCATCCTATCCCTACACTAATCAGAGCAGAGTGACGTGCGGCGCTACGTGACTCCAGCTTAAATAGAGGCTGGGTCACATGCTGCACTTGGCCAATCACAGCCATGCCATTAGTAGGCATGGCTGTGATGGCTTCTTAGGGCAAGAAGTAAAACGCTAGCTGATTGGCTGCCGTGAAGCCCTTCAGAAAGCGGGAAGAAATCGCCGAACAATGGACCCGAACCCGAACTTTTTTGAAAATGTTCGGGTCCGGGTCCCGAACACCCCAAAATTCGGTACGAACCCGAACTATAAAGTTTGGGTTCGCTCATCCCTAATCATAATATTTTCTTCTACTGGTTTTATTACTTTATTGTTGGACATTGCCTCTTACTTATATAAAGATGTATTAACCAACAAACAATATTGGTGTAAAAAGGGAAAGATTTACTTTAAAGGGGATCCAAATCACCATGTATTGTAATTGCAAACATTTTTAACTGGCTTGAACAGTGCCAACTACTAGCTGTGTTAGTATTGTCTGCTTGGAGTGATTCCCCTGTAGGTGGTGAACATGGAATAAAGAAATGCTGATATTCTTTACAACTAATGTATGCATGTGACAAAAAAGTATGGGCACAAGGTTCTAATTGCTACCTGTGATACCTTAAAACACTGTGTGGAGACAGCGTACAGGGGATCTGAGTGATATGGTCCTTGGTCGTGCATAGTTAAATATTCTCAATCGCTTCCCTGTTTTCCTTTAAAATTATTATTATTCTATTATATGTCTTTCAACCCAAAAGAAATATTAGGCTTTTTACAGGGAATTTCTAAAGGTAATTTCGTGATCTGGGCCTATTTACAGGTATCACTTTAATGTTAATATATTTTTTAATTTGAAAAATTAATCAATATCAAGTTGATTAATGGATAGTGTCACCTTGACAAAGAATGCATTTGTAACATTGATACATTGTTATCCTCCTTGTAGGTGCTGTAATAAATACAGGATGACACTTTCTTGATGCACGGATTAAGATGTGTGTTATAACAGCAAATAATTCTGCAAAATGTTGCTCTTAAAGGGAATGTGTTGGACATCGTTCTAATGATGTGTGCAATTCAATAATACAGGGCTTCGATTTCCCTTAGACCCTTCAGATGCTTTTACTTGCATTTTTGCTAGTCAGAGGTACTGATGTTGCTTACATGTAGGTGCACACAGTTTGGTCAGCAAGAAATGCATCTGATGGGACAAAAGGCTAAGGAAATAGAAGTCTCTAAACCTGTTGCACTATAATATAACTTTTGTGCTAAGGGGCACAACTTACTGACAAATGATTACTTTTTTCAAGATCAGTACCTCAAAACTGCACCAGTATGGCAATTTTAGGTCAGTTTCTAGATATATATTATGTTCAATATAACTCTATCCCAAATATTTTTAATTTTTTATTAAGTAATCTTTGTTAACAATTAATGTTTCTCGGCCATCATTATTCTCAGAGACCCAATATTATAAAACTTACTGTAGGAACTAACTCATTAGCAATGATAAGCTCAATTTGCTTCAGTCAAGAGCATTGTGTTATGAAATAGGGCTAAAAGGGACCAAAAAAAACCCTGACTCAAGAAAGTTGGAAGGCTCTTTTTTCAGTACATCTCCACACAACAAGGAATTGGAATCTCTGTCTGGGATAGTGGGCAGATATATAAATTGTTTCTGTATGCTTTTGGTGGCCAACTAAGGCTACTTTCACACTAGCGTTTATATTTTCCGGTATTGAGATCAGTCATAGGGTCTCAATACCGTGAAAAAAAGCTTCCTTTTTGTCCCCATTCATTGTCAATGGGGACAAAACGTAACTGAATGGAACGGAATGCTCCAAAATGCAATCCGTTCCGTTCTCACACCGGAGATCAAACCGCAGAATGCTGCGGTTTTCTTTCCGTCCTGAGATGCAGAGCAAAACTGATCCATAATGACCCACAATGCAAGTCAATAGGGACAGATCTGTTTTCTCTGACACAATCTGACACAATAGAAAACGGATCCGTCCCCCATTGACTTTGGCCTCATGCACACGACCGTTGTTTGATTCCGTGTCCGTTGCGCCGTTTTTCGTGATTTTCTGCGGACCCATTGGTTTTCAATGGGTCCGTGGAAAACTCTGCAAATGCACCGTTTGTCCTCCGCGTCCGTGATTCCAGTCCGTAAAAAATATATAACCTGTCCTAGTCTTGTCCGTGAAAAACGGTTGGCGGACCCATTCAAGTCAATGGGACCGTGAAAAAATGCGGATGGCTATCCGTGTGTCATCCGCGTTCCGCGTCCGCATTTTTTTGAGGATCCCTTGGCAGGCATTTGGCAAATTGTCAGACTGTCTTTTGGTAATATCTTTTGGGTCATGTCCGCTAAAAAAAACAGAACACACACAGAAACACAACGAAAGCAAAAACGAACACGGATCACGGAACAACGGAACTCCGTTTTGTGGACCGCAAAAAAATACTGTCGTGTGCATGAGGCCTTTTAATGGAGTTCATGACGTATCCGTCTTGGATATGTTAAAGATAAAACAACCGGATCCGTTCATAACGGATGCAGATGGTTGTTTTATCAGTAACAGAAGCGTTTTTGCTGAACCTGCCAGATCCAGCAAAAACGCTAGTGTGAAAGTAGTCTAAGGCCTCATGCATACGACCATTGTTTGTTTCTGCATCCGTTCCGTCCGCAAATGTAGACGGAATGTAAACACGGACCACGGATGTGGAACAAAAACGGTTGACCACCTGCATTTTTTGACGGACCAATTGAAATGAACGGGGAAGCATCCTATCCATGAAAAAAAAAACGGAACGGACACGGAAACAAACAATGGTCGTGTGCATAAGGCCTAAGGCTAAGTTCACACTTCATTTATTTGGCCAGTTATTTCGATCAGTTATTGTGAGCCAAAACCAGGTGCTGGTCAAAAACACATAAGAGGTGCAAATCTTTAAATTACACCTGATCTCTGAGTAGGCTTTAATACTGGTTGTGGCTCACAATAACTGAAGGAAATAACTGATCAAATAACTGGTGTGAACTTGGCCTAAGCAACCAGAACCACTGGTGTATAACACACGTACAGTCAGATAGATATAGAGCCATTTATTACAAGTAGATCATTATTAGTACAATTATTTTATAAATAATGCATCAAGAAGAAGTTGTTGGAGTCAAATCAAACTTTATATTTGTTAATGTAATGATGCACTGACTCACAAATGTCAGAGTACTACAAAACTTGCCATGCAGTTATGTCTCAGGCATATAAATAATTACAGGTGTGGTCTGATTAGATGCTAGGACTTGCCACATGAGGGTGTAAAAGTGCTTTCCTTCCTGTGCTGAAAAAAAGCTCTTAGAGGCTGCTTTCGGGAATTGTACATGCCTCGATGAGGCACTTAATTACATTTTGCTTAGTTGACAGACTTTGATCATCATTGCTCTGAGAGAAGCAGGATGGACGTTTTGACGAATTGGTCGCCATCTAGACCATTCTGACCTAGCTGTTATGAGGTGTTGGGAGCAGTGGTTACATGAGGCATGCACATACGACAAGCTCCGTATGGTCCAGGCAGACCACCTTAGTTACCACAGTTTTATTATCCACCACCTGGTGGAACTCTGTCTGTGCCTGGACAATTCCCAGGCACTTAGCAGAAGGAAATTTGGTGTCACAATGCCTATTCTATGTATTGCCAGTGACAGACAGTCACCACCGTCTTTGTCTGCAGTGGTGTGAACAAGAAACTTGGAATGCTACAAACTGGAACCGTTTCATCTTGGTCTATCTTCTCAATGGTTCTCTTTGGGATCCTATGATGGTTGGTATAGAGTCCCCATGGTGAACGCTTCAATTCTGCTTTTGCTATGGGCTGACACATAACCCCAACTGCTCGTGATCTGGAGAGCCATCTCATACAACAATCAGTCACCCCTTGTGGTGATATGAGGGACACAAAGAGCTCAGCAATATGTGTTGGACATCCTGTAGTCACATGTGTTGGATCTCATGGCAGGACTATCTAGTATTTTTGAGCAGGACACTGCTCACCCACACACTGCAAGGGTTTCCCAGGAATGTCTCCACCAGATTGCAGCACCTCCTTGACCTGCCTGGTCACCAGATTTATCATAAATCAAGCATTTATGGGACCAGCTGGGACACTAGCTTCAGCAACCTACAAGTGTGCAGGATCTACACGTACAACTACAACATTTGTGGGTAAATGTGCTGCATGATACCATATGGAACCTGTATGCCTCCATGCCCAGCCATATACATAATCTTTGAGGCATTTTATTCTTCTCTAAATTAAATGAAACGGGAGAATAACTATGAAGAGGAATATATCAATATGCTTTTATACCATATTAATCCATGGGGAAAAAAAGTCAGTGTGTCGCTGTAGAAAACAGAGGTATAGGATATACAATAGCAGGCTATCAAAGCCAAATAATGGATCTGTGCACCACATGTATCTGTAATATAGACCTATGAATTGGTCCTAATATCCATACTAGAACCAAAAGTATCAGATTCAAGTGAACATTCTGTAATCCTCGCCTGTAACCTCTTTCCTTACAACAGTTTAATATGTGTTTAGAAATAAATTTAGAAAAGAGCATCTGCATTGTAGACAGTCATAAAGAAGAAACTTAAATTGTTTTAGCCAAATAGCCTTGCTCAGCAGACCATGGGAATATTAATCAACTGGATGTTACAGCTTAGAGTATATACTCAAGGATATTACAGAATTATGTGTTCCTTCCTGGTTTTAACATTTATAAAATAATGCATTAGTGACTTGCCGATTTTAGAAGCTTAAGAACCAGTTAAATAATGTTTTTTCCTTCTTGCTAACACCATTACATTAAATAAAAATGAACTTGAGGGGACATTTTTACTGCAGCGTTCATTTGTTCTGTGGAAGCATTGAGTCCTAGCACCTGCAGAGAGAATATTCGATGGTCTGCGGACCAAGAACAGGGAGTTTTGTTGGCGATACAAACATACTCAGCAAAAAAAAAAATGTATTTCAAGTAACAGTGCAGTTTTATTCTATTAATTATTTCAAGTGTGTGTGTTACTTGGAACATAAGAATTTCGAAAAGAATTGTATGGTTTATACAAGCCAGTTTATTACTTTACTGTTTCACTGTGAATCAAGAGCCTCTTATAGATGTCTTTGAACATTTGAAGTAGCGGGAACCAAATAGTCTTCACAAACTGCAATTTGAGAGAGGGAGCAGAACGATTTCAAATGGTATACAGGGGACTATCTGATGCATTCTGAAAGCTTTGAAGTCCTGAGTATGAGCTGTGCCTCCTCCTTCACTTGTCTCCATTAATTTTCAAAGACCTTATAGTGCAGGGGTGGACAGCCTTTTTTGGTCTGAGGGCTGCATTGTCACATCGCTCTATTTCAAGGGGTCACAAAAAAAAAAAAGATCAAAATTCGTTTGCATTGGCCTATTACACAAGCCAATGCAAAATTAATGGTTGAGGAAGGATCACTACCACAGTCATTCAAACTACAGTTCCCTCATTATCGGTAGCATATCCGTGATTACACAGGGAGATTTGCTGACTGTTATCATGCATCTCTCATTCTGATAAAATATGCAAATCAACCGAAAAACAAGTGATAGCTTGATTATTGGCTGATCAGCAGCAGGATTATACAGGCCAGGTATCAGGAATCAGTGCTCCTATGGACACTTTTTTACCAGTAATTGGCTCAGATATAGTGCAGTGTAATGGCTCATGCACACGACCGTTGCCCGGCCCACATACAGCGGGTCCTCAATACACGGGCACCGGCCGTGTGCACCCTGCATCACGGATGCGGAACCATTGACTTGAATGGATCCGCAATCCGGGAGATGCGGTGCGGTGTGTAACAGAAGCATGGAACGGAAGCCCACAAAAGCACTACGGAGTGCTTCCATGTTCTATTTTTTTACGGTGTGGACGGATCACGGACCGATTCAAGTTGAATGGGTCTTGATCCATCCTGGCTGCCGCACAGATGTTGATGGTGCATTGGGGACTGCAAATTGTAAGGGCATTGTGGCAAACCTACCCACTTCAGTATAGCAAAGACTGGGTCCATGTGTTCATTTTACCCTCTAAAACACTGAGGGCATTCGTATGCTAGTTTCATGATCAGATGTTGTATGCCACACATCCCATTCACTCAGCCTGGAAGATAACTCCATTAACATTGTATCCATTGTGTTTCATGTAACAATACCGCCTAGAGAATTGTACATTGTATAATCAGGAACTGGTTACAGGCCACACAACACCTCCCCTCAGCCTAGGAGATAACCGCATTATTATTGTATTCATTGTGTTGCTACTGAACAACCAGACAAATGCTCGGCAGGTCACTGATTGCTTTTTGTCTTACAAGTAACGAACCATAAGAGAATAGCATTGCAGGTTAAGTTCAACAGAGTTCACCAGGAGAAAACTCCTGGAATGTCTTTATGGAAACCCCTTGCATGGGGACGTGTATATAAACGGTTATATTGCAATAAAAGAGTTAGTTGACTCCCAGGCTATGTGTCGTCTAGTCCTTGGGAAAAAGGGATCCTTGTAACGCTACCTGGATTATTGTATGCTGTTCCAGTCTACCAGCGGAGATACCGTGGATTATACCATTACTCCGCTACAATTGGTGGCAAGCGACGGGATTCAAACCTCACAGCAATCCGTGGTTCGGCAGTTACAGACACTTGGAAAATTTGCCATTTTCGTATGGAACCGAAAGGAAAGGGTAGGTGAATATACCCGAACGGACAGTGAGTGGGGACAGACTATACCAACTTGAAACGGGCCACGCTAAAAGAACTATTGGAAGCAAGGGGAATTATTGCCAGCAATAAAACCAAAGCTACCCTTATTGCTGAACTCATGGAGGGAGACCAGGCAGCTGCTGCAGCACCTCTTCGGGACAGCACACAGAATGAGTTTGGAAGAGAACTCCAAAGCAGACTCGCCTTCTTCCCAGGTACGCCTCCCACAGAAACCTTGGAAAGGATTATGGCGGATGTCCACGAATACATAATGGAAAAGCAGCGGGCAGACCGGAGGTCCAGAGAGGGGCCCCCAACCCCACCACACATAGTACCAGGGAAACCCAAAATCCAATACCATGCTTTTAAAAACTATGTGGAGACCGAGGACATCGATGGCTACTTGCATGACTTTGAGAGGTTATGCCAATTACATGAGATCAACGCCTCCGACCAGGTACCTCTGCTGGTGGGTAAGCTAGCGGGCCAGGCAGCAGAAGCCTACCGCACCATGCCAGACGAGGATAGCAGAGACTACCAGAAGGTAAAGCAGGTGATCCTGGACAGGTATGCAATTACCCCGGAGGCATACCGGCAGCGGTTCTGAGAAAGCCGAAAGACGGAGAAAGATACTCACATGGAGGGGGCACACCGCTTAACTAGGGCGGGCAAAGGTTGGGTGCAAGCCGCACAAGCAACCACAGTGGAGGACATGCTACAATTACTGCTACTGGAGCAATTCTTCCAGGGGTTAACCCCAGATTTACAAAACTGGCTGAGGGATCGGAAACCGCGCATCTTAACGGACGCAGCCAGATGGGCAGATGAGTACCAAGATGCCAGGAGGGCGCAGCGGGCACAGGCACGATCCATCTTGGGAGCTGCTAACACATCTCCCACCATTACCCCCGCCCCAGCCCTACGTCCCGGTGGTGGGAACTACCAAACCCCTCCACGGTACAACAATGCCCGATCTTTCATCAGGTGCCACACGTGTAACCAGCAGGGCCACATGCAGAGAGACTGTCCCAGGAACAGAAACCGCTCCACGTGGAATACTCCAACTAATTCCCCTGCAAACCGGGCAGCAGTACACTGCTACCAGAATGAGCCTCGACAACCTTTCTTCGGGATCCGGGCTAATGAAGAATCTTTGGGCACACTCCACGAGGTATACCCAGTACAAGCGGCCGCAGACAACCGACAGGGGCACCGCCAAGGGGTACGCGTAGAGGGCAAACGCCTTCAGGGTCTGCGCGAATCTGGGGCCACCATAACCCTAGTTCGCAATCACCTAGTCCCAAAGCACCAGCTCACTGGAGAATATGTGGCCGTCCGGGTGGCAGGGGGAGCTATTTACAAAATTCCCACTGCTAAAGTCCATTTGGATTGGGAAGCGGGGTCGGGGAATGTGGAAGTGGGCCTCATGCAGGACTTACCAGCTGATGTCATCCTGGGTAACGACTTGGGGGAGCTGACCTCCGCTTTTGTTTCTCAGCACCCCGCGCAGGAAGCGCTACCCGTTGTAACACGGCAGCAGGCCCACACCACCGCATCTTCTGAACACTCTGAGGCTCTGGTAAGTAACAGTACTGACCCCCTTTCGTCCCCTGGGCTCCCCCCTTAGAATTTGGTACTGAAGTAGTCACAGAATCCGGCAGGGGTGGAGGGGGAAAGATTTGGTTGGGAGAAAGGATTATTGTATAGATACGCTGAAAAGGTAGTAGCAGGATCTGTACCCATGGCCCTCACGCAATTAGTCGTGCCCAGAAAGTACAGGCAAGAGTTACTACGTATTGCCCATGACATTCCTTTATCAGGACATCTAGGCGTCAGTAGGACGAAGCATCGTTTGACCCAAAACTTCTTCTGGCCAGGGGTCTCCAAAGATATTCGACAGTATTGCCAAACTTGTGACACATGCCAGAGAGTAGGGAAGAGAGGGGACCGGTACAAGGCAAAAATGCACTCCCTACCCATAATAGATGAACCCTTCAGTAGAGTGGCAGTAGATATAATCGGACCCCTAGCGAAACCCAGCCCATCGGGGAAAAAGTATATACTGACCGTAGTGGACTATGCCACCCGGTACCCAGAGGCCGTAGCCCTAACTAATATCCATGCAGAAACTATAGTGGATGCCCTAATCCGGATATTCTCCAGGATGGGGTTCCCCAAAGAGATTATCTCAGACCGGGGTACCCAATTCACAGCCGAGATCACTCATCAGTTATGGAGAACATGCGGGGTGAAACCTATTGTAAACTCAGCGTATCACCCCCAGTCCAATGGGCTCTGTGAACGGTTCAACGGAACCCTAAAGCAAATGCTCCGCACATTCATGGATACCCAGAAGGACTGGGAGAGGTTTCTTCCCCATCTACTCTTCGCGTACCGCGAGGTACCCTAAGAGTCCACGGGGTTCTCGCCATTCGAATTGCTATTCGGAAGGAGAGTGCGAGGTCCCTTAGACCACATTAGGGAACACTGGGAGGGAACGGTCACCAGTAACGGTACCCCTATCGTCCCATATGTACTAGAGTTCCGGGAGCGCTTGGAGACCCTAATCCAGGCGGTACGGTCCAATCTTCAGGCGGCCCAGCAACGACAGCGCAGATGGTACGATAGGGGAGCCAGGGACCGCAGTTTTCAAATAGGGCAAAAGGTGTTAATCTTGAAGCCAGTCCAAAATGACAAACTGCAGGCCTCCTGGCAAGGCCCATATAAGGTGGTGGAACAGGTATGTGACACCACCTATATCATTGCCCCATGTAGACGCATGCTCCACGTTAACATGCTGAAACCCTATCACGAGCGGACCGAGGAAGTAACTGCCATATGTGCCTTGGCCACCGAGGACCTGGATAATCTACCCCTACCAGACCTATTAGCCCAAGGGGGGGCCAACACCGAATTAGGGGAAGTACAGCTAGGAGACAGGCTAAACACTAGAGAGCGAGCTCAAGTACTAGAGCTGATCCGGGAAAAAGGGGATACATTCTCTAACCAGCCTGGATATACCCCGCTGGCTACCCACAGGGTAGAAACCCCAGGGCAACGCCCTCTTCGACAAACCCCCTACCGCATACCAGAATCGGTAAAGGATCATATGCGGAAGGAGATTGACGAAATGATACAACTAGGAGTGATAGAACACCCAGATAGCCCATGGGCCTCTCCGGTAGTGCTGGTGCCGAAGCGGGACGGAACCACCCGCTTCTGCGTCGACTACCGGAAACTTAACGATAAAACCATTTCCGATGCCTACCCCATGCCCTGAATCGATGAGCTATTAGATAGAATGGCCAGGGGCCAGTACCTCACCACAATAGACTTGTGCAAAGGGTACTGGCAGATCCCACTAGCCGAGGATGCCATCCCAAAATCCGCATTCGTCACTGTACCAATTCAAAGTGATGCCATTCGGGATGAAGAATGCGCCGGCTACCTTCCAGCGGATGGTGGACCGGTTACTGGACGGATCCCAGGAGTATGCTTGCGCCTATTTAGATGACATAGCGATATTTAGCAACTCCTGGGACGAACATTTGACCCATATAGGAGCCATCCTCGACCGCATCAGGGAGGCAGGTCTCACGTTAAAACCCAGCAAGTGCCACGTAGGGATGGCCGAAGTGCAGTACTTAGGCCACAGGGTAGGCAGTGGGCAGCAAAAGCCGGAACCCACTAAGATAGAGGCTGTAGCTAAGTGGCCAACCCCTCGCACGAAAACTCAGGTCTTAGCTTTTCTAGGGACTGCCGGTTATTACCGTAAATTTGTACCTAATTATAGTGCCCTAGCCAAGCCCCTTACGGACCTGACCAAAAGGAACCTACCCAAAGTAGTGACCTGGAGCCCAGAGTGTGAGAAGGCATTCCAAGAACTGAAGACTGCCCTAATTCATGCCCCTGTACTGGCCGCTCCCGATCCCACTAAACGCTTTCTCGTTCATACAGACGCTTCTATGTTTGGATTGGGAGCAGTGCTGAGCCAAGTTGGGGCTGATGGCGGCGAGCATCCAGTCGCTTACTTAAGTCGGAAACTAATACCCCGGGAAGTAATCTATGCCGCCATCGAAAAAGAATGCCTGGCGGTGGTGTGGGCCCTCAAGAAACTACAGCCCTACTTATATGGACAACAATTTGCCTTGCTCACAGATCACAACCCGCTGGTGTGGCTAAACCGGGTGTCAGGGGACAACGCTAGACTGCTGAGATGGAGCTTGGCCCTACAACCATTTGATTTCACCATTGAGTATCGCCCAGGGAAACAAAATGGTAACGCCGACGGGTTGTCCAGACAGACAGAACTCGAGAAATGATCTGTGAGCACTCCTCTGGACATCCTCAAGCCGATCCGTTGGGATCAGACTGTGTATGCCGGCTTGTGGTTCTGGGGGAGCATTGAGGCAAACCTAGCCACTTCAGTATAGCAAAGACTGGGTCCATGTGTTCATTTTACCCTCTAAAACACTGAGGGCATTCGTATGCTAGTTTCATGATCAGATGTTGTATGCCACACATCCCATCCCCTCAGCCTGGAAGATAACTCCATTAACATTGTATCCATTGTGTTTCATGGAACAATACCGCCTAGAGAATTGTACATTGTATAATCAGCAACTGGTTACAGGCCACACAACACCTCCCCTCAGCCTAGGAGATAACCGCATTATTATTGTATTCATTGTGTTGCTACTGAACAACCAGACAAATGCTCGGCAGGTCACTGATTGCTTTTTGTCTTACAAGTAACGAACCATAAGAGAATAGCATTGCAGGTTAAGTTCAACAGAGTTCACCAGGAGAAAACTCCTGGAATGTCTTTATGGAAACCCCTTGCATGGGGACGTGAATATAAACGGTTATATTGCAATAAAAGAGTTAGTTGACTCCCAGGCTATGTGTCGTCTAGTCCTTGGGAAAAAGGGATCCTTGTAACGCTACCTAGATTATTGTATGCTGTTCCAGTCTACCAGCGGAGATACCGTGGATTATACCATTACTCCGCTACAGGCATCATACACACCCTTGCAAAATTATGATTGATGGCCTTCTGGTGACCCTCAAAAACATTATAGTTGATGGCCTGAAGGTGAGCAGACCCTATAAAAAATTGTAGTGAGGGCTTGAAGGTGAGTGAACCACATAAAACATTGCAGTGATGGCCTACAGGTGAGCAGACCGTATAAAACATTGGAGGTGAGGGCCTGAAGCCGAGCGAACCCTACAAAACATTGCAGTGAGGGCATATATATTCTGTATGGAAGAGGAGGCGGATGAGAAAACAAGATTCAAACATATACCCTTTTTTGCGGTGAAAAGGGTGCATCTGAATCTTGTGGACTGAGTAAATTATAAAGCATACATTTAAATTATGTTTTTGTTCCTCATTAGCTCAGCTTTCCTCTAGTGGAGTGGAGAAGTCAGGGGCAATCCAGGCTTATCTGTTATAATGCCGCACTAAATACACGCTCAGATAATATGCTGGTGGCAGGGCAGGCCAGCACCTCCAAGGTGTAGAGTGCAAGTTTGTGCCACGTAGCCACCTTGGACACCCAGTAGTTGTAAGGCACTGAGGGAACATTTAGGACGCTGAAACAGTCTGCAATGTATTCCTTCACCATCTTCCAAAACTATTTCCTCCTTGTAGCACTAGGCCGCGCTTCAGGGTGAGGTTGCTGGCGGGGTGACATGAAAGTGTCCCATGCCTCTGTTGCAATTACTGTGTGTTCCCCTTGTCTCCCTTCCTCGGTTGCCTAAGGAAGTACAGACTCTGGCGGCCGCATTGTCAGATGGAAAATTTTGAAGCAATCTGTCAACAAGTACCTTCTGGTGTTGTACCGATTTACTCGTCCTCTCCACCACAGGAATGAGAGATGAGAAGTTCTCTTTGTAGCGGGGGTCGAGAAGGGTGAACACCCAGTAATCTGTGTTACCTAAAATGCGTATAACGTGAGGGTCGCGGGAAAGGCAGCCTAAGATGAAGTCAGCCATGTGTGCCAGAGTACCAACAGGCAAGACATCGATGTCAACTTCAGCATGACTCTCCATACCCTCATCCTCCTCCTCCTCTTCTGCCCATCCACGCTGGACAGATGGAATTAAAGTTCCATGCCTACTAGCTTCTTTACAGAGGCAAGTTTCTCCAGCTCCTCCTCCTCTTCATGGCCCAATTCGCGCTGAGAAGACGAACTGGGGGAGGTCTGGATATCACCCTGTAACACAAGAGGGGTCAGTCAGCACGTCCCTGTATGCAGGTGCATGTAGCCATGGCAAAATATACATACAAACACAGAAATGCAACAGCAGTCTGAAACAAGCACTCTGCCCTGCCTCTATGCCAGAAGTTATCAGAGGCATCAGTGTACATTTTGATCAAAAAGTAATAAGCCACTCGCCGCGCCAAGTCCGCCTCTATGAGTCGTCCTAATGCTAAATCCTACCTGTTATTGGCCATGACAGCCACATAAAATCCAGGTAGTTCTATGGCTATCACCCTGTGTCATCTCCTCCCCCATTACCTCATCTGCAACAATCAAAGCATACTCCTTAATTGTAAGCAAAGATCGTTTGAGTAGACCAGCGGTGGGATGATTATGCTGATAATAGCGTTATCACCACTAACCATTTGTGTGGATTCATTAAAGTTTTTCAAAACCTCACATAGTTCTGACATCAATGCCCTCTCCTCGCTTCTGAATAGTGGCAGTTGAATGGAAAGGCGACGACCATGTTGCAGCTGGTATTCCACAACTGCCCTCTGCTGCTCACAAAGCCTGGCCAACATGTAGAATGTAGAGTTCCACCGCGTGCTCACGTCGCACAACAGTTGGTGAGCTGGAAGCCGCAAGCGCTGCTGCAGCATTGACAGACCGGCTGAAGCTGTGGACGACTTTTGGAAATGGGCACACAAGTGGCGCGCCTTCACTAGTAGCTCCTGCAGATTGAGGTAGGTTTTGATAAACCACTGAACCATTATGTTTAAGACGTGGGCTAGGCATGGAATGTGTGTCAGGTTGCCGAGCTCCAAAGCCGCCATCAAGTTACGGCCATTGTCAGGCACAACCATGCCTGTTTGTAGGTTGAGTGGTGAGAGCCACAGCTCGGTCTGGTTCCTTATACCCTGCCACAGCAATGCAGCAGTGTACTGTTTGTCCCCTAAGCAGATCAGCTTCAGCACGGCCTGTTGACGATTACCCACAGCAGTGCTACACTGCTTCCAGCTAGCGACTGATGGCTGACTGCTGTTGGAGGTGGAAGTGGAGGAGGAGGCGGTGGAGGAGGAGAAGTGGGGGTTGGAGCCAGTGATATAGCTGCTGGCGGAGACCCTGATGGACATAGGGTGCGGAATCCTGGGCGTGGGTACCACCTGTGCCATCCCAGGGTACGACTCACTCCCGGCCTCCACAACATTCACCCAGTGTGCGGTCAAGGAAATGTAGCGTCCCTGGCCACCAGCATTTGTCCATGTGTCCATGGTGAGGTGGACGTTCCCATTAAGTGAGTTAGTCAGGGCACGGGTGATGTTCTTGGACACATGCTGGTGTAAGGCGAGCATAGCACACCGTGAAAAATAGTGGCGGCTGGGGACTGCATACCCAGGGACGGCCACCGACGTGAAGCTGCGGAAGGCCTCAGTGTCCACAAGCCTAAATGGCAACATTTCAAGGGCCAGTAATTTCGAAAGTTGCGCATTTAGTGCTATGCTATGGGTGGGTGGGTATTTGCGCTTGCGTTCAAATGCCTGTGTTATCGACATTAGGACGCTGCGCTGGGAGAGGGAAGTGAATGTTGTTGCTGACGGTTCATGCGAAGGTCCAGGTGCAGGGCGAGGGGCATCCGGGCCTGCGCCTTTGACAGGGGATTGGCCGGCAGTGAGTAACACAGGGGAAGAGGAGGCAGTGGTGGGACCCGCAGCCCCAGAGTGTGGACCCAGGCATTCGGCCCACTTATTAGGGTGCTTGGATGCCATGTGGCGGATCATGCTGGTGGTGGTGAGTTTGCTAGTGTTCACACCCTGGCTCATTTTGGTACGGCACAGGTTGCAAACTACCACTCTTTTGTCATCTGCGCTTTCCTCAAAAAAGCGCCATACTGTGGAACACCTACCCCTTGGCAAGGTAGATTTACGCATGGGGGTGCTCGGTGTAACTGTTGCAGGCCTGTTTGGTGTGGGCCAACTTCTCCCTTTTGCAACCCCACTGCCTCTTCCAGACTGTTGCAGTGCTGCGGATCCCTCCCCCTCAGTACTGCTGTCCTCGCTCGGCTTTTCACCTTCCCATGTTGGGTCAGTGACCTCATCGTCCACCACCTCCTCTTCCACTTCCTCATTCTGCTCATCCTCCTGACTTGACCTAACCACCACCTCAGTGATTGGCAACTGTGTCTCATCATCATCAACCTCGTGAACGAATGATTGCCGTTCAGCACCGTCATCTTCTTGAGACTGTGAAGGCTCAAGAGGTTGGGAATCAGGTCACAATATCTCAGGTACCTCTTCAAGCGTGCTTGCAGAGAGAGCCAAACCAAGTACTGGCGATGAAAACATATGAATATCCGAGTGTGGGATCACTTGTTTGGCCAGACGCGACATGGTGGGAGGAAGTAGGATCAGAGTGAGGATCTGGTTGACCAGACTCTTGGCTACAGAGACTGGACTTCGTGGAGAGAGAGAGAAAGAGAGGGTGGTGCTTAACCGACTGGAAGCATTATCTATTGCAGTCCAACCGACCACCTGTTCGCACTGGTCCGACTTGGACAGTGTTGTCCTGCGCCGCCCAGCTAAGTTGGACATGAAGCTGGGTAAGGTGGATTTTTTTATTTTTTCTGGTGCACTGGCAGCAGGCACAGTTTCATTGTGCCCAGGGCTACGGCCTCTGCTTGCATCATCAGCATCACGCCCAGGGCCACGGCCTCTGCTTGCACCATCAGCATCATACCCACTTCCCCGTCCCTTTGTGCTCGCCTTCTTCATATTAATGGTTTTGTCTGTAGATGTGGCGCAGATTGTTTTACTGTCCGCTGAAGACACCATTTTTTGATGCAGGACAGTGCTGGATACAGATTTTGGGCACTACATTAGCCCAGAGATAATGTAATTTTGATGATACACACTGTATTGCATGCAGTAAGGTACTGGATACAGAAAAATACTGATTTTGGGCACTACACTAGCCCAGAGATAATGTAATTTTGACGATACACACTGTATTGACTTGCAGTAAGGCACTGGATACAGAAAAATACAGATTTTGGGCACAACACTAGCGCAGGGATAATGTAATTTTTACAATACACACCATATTGAATTGCAGTAAGGTACTGGATACAGAAAAATACATATTTTGGGCACTACACTAGCCCAGAGATAATGTAGAAATCTCTTCCAACCACTAGCATTTGTGGGCATGCACATCCCCCAACATTCTGGACAATAAAATTATAGGGGGAGAATTATCATTGACCAGCATTTTACACCGGTCTATGATCTCCGCTGTGCTGCCAAAAGATACGCCTAAAGTACCAGACACAGGCCTCAGCACATCTTCTGTAGTCCATGCACCCACCTAAACAGAGCTGCTTTAGATTTCTGTCTAGATTATTACACTGGCGCAAATTAAGATAAATGTGTTGGGTCTGCTGTCCCCACATATAGAAGTGTCTTGTAAAAAAATATGTCTCAAATGAGGGTAAAAAAGTCACAACACATTCTTAGTCCAAGTTCTTAGCAATGGAATGCCATCTTTTTAAAGAGGACCTGTTCTAGTAGCAATAACTGAGAAATGGAACCAAGTAGAAAATCTATGAATAAATGTTCCAGAATTTTTAAAAATTGTGCAGTGACATAGTGCATTTCTGTAGTTGCTATAATAAACTTGTACTGTCGTACCACAGAGCACGTTTGCATACACTGCTGAAAAACCTATTTTAAAATTTTGCTGTGACATAGTGCATTTCTGTAGTTGGTAGAATAAACCCGTACTGTCGTACCACAGAGCACGTTGACATGCACCGATGAAAAACCTATTTTAAAATTGTGCGGTGACATAGTGCATTTCTGTAGTTGCTGTAATAAACTTGTACTGTCGTTTTTTTTTTGCCAGTTTTGCCGTATACAAACCCCTGCTCTGCATAGGTGACAAAGAGGTAAATTTCAAAAAATCATCTGATTCATTGGTGGGTGACATTTTGCCAGTTTTGCCGTATACAAACCCCTGCTCTGCATAGGTGAAAGGGAGGTAAATTTCTAAAAATCGTATGTTACATTCTTGGGCCATAAAATACCCCTGCACTGCATACCTATCTTTCTTTCAAAGTACCCATGCACTGCATAAATACCTGACTGGGAATTATATTCTGTAAATTCGGCGGCGTTTACATTGTTTGGTGCTGTAGTTATATGCTGTAAAATCTCCATGATGTCTCCATGATAAATCTGCAGCGTGGGGGCCCCTTGTGGCTTCTATACACTTTTAAAATAATCATTTAGCGGGGCAAATAGATGCCTCATGACGAGGACGCTCCATGACCCCTTTTTTCTTTCAAACTACCCCTGCCCTGCATACCTGACTGGGAAATATATGCTGTAAATTAGGTGGCATTCAGATTGTTGGCTGATCTGCACCCCTTTATTCTTTCAAAGTACCCCTGCACTGCATAACAGACAGGGAACTTAGTTCATTACCATTGGCAGTTACATTGCTGCCTGACATAAAGCCTTTTTTGGCTGTGAAGCCAAAGGTAGTCGCCAACAACAATGTGTTTTATTTTCTTTTTTTTTTTTATAAATTGGGGTAGACCCTAAAAAATTAAGAAATATAAAAAAGAAAACAAAGAGTAAGTGCGCTGTAGTATAACAATGGTTGGGTGAGGCTGCTATACATGTCTATTCTGCATAAGTTATGAACAAGTCCTGTGGGATCCATGCCTGGTTCTTTTTAACGAACGTGAGATTGTCCACGTTGGCTGTGGAGAGGCAGCTGCGCTTGTCTGTGATAGCGCCCCCAGCCGTGCTAAACACACGTTCAGACAATACACTGGCTGCAGGGCAGGCCAGCACCTCCAAGGCATAAAGGTGAAGCTGAGGCCATGTCCCCAACTTGGAGACCCAGAAGTTAAATGCAGCAGACCCAGTGGCGTAGCTAGATATGACTGGGCCCAACAGCAAATTTTTTAATGGGGCCCCCCTCCCCCAGTCATTTTTTTGCAACCCCTTCCTTTCATACTGCCCCCATTCCTGTGGCTACTAAAAATCGCTCTCTCAGACCAGGCAGCTGTTCCATCCGTTTTCAACACTTTCTATACCGCCACTGTATATAATTTCATTAAACTGTATAATGCTGTAGAGGTGGCCCTGACAAAGTCTTTTAGTCCTCCTCCTCCTGGATGGGCCCCTTCTTGGTCAGGGCCCCAAAGCAGCCGCTTTCCCTGATTCCCCTGTAGCTACGACCCTGGGCAGGCCCATGAGTCAGTACGTGTAGGCGTGTGCACAGATACTATTGCACCATTTTGCGGAAATGCTGCCTCTTGCTAAGACGCTCCATATCTGCTGGTGGTGCTGGTTGTTGTTGTGTGGTGACAAAGATTTTCCACATTTCGGCCATGCTAACCCTGCCTTCTGATGTGCGGGCAGTGACCCAGCTGCATTGGCGACTTTTTCCTCCTCCTAATATGCTTTAGCCTTGTGCTTCCACTGAGCCCCCGGTGTCAGGTGTGAATGCCATCAGCAGCGCGTCTACCGTCTTCAGTGACGGAATTAAAGAGGACACGTTGTCCTTGTAACGGGATCCAGCAGCGTGGCCACCTAGTAATCTGCACAAGTTAGAATGTGGGCAACTCGGCAGTCGTTGCACAAGCACTGCAGCATGTAGTTGCTCATGTTTGCCAGGCTGCCCAGAGGCAACGAAAAGCTGTCCTCTGTGGGAGGTGTATCATCTGTGTCCTCTGTATCCCCCCAGCCATGCTCAAGTGATGGCTGTAAGCTGCTTTGAGTGCCACCCTGCTGTGAACACGGTTTTTTCTCCTTCTCCTCCTCCAGAACTGTGCCCTGGCTGGACAATTGTGTAACTGGCCTATGTTGGTGCAGGAACCCACCCTCCGAGCCAGCTGTATATGACTGGCCTTATAAGTTAAGGATAAGGCATGTATATAGTTTTGTTTGTTTATTTCGTGTATCTGACTTATAGTTATTTAAATATGTTTATAAGTAAATTTGTAAAAAGTTTGTGAATGGACATTAATGAGTGGTTGAGTGAAAGGGGGTGGGGTGTAGAGTGGGAGTCTGGTCAGGTTAATTTTCTCTTTTTGAAATGTTCCTTGTATAGTTTTTGTTACGATTTATAATAAAAAGTCCTGATAACCGTGGAAATTTTACCCAACAATCTAACCGACAGGCCGCAGGGGTCCTTGAGCACCAATAAAAGTGAATTTGTCTCACCAGAGCTGGATTAACTGAATTTATTTTCACTGTCAGGTGTTCAGGAATTTCTGCACCACCAAATTCAGCACATGCGCCAGGCAAGGGATGTATGTCAAACCGGCTCGGCCCAGAGCTGCTACGAGATTTCGCCCATTATCGCACACCACCAGGCCGGGCTTGAGGCTCAGTGACACCAACCACACATCGGTCTGTTGTTCCATGCTGGTCCACAGCTCCTGCGTGGTGTGGGGTTTGTCCCGCAAACAAATGAGTTTTAGAACAGCCTGCTGTCGTTTTCTCCTGGCTGTGCTGATGTTGGTCGTGAAGGTGTTATGCTGAATGGATGAGGAGGTGGTAGAATAGGAGGAAGCGGAGTAGGAGGAGGAGGCAACAGGAGGCAAATAGAAATGCTCTGCAATCCTCGGGGGCAGAAGGACATGCGCCAAACTTCTATCCGCCTCTGGCCCAGCCTCCACTACATTTAATCAGTGTGCTGTTAGGGAGATATAACTTCCCTGCCCGTGCTTACCGGTCCACGTATTGGTGGTTATGTGGACCTTGCCACAGATGGCATTGCGCAGTGCACACCTGATTTTGTCCGCCACTTGGTTGTGCAGGAATGGGATGGCCTTGAAAAGTAGTGGCGGCTGGGAACCACATACTGTGGGACAGCCACCACCATGAGTTTTTTTAAAAGTCTCCATCCATCTCTACCAGACAGAATGACAGCATTTCAAAGGACCAGGAATTTTGAAATCCTGGCATTCAGGGCCAGGGATTGCGGGTGGGTAGGGGGGTACTTCCTCTTTCTATTTATTTTTCTAATTGGGAGAAGTGGAGATGCTTGTTGATGGTGAAAGATGTGGTGGCGTTGCTGCCACATCCTCTGCCACTGTCACTCACTTGTGCTCAGGTTTAGAACGTTTATTTTTAATTTTTATGTATTTTATGTTATTTTAAGTTATTTCCCTTTCCAAATTTGTTTGCAGGGCACTTGTCCTACTTTTACCCCACTTTGCTTCAATTTCCAGCCCTTTCCAGGACTTTTTTAGAGCCATTTTAGTGCCCCAAAGTTCGGGTCCCTATTGACTTTAATGGGGTTCAGGTTCGGGGTCAAGTTCGCGTCCCGAACTGGAACTTTGCGGCGAAGTTCTGCCGAACCCCGCGAACCCGAACTTCCAGGTGTTCGCTCAACTCTACTAGCAATTCATTCATAACTTCTAGTAGAAATAATAAAGTAGTGGCACAACATAGAGCCATAAGACTAGATGCTCCAGAATTGCTATTACATGAGGAATGCATTAAGCTATTAAAACAGGCATGTCAGGAGAGGTGACAGGTCCTCTTTAACTTAAAACAGTGTAACATCAATTTGAACCATGTAGTCTCCCGCCTTTCAAATGTTCAAAAAATAGCCATCACACTTTGACCCTTATTAAAGTTGTTAGAAAACAGGGTGTGGTGTTTAACAAGCAGGATATGCTCAACCCATATGCAGTTGTGCATGTATATAAGGGAGCACATCCTGCACTTGTAGTCCGTTGCTAGGGGCAATCAACAGCAAAAAATGCATACAATGGAAAATGCCAGCAACAGACTACAAGTACCACAATAACCATCCTACATACGATAACAATAATGTGGATGTGGAGAACAATCAAAAGCATAACCATAGCAAAGGCAGGTGCACTCTGCGGCAATACTAAACCCTCACACTGATGTTAAAATTGAGAGGTTAGTCCGACACATCCTACTAGGAGGACATGTCTTAGGCTCGGACACCACGTCAAGGTCTCTCAAGTAGCCCGAGACCCTACCACTCAACCTATCTGTGCCGCATGGGCGATACCAGGGGCCGTTGGGCATTACGGGAGCGTAAGGCCTGACTCACAAACAGCTCACCAGTGACCTCCAGCATGTAACCATGCTTGCGATGGGAGGTGGGAGGTGCCTGTGAGCCCCACCCGAGACCAGCTGATATGGCCAAGAGCCTCCCAGGTGCACCTGAATGTAGCCTGTAGATGAAAAGCAGGCACATTTAAATTGGAGTTTATACACCTCCAAACATATTATACAAACTATTAGAAAACAGGGTGTGGTGTTTAACAAGCAGGATATGCTCAACCCATATGCAGTTGTGCATGTATATAGGGGAGCACATCCTGCACTTGTAGTCCGTTGCTAGGGGCAATCAACAGCAAAAAATGCATACAATGGAAGATGCCAGCAACAGACTACAAGTACCACAATAACCATCCTACATACGATAACAATAATGTGGATGTGGAGAACAATCAAAAGCATAACCATAGCAAAGGCAGGTGCACTCTGCGGCAATACTAAACCCTCACACTGATGTTAAAATTGAGAGGTTAGTTTTCTAATGGTTTGTATAATATGTTTGGAGGTGTATAAACTCCAATTTAAATGTGCCTGCTTTTCATCTACAGGCTACATTCAGGTGCACCTGGGAGGCTCTGGGCCATATCAGCCGGTCTCGGGTGGAGCTCACAGGCACCTCCCACCTCCCATTGCAAGCATGGTTACATGCTGGAGGTCACTGGTGAGCTGTTTGTGAGTCAGGCCTTACGCTCCCGTAATGCCCAACGGCCCCTGGTATCGCCCATACGGCACAGGTAGGTTGAGTGGTAGGGACTCGGGCTACTTGAGAGACCTTGACGTGGTGTCCAAGCTTAAGACATGTCCTTATTAAAGTTGCTCAGATGCTTACATTTCCCCACCCGCTGCCTAATGTATGCCTATACAGGAGCCACTGTTACCATATAGTCAGCGTCATTTCTTCACCTTTCAGTCATTTTAATATCATGAATTACTGGTATAATAAAGCTTGTGTTATTTTCTTTACTCTATAATTATTTATAAATCATATTTTTCATGAAATAACAAGTAAATATTTTCATTGCAAACTAATTCAACAGCTTATCAAACGGAGGGGGTATGAAAACGTGTCATATTGCAAACACTGGTAAATGGTTCCACACATCTGCAACAATTAAAAGCCCAAACCAACCTGGCATAACATGGTACAGTAATTCTGTAATTAGATTCTATTTACAATGGAATATTAAAATAGATTAGTAATATCTAAATAAAACACATGTCACATCTTAAACAAATAAAGAAAAGTAGCTTCCGTGAAAACTTACTAAATTCTTTCTATTTAATGAAGAAGAAAGAGCAAAGAAGCGGCAGTTATAAAAATTATTCACCTGGCAAGGCAATTGATATACACATATGGTCAACCTTGATGCAGTACATTTATCACACTGTGCTGCCGTATTTCTCTGGGCATCCAGACAGCTTTTTTATTTTTTTATTTCTTTTTAAGCAGTTAAACTGGATGTAGCACAGTAAGCTTTCTTTACTTATTTCATTGTACAAGTTCCATCACTTTGTAATGTGTACAATTACATCAATATTAGTATCAGGGCTCTCCATAGATGTCAGCTACAACAGGTATGAGTGTTTACGTCTCTTTTAATACAACTTTCTTTATACTCTCCATATATTTTTTTTATTCACAAAATAATGTAATTTTTCTCTAGAATATGCCGATCTAAATTACTTGGGTATCCTGAATGCATTTACAAAGATTCCAACAGTTTTTAGTTTTTGTGTTGTATTGTATTGTATTGCACCTTTACCCTAAGTTCACACTTGCGCGTTTTACAGCGCGTTCGAACGCGCTGTAAAACGCTCAACACATGCAAACCAATGCTTCCCTATGGGACTGGTTCACATTTTCGCATTTTACAGCGCGTTCGAACGCACTGTAAAACGCCCTACGCATAAACAAGTACTTGAGCTTTTTTTGGAGCGTTTGTCGCGCGTATTGTGATTGACACCACAGTAGTCAATCACAAGAATGCGCTGTAATACGCGCGACAAAAACGCGCGTAAAACGCGCGTTTCTAGAACGCTCAGGTCTGAACCCAGGGTTAGGCTAGTTTCACACTAGCGTTATGAGCCCCGGCAGGCTGTTCCTGCAGAAAACAACCTCCCAGAGCTCCCTGGATCTGACACTGCTGGGTGGAAACGCAGAGCCTGCAGGTTCTATAGATAATGGGGTCTGGCGGAGAGCCAGACGCTACCCAGCAATGCCGGGATCCGTCTGGATGAAAACTACAGCGTGTTCTCTGCAGTAACAGCCTACCAGAACTCATAACACTAACATGAAAAAAGCCTTATGTAATTAAAAAAAAATGATTGTAATTGTAATAAATGTTTTGCAATTAAATATTTGTCATTGTAATTTCATAACAAATTTGCCACCGTTTCTGTTTTGCAGCCTGAATCTATTCACATGCAATGCAGACAACTCAGTCTCATTCAGAGTGAAAACCACCAGAGAAGTTCTTTGATGGCTCACTCTGAAGTCCTCATGGCTGGTCTCCTGGATGATCTTTCAACCTGACATTGTTGCAGCCAGGTAAAATAGGAGTAAAACTTAAAAAAGATGGGGGTATATGCAGCGCTGTATAAGAAGAATGGAGCTCTGCCATGGACCATGTGTATACAGCCTAAAAGGTCGGGTTTAAACCTGACTGAAAATGAAGGGGAAAAATCAGCTGCAGTTTTTAATGGATTTCTTCACACAAAAAAAACTCAATAATAGAAATCTGCTGTATAAATTGACATGCTGTGGAATTCAAATCCACAATGCCACACCTTTTCTGCTGTGTGTGGATGAGAATTCAGAAATACTAATCCACTTTGCTGGTACCATATAATACTGAGAATTTGCCATGCACAAATCTGCAAAAGCAACTCTGAAGCTAATCAATCATGTGCAACCCCCGGCTTTAAAGAGATTGTCTCATCAGACACCCCTTAAGAATGCAGCCCCGAAGTGATCAGTTTATTGGCCATGGTTGCACTTCCAGAACCCCAACAGACATCTGATGTTGCAGGAGGACCACAGCCAGTCAGTAGAGTTGAGCGAACCCGAACTGTTTGGGTTCATACCGAATTTTGGGGTGTTCGGGACATGGACCTGAACATATTCAAAAAAGTTTGCGTTCGGGTCCGTTGTTCGGCGATTTCTTCCCGGTTTCTGAAGGACTGCACAACAGCCAATCAGATAGCGTTTTACTTCTTGCCTTAAGATGCCATCACAGCCATGCCTACTAATGGCAGTCACGTAGCGCCTCATGCCACTCTGCTCTGATTAGTGTAGGGATAGGATGCAGCTGCTGTGAGGGAGAGATTAGGCAGGGAAAACTCAGCACAAACAGCTAAAGAAGTGATCAATCTACAGCTGTGATTCATTCAACTTCTGCTAGTTAATTGCTCACTGGTTTTTAGGCTGTACAGAGCGTTTTTCTGTCACTTTTTTCTGGGGTGATCGGTGGCCATTTTGTGTCTTGTGGTGCACCAGCACAAGCTGCCACCAAGTCCATCAATCCATCAATAGTAGTTTTTTTTTTTTTTTTTTTTGCTATATCCTACATCAGGGGCTTGGCTGTGCTTATTGTCCCCCCTTAGAAACTCAGGATAGAAATTTCTATATTTTATTGAGGGGTGAAAATCAATTGCCAAAATACCAATCCCCTAAATCTGGTGTTCCAGTTGTGGCTAGCCAAGTGTAATACTGTCTGCTGTCCGGCAAAGGATATTTCTTTTTCTGGGGTGAAATTAAATTGCCAAAATAGCAATCCCCTTAATCTGGTGTCCCAGCAGTGGCTGGCCAAGTTTAATAGTGTTCTGCAAAGGATATATTTTGTTCTGGGGTGAAATTCAATTGGCAAAATAGCAATCCCCTAAATCTGGTGTCCCAGCAGTGGCTGGCCAAGTTTAATAGTGTCCGGCAAAGGATATATTTTGTTCTTGGGTTAAATTCAATTGCCAAAATAGCAATCCCTAAATCAGTGGTTTCAGCTGTGCTGGCCAAGTTTAATAGTGTCCGGCAAAGGATCGATTTTGTTCTGGGTTGAAATTCAATTGCCAAAATAGCAATCCCCTAAATCTGGCGTTCCAGCTGTGGCTGTCCAAGTTTAATGGTGTCCGGCAAAGGATAGATTTTGTTCTGGGATGAAATTCAATTGCCAAAATAGCAATCCCTAAATCAGTGGTTTCAGCTGTGGCTGACCAAGTTTTGATAGTGTCCGGCAAAGGATATATTTTGTTCTGGGGTAAAATTAAATTGCCAAAATAGCAATCCCTTAAATCTGGTGTCCCAGCCGTGGCTGGCTAAGTTTAATAGTGTCCGGCAAAGGATAGATTTTGTTCTGTGGTGAAATTCAATTGGTTGGGGAGACACATACTTATTCTTGATGCGTTATTAGCACCTACCGTATATTAAATGCTGGTGGGCTTATAAATCAACATACCACAACTGCATGGAAGAGATAATGCCTTACCGCATCCTAATGTATCTTAGATAGCAGTTTACCATGCGGACTGCCTCCTCAATGAAGTCCGGGGAAGTGTCCGCAACTTGCAGGTTATCAAGTGTCCGTCTCAGTGGCTGGGCAGTCTCCTGGATGACCGTACAATAATGCCCTACCTAATAGGGGGATAGGGTCTAATCTCACCCCTGCCTACTGACACGGAGCACCCGCCCTGACAGGGGCGACCCCATACGGATCCTGTCCCTGTAAAGGGCCTATAGTGACTGCACTCCCCCTTAATTCTCAATTCCCTACGTGCCACGTTTCATCCCAACACTTAGGATTTATCAGGGGACGTATATCGATTAGGGGAAAAAATGAGCTGAAAACAAAATACAAAGGTGCCCTGTCACTTGCCACTGGAAAGAGCAAAGCTCCCTATTCTACTTATATTGGATAAAGGAAAGTACTTACGTGCAGGTTTTCACTCTCGGAGGGCTGAATGAGAACAGTGGTTCCTGTCAGCAATTCGCGGGAGGGAAGTGTCCCTGCTGTCGCTGCGTCTCACCCCTTAAAATGTTACAAGGAGTAGCGGTTAGTACACCGCCTCCTACTTCTTAGCGGAAGAGTGCCGGCTGATTGGTGAATCCCCTGCCTGTTCCGGTCGCGTATAGTCGAGAATATTTTCTCTGTGTTAGAGTTACAAAAGTTCTCGGTGATGCGTACTTTACATACATATTGCGCATCATAATTCGAAGGCCGGCCAATCCGGCTCAGATGTATCATGTGACTTCCCTGCCTTCCGGTCGGCTTGCACGTGCTGGCTGGTGTGCGTTCCATATGCGGTCCAGCAGCACGCGACCGGAACAGGCAGGGGATTCACCTACCAACTATCATGTGTGGGTAATTGCTGACCGGTACTGACCGGCTCCGCCCAACATTGCCACATATTGATAGCTGCTGGAGTTATTCTGTGGATAGCTATAGCTATCATTTTTAAATTGGACTTTGACACGTGCTGATCACTTTTCTTTGCGCCTTAGACATTACATCCACCGGGTGATAAGTGATTAGCCCGTGCATGAGATTCTCACCTTGCACATATATTTTTTGCTTTGATACTTTTACTAGAGTTTTATTAAAGGCTAAGTTTTAAAGACTAGTCCACATTGGGTTTAGATATATAATTAGAGGTGCGACCAGAACCCCCTTGTGGCCACATTCACACAGGTGTGTTCAATCTTGGTTATACTGTGAAATTCAATTGCCAAAATAGCAATACCGTAAATCAGTGGTTTCAGTGGAGTCCCCGGTGTCAGGTGTGAATGCCATCAGCAGCGTGTCTATTAGCGGGCTCATCTTCCTATCACACTCCAGTGAGGGAATTAAGGACGGCACGTTGTCCTTGTAACGGGGATGCAGCAGGGTGGCCACCCAGTAAGCAGCACAAGTTAGAATGTGGCAGTAACTGGGCAGTCGTTGCGCAGGCACTGCAGCATGTTGTCGCTCATATCTGCCAAGCTACCCAGAGGCAAGTACAAGCTATCCTCTTTGAGGGAGGTATATCGTCTGTGCCCTCTGTATCCCCCAGCGTTCCTCCTACTCCTCTTCCTCATCCTCCAGAACTGTGCCCTGGCTGGACAATTGTGTTCCAGGCCAGGGCCCATGTTGGTGTAGATACCCACCCTCCGAGCCACTTGTATTTAGTTGGCCTTAAGTTAAGGATAAGGCGTGTATATAGTTTTGTTTCTTTATATGGTAAGTTTAGCTGACTTATAGTTATTTTAATATGTTTTTGAGTAGTGTTGAGCGCGAATATTCGAATAGCGAATTTTTTAGCGAATATCGGCATTTCGCTAATTCGCGAATATTTCGAATATAGCGCTATAACTTCGCTATTTCAAATATTCTTTTTTTTTTTTGTTATATTTTTTTCTTTCCCACATCCCAAAAGTAGTTCTTACCTGTCCTGAGGATTCCTGGCTTCTCCAGTCAGTGCCCGTTGCCACTTCTGCCGACATCCGTGCTCATGGAGCGTCCCCATCGCCATGGGAACGTCTCCATACTAAAATGTACTGTCGGATTTGAGAATTACGTTAAAATCGCAATGCGATTAATTCAAGTTATATTAATCGCATTGCGATTACAACTTAGCGGTGCACTGCTATCTTTCATATTAGGCTAGAATTAACGAATATGGAATATAGCAGCAGTGCTAAGTAAAAATCGCAATGCGATTGCTCCAAGTTATATTAATCGCATTGTGATTTCAACTTAGCACTGCTATATTCCATATTCGTTAACTTCATTAATTGTAGCAAGCTGACCCATTATAAACCCAGCTCTAAGTTGAAATCACAATACGATTAATATAACTTGAATTAATCGCATTGCGATTTCAACAGACATGGTTTACTATGGTTGCTAAAACGAAGATGGAGAATACTTCGTTATCTTTGTTTTGAGGAATATGACGAATACATTCGTCATATTCGCTAATTCTACCAAGCCAACCACAGTAAACCAGGTCTAAGTAGAAATCGCAATGCGATTAATTCAAGTTATATTAATCGCATTGCGATTTCAACGTAATTTTCAAATCCGACAGTACATTTTAGTATGGAGACGTTCCAATGTATGGTTGGCTTGGTAGAATTAGCGAATATGACGAATGTATTTGTCATATTCCTCAAAACGAAGATAACGAAGTATTCTCCATCTTCGTTTTAGCTACCTATTCGTCAACTTCGCTAATTCTAGCAATCAAATAGGAAGGTTGACTATAAGGTTGACAGCTGTGTTTAATTCGCTATGCGATTATATTATTATTTTTTTTTTTTTTATAAATAGAATAATTAGAATAATTATCAAGAATTATAATTATTCTATTTATTTTTAAAAAAAGCAAAGTAATATGTAATATAATCGCATAGCGAATTAAACACAGATGTCTCTATAGTCAACCTTCCTATTTGATTGCAAGAATTAGTGAAGTTGACGAATAGGTAGCTAAAACGAAGATGGAGAATACTTCGTTATCTTCGTTTTGAGGAATATGACGAATACATTCGTCATATTCGTCATCTTCGCTATAATTCTATATATCAAAGCAATAGGAAAGCCTTAAGTTAAAATCGCAATACGCGATTATTTAAATCGCATATTAATGCGATAACTAGAATAATGATGAATATTCGATTTAGACGAATATGAAACTAATATTCTATAGAATATTCGCGAATTTTGTCGAAATCGAATATGCCACCTGCCGCTCATCACTATTTTTAAGTAAATTTGTAAATAGTTTGTTAATGGTTTGAGTGAAAGGGGTGTGGGGGTGTTGAGTGTGTAGGGTGTGAGGCTGTTTGGGTTTATTTTCCATCTGCTTTCTACATTGTATAATACTGTTGAGGGGGCCCTGACAAAGTCTTTTAGTCCTCCTCCTCCTCCTGGACGGGCCCCTTCTGGGTCAGGGACCCAAAACAGTAGCTTCCCATGCTTCTCTGTAGCTACGCCCCTGGGCAAACCCATCAGTCAGTACGTGTACTCTTCCACCATGTTGCTGAAATGCTGCCTCCTGCTGAGACGTTCCAGATCTGCTGGTGGTGCATGTTGTGGCGTGATGACAAAGCTTTCCCACATTTCGCCAATGCTAAACCAACCTTCTGAGGTGCTGATGGTGACCCAGCTCCCCGTGAGCTGGCTTGGGTGCCACCCTGCTGAGAACATGGTTCCTCCTCATCCTCCTCATCCTACTTATCCTCCTCATCCTCCAGAACTGTGCCCTGGCTGGACAATTGTGTTCCAGGCCAGGGACTATGTTGGTGCAGGAACCCACCCTTCGAGCCACTTGGATGTCACTGGCCTTAAGTTAAGGATAAGGCGTGTATATAGTTTTGCTTGTTTATATAGTAAGTTTAGCTGCATTATAGTTATTTTAATATATTTTTAAGAAAATTTGTAAATAGTTTGTTAATGGTTTGAGTGAAAGGGGGGGGTGGGGGTGTTGTGTGTGTTCGGTTAACTGAATTGATTTTTATTGTCTGGTGTTTAGAAATTTCTTCACCCCAAATTCAGCACATGTGACAGCCAGGGGATGTGTGTCAAACCGGAAACCGGCTTGGCCCAGACCTGCTAGTATATTTCACCCATTAGCGCACAACACCAGGCCGGGCTGGAGGCTCAGTGGCACCAACCAATGATCGGTCTGTTGTTCCATGCCTGTCCACAGCTCCTGCGCGGTGTGGGGTTTGTCCCACAAACACACAAGTTTTAAAACAACCTGCTGTCGTTTCCCCCTGGCTGTGCTGCTGTGGGTGGTGAAAGTGTTACGCTGAGCGGATGAGGAGGTGGTAGAGGAGGAGGAAGTCGAGTAGGAGGAGAAGGTAACAGAATACAAAGAGAAATGCCCAGCAATCCTCGGAGGGCGGAAGGACATTCGCAAAAATGCTATCCACCTCTGGGCCAGCCGCTACATTTACCCATTGTGTTGTTGGTTATGTGGACGTTGCCACATTTCCCTATCCACATATGTTTGCAGGGCATTTACCTACATTTTTCTACCTTTTTCAGCCCTGTAGCCCTTTTCAGGGCTATTTTACAGCCATTTAAGGGCCCAAAAGTTCGGGTCCCTATTCACTTCAATGGGGTTTGGGTTCGGGGTCAAGTTCGGGTCGAGTTCGGATCCCGAACCCGAACATTTTCATGAAGTTCGGCCGAACTTCTCGAACCCGAACATCCAGGTGTTGGTTCAACTCTACCAGTCAGGAATTTCCTTTGCAGCAGCGACTACCTGGCAAATGTAGTATTATTCATATACACAGACAGCTTGAGTCCTCCAGAATGGAAGCTGCTTCTACAGAGCAGCAGACCCCTTCTATGATGTCCATATGAGCTAATTGGCCATATGGATAAGAGCTGTCTTTATGAGACAACCCCTTTAATGACCAGATGTCAAGCCATTTTAGAATTTCATGCTCAGTCTTGGGCTTTTTCGCAGTCCCTCCAGTCAGTGGATGAATTTTTCAGAGCTCTGGGTCTCATTTATGATGACCCGGACCGGACCTCCCTGGCTGAGACAAAGTTACGTGGCCTTCATCAGGGAAAGCGTTCTGCCGAGATCTATTGCTCTGAGATTAGGAGGTGGGCTACGGATACTTAGTGGAACGATCCAGCTCTCCGTAGTCAGTTCTGTAAGGGATTATCAGAGAGGTTTAAGGATACTTTGGCATTTCATGAGAATCCTGGGTCTTTGGAAGCCGTTATGTCTTTTGCTGTACGCATTGATAGGCGCCTGAGAGAGAGATCTAGAGGCCCCCACTCTCAGGACGTACTATCACATAACGTATTGTCTTCTTCTGACAATTGGGGTAAAGATACTCCTGAGTTTAGGTCTGGGGACGAACCAATGCAATTAGGGGGATCTACTCCTGGATCTGCTTTCAAGAGTATTACTCGTAGGAAGGGTGTGTGTTTTCTCGGTGGACAAAAGGGACATTTTTTCAAAGTATGTCCATGCATTCAGCACGGAAAAAAAAGGGGACTTCTAATTCCCACCTGACTCTTGGAGGGGTAAGAGGTGAGTCATAAAACATGCAGTTGTCTTTGACTGGTAGTACCTGATTTCTTCTGACTGTCGAGGTGGCACTAGAGTCCAAGACTGTGGGGATTGAGGTGTTTATAGACAGTGGCGCAGTGGTGAATCTGATTGATGATCAGTTCGTCTGTATGCATGGGTTGTCACCGAGTGCATTAGAAAATAACATTTCCATTTTTGCCATTGATTCTGCAATGCTAACTCAGAAATGTTTGTCTCAGATGGTCCATGACATCCGATTAAGAGTGGGTGACTTTCATCAGGAGTTCATCTCGTGTTTTGTGATGGAAGGTCTCCCTGCTCCGTTGGTTCTGGGTTTACCATGGTTAAGCAAGCATAATCCAACCATCGATTGACAAGCTAGACAGATTCTGGATTGGGGTGATTATTGCGTTGATAATTGTCTGAATACATCTTTTTCTGCTTTAACCACTAAAACATTACCCTCTTTTATATCTGATTTTTCTGATGTATTTTCTGAAAGTGGATGCCAGGATTTACTTCTGCATCGGGAATATGATTGTCCTATCAACCTTATTCCCTGAGATAAGTTGCCCAAATCTAGGTTTTATAACCTTTCTGGACCCGAAAGAATGGCCATGAGACAGTATATTACCGAGAGTTTGGCTAAAGGTCACATAAAACCTTCCAAATCTCCTGTGGCAGCAGGGTTTTCTTTGTTAAAAAAAAGGATGGAACCCTTAGGCCATGTCTGGATTTCCGTGAAATCAATCGGATTACTGTCCGTGATCCTTAACCCTTTTCCTTTGATTCCTGATTTGTTTAACCAGATTGTTGGTGCCAAGGTGTTCTCCAAGTTGGACATGAGGGGGGCATATAATCTGGTCAGGATTAAGGAAGGGGATGAAAGGAAGACGGCTTTCAATACCCAAGAGGGTCACTTTGAGAACCTGGTCATGCCTTTTGGGATGACCAATACTTCTGCCGTTTTTCAGCATTTTGTGAAGGACATTTTTCATCACGTGGTGGGGAGGTTTGTTGTCGTATATTTGTATGACATACAAATTTATTCTCCAGACGTGGAGACTCATTAGGATTATGTTAGACAGGTGTTACAGATCCTAAGAGGTAATAAATTGTATGCAAAATTGGAAAAGTGTGTTTTTACTGTAAAGGAGGTGCAGTTCTTGGGCTACCTATTGTCATCTTCGGGTTTTCGAATGGATTCAGAGAAAGTCCGTGCTGTATTGGACTGGGAACAACCCGAAAATCTGAAGGCTCTTATGCAGTTTTTGGGGTTCACCAACTATTACCGAAAATGTATTAAGAACTATTCGACAGTGGTGAGACCCTTAACTGACATGACTAAGAAAGGGACTGATGTCTCAGAGTGGTCCAATTCGGCATTGCGAGCCTTTTCTGAGGTTAAGGGAGTTTCGCTTCTGCCCCTATATTTGTTCAGCGGAATGTGTCACAGCCTTTCATTGTGGAGGCTCACGTGTCCGAGATGGGGGTAGGAGCAGTCTTATCGCAGGGCCCATCACCTGGTAAATGGCGCCCATGTGCCTTTTTCCTCTAAAAAACTCTCTGCTGCAGAGAGAAATTACGATGTGGGTAACAGAGAGTTGCTGGCCATTAAGTTGACTTTTGAGGAGTGGCGTCATTTGTTGGAAGGGGCAATTCATCCGATCACGGTGTTCACAGATCCCAAAAATCTGGCTTACCTGGAATAGGCTAAACGACTGAACCCGAGGCATGGTCTTTCTTTTTCACCAGATTCAATTTCATTGTCACTTATCTTTCTGGGGTTAAGAACGTCAAGGCAGATGCCTTGTCACGTAGTTTTCCTTGAGGTGGTGATTTTGAAAATCCAAGTCTGATACTGTCAGAGGGAGTGGTGATATCTGCTCTATACACTGACCTAGAGGTGAAGGTGTTAGAGGTTCAGCGAAACGCACTGGATTCTTGTCCCTCTGGGAAATTGTTTGCTCCATCTGAATTGCGTCACAAAGTGTTTGAGGAACATCACTGTACAGTTCTTACGGGACACCCTGGGAGCAGATCCACTGCTGACCTTATTTCTCGTAGATTTTGGTGGCCGAAGTTGCGTAAGTGTGTTGAGGACTAATTGTAAGCTTGTAGCACTTGTGCACGAGCTAAGGTGGCATATTCTCGGCCTTCTCTACTTCTGTTGCCCATCCTGTCCAGACCATAGATTCATTTATCCATGCATTTTATCACTGATCTACCTAATTCTTCAGGAAAGACAGTGATTCTGGTGGCAGTTCAATGCTTTAGTAAAATGGCGCACTTTATAGCAATGGCGGGCCTACCTAATGCTAAAACTCTTGCACAAGTGTTTGTTAATAACATTGTGAAACTACATGGCATTCCCTCTGACGTGGTTTTGGATCATGGCCCTCAGTTTGTTTCCAAATTCTGGAAGGTGTTCTGTACTAGACTGAGAGTCTGGAGACTTGAGATGTTTTGTCTTTGAGAACCAGGAGGAGTGGTCTTCATTTTTGTCTTTAGCAGAGTGTGCCATAAACAATCGTAGGCAGGAGTCCTCTGATAAGTCGCCGTTTTTTAGGGCATATGGGTTTCACCCGAAGTTTGGCACATTTTCTGGTTTTAATACTTCTGGTATTTCTGAGGAGGAACGTTTTTTGTCATCATTGTCATCTACAGTACTTGGCAGAAAATGTAAAATAACTTAAGGAACATGGGCAACAAGTATAAACGTATGGCTGACAGAAAATATATCAATGGACCTAAGACTATGTGATTCTATGTGTCTGTCCACAAGAAAGATTAAGTTGAAGGTACCTTCTTTAAAGTTGGGTCCAAGGTTTCTTGGTCCATATAAGATCACTGCCATTATTAATCCGGTAGCATTTTGTCTTAAACTTCCTCAGGCTCTGAAAATTCATAAAATTCATAATGTGTTTCATAAATCTTTGTTGAAGAGATATGTTGAACCTTTGGAACCGTCTTCCTTGCCACCCCCTCCTGTCATGGTGGACAGTAGTTTGAAATTTCACCAAGATAATTGACTCTCTAGTTCTCCGTAACATTCAGCGTAAATGCCAGTTGTTTGGTGAAAGCTTTTAAGAGGTCTCACCCAGATAAGGTCGGTCCTGAATGCCTGGAGGTCACCCATAAAAGGGGGGGTACTGATGTTCCCATGCCAGGTGCCAGGAGATTAGTGAGACTGGCAACACGTGGTTTGATCTGACAGGTTCCTTGTGGATCAATTTGTGTCTGTTTTTTTTCTGGTAATCTGGTAATGGCCACACCCCGTGCCTCAGGTGTTGCTTATGTGGTCAATGAACCTTTCCTATCTGTTGTGGCTTCTCCCACCATGCTGTGCAGTTTATAGCTTCAGTATTGTTGTGGATTTCTGGTTTTTGGATCTCGGTGGAATTCCTGTGCTTCCATAGCCATTTTTATCCATAGGTGGATAAAAAGACGTACCGCTTCATTTTATATGCATTTACTTGTTTTAAACTTTGTAAGTATAAGAAAACAGCGTGATTATTAGAACCTCTGAGGTACTTCTCTATGTCGAGTTGTCTTGCTAATATCTAGGAGATAAAGAGTTCGACTGGAGAGGAAGTCCAGTTTCTAATCCAGTGATTGCATAAAAATAGGTTGTCTGTGTGTCTTTGAATACCGACATTTTCATTGAGGATTCAGGAGCTGCGCAGTCTTTTGTTCAATAATTGAAGTTAAGTGTCTCCTACCGCTTTTGTTTATTGTTTGGGTTTTCTTGTGCTGCTCTTTTCCCTGTCATTTGTGTTTAGGCCTTAGGGAGACTCCTGTTCGTCCTACCGTTTGGAGAAACAGGTTGTCTCTTGTCATGGCATTTGTACCAGGGTTCGACAGGGTGAGTTAGGACTTTAGGTTACTGTGTATGAACTCACCTACCTCTGGGGTCAGTTCATACTTGCAGTCAGACAGGACTTTGAATAGGGTTTCTTTAGGAGGTGACCTGCTCCTTTCCCTAGTTTCCAGACCTTTTCCCCTCACCCCTTTCCCTCCTTCGTTCAGTGTGGGTTTCCCTCCCACACCGAAGCGTGACATCCATGTCTTTAGTCTGCTTGTTTCAGCAAGCAGTTTGCAGGCTTTCTTGTGCATCATCTTTAGAAGAGGCTTCCTTCTGGGACAACAGCCATACAGTCCAATTTGATACAGTGTATGGTATATGGTATGAGCACTGACAGGATAACTCCCCACCACTTTAACCTCTGCAGCAATGCTGGCAGCACTCAAACAACTTCTGGATATGACACATGTGCACTCAACTTCTTTAGTCGACTATGGCAAGGCCTGTTCTGAGTGGAACCTGTCTTGTTAAACCACTGTATGGTCTTGGCCACCCTGCTGCAGCTCAGTTTCAGGGTGTTGGGAATCTTCTTATAGCCTAGACCAGTGGTGGGCAAACTTATTAGTCAACTGAGCTGAATATCAACAAAACAGCAATTTAATTTTTTCTGAGAGACACATTTTTTAAATATAGGAAGGTACATTATTATTAACTTAATAAGGGTATTCCTAACCATCTGAACGTACATTTCTCAATCCTCGACACTACATCTTTCACTCCACAACATTTCAACCTATAAGATGCACGTAGGTTTTATAGGAGAAAAATATGAAAAAAAATATTTTTCATTACAACTCAGGTCAAACCACTAATTATACCCCCAATGTTAATAAGACCTCCCTCAGATCAGACATCAGCTCAGACCCCAAAGTAAATGACCCCCAATCACAACTTAGATAAGAGCCCCATGCCTCTCATCATCCCCATTATCATCAATGATGCCTCTCATCAACCATAATGCCTCTCATATCCCCCATTATGGTTCTCATCAACCCCTTTATTATCTATGATGCCTTTCATCATCCATGATACCTCTCTTATCCCCCATTATGATTCTTATCACCCCATTGCCTCAGATAAGCCCCAAGTTTTATAAAATAAAAAAGCAAAAACCTCTCCTGCTCCTGGATGCCACTGCTCCTCACCACCCTCGCTCTGTGTTCCTCCTGCTGTCTGCTGTGCTGTGAACTGGCGTGCACAGCGTGACATCACAGAGCGCCTCACACCCTGCACAGCCTACAGCCGAGGACCAGGAAGTGGTGAGTACAGAGCCTTCACCGCTTTCTGGACCTTCCCCTCCTGCTGATTTTTGCCACGGGCAACGAAAATGCGGCCGCACTGTACATGTGAGCCCTCATCTGGAAGAGCCAATATCAAGGGGCTAAAGAGCCACATGTGGCTCTAGAGCCGCAGTTTGCTGACCACTGGCCTAGACCATTTTTATGTAGAGCAACAGTTCATTTTTTCAGATCCTCAGAGAGTTATTTGCCATGAGTTGCCATATTGAACTTCCAGTGACCAGTATGAGAGCGATAACACCAGATTTAACACACCTGCTCCCTATTTACACCTGAGACCTTGCAACACTAATGAGTCACATGACACTGGGGAGGGGGTGTGTGGCTAATTGGGCACAATTTGTCCATTTTCACTTAGGGGTGTTATCATTTTTGTTGCCAGCGGTTTAGACATTAATGGCTGTGTGTTGCGTTATTTTGAGGGCACAGCAAAGTTACAATGTTATAATGTTATACAAGCTATACACTGACTACCTTATATTGTATCAAAGTGTCATATCTTTAGTGTTATTCCATGAAAAGATATAATAAAATATTTACAAAAATGTCAAGGGTGTACTCAGTTTTGTGAGATACTGTATGTGATACTAGATTGAGTTGGTCAGATTTGTAGAGAAGAACTAGTAAAATTGCAATGTCCAAATGTGCAAAGGCTGTAGATTTAAGTGTGATTAAAAGCATATTCAATATGGAGATTATTTTGTTTCCACTTTTTTGTTGATCAGTTTTAAATATCTCAAAATTACATCTGCTGTAATTCCTTGATGCCACATAATATGACATGGAAAGCAGAGGCACTCAATATTTTACTTTTTTATATCATGCACTGTGTTCATAGTAATTTTTGAACAGAATTGTCCCTTTGTCTGTAGGAAGGTAGATGTGAAATAATGTGACACTGTACAAATCCAGCTAGAATCAATAAAACGTCTTCATAGTTATACTTTTCCTATAATAGATAGTCTGTTAGGCAATATCATCAATTCTGTATATATTTTTTAAACGAGTCAGATTCGTAATCATATATAATTTTGCACTAATTGCTTGGATTTCAGGAACAGGTTATAAAATGTATTCTTTAAAACTCCCTGTTTGATCATAACTTGACAAACAATTCTTATGTTGTGCTCCGCTGGCTTCACTCTACCGATCCAGATGTTTTTCATTTCAGATCATTTAACAATTTTTATAGCTTTTTGTGCCTTTAAGTTCTATCCGTAGGGCTAGATGCATTATAGTTATATGCTTTCTGTTTTGCATTCACATGTTACATTTACTGATTTCTACTTTTTTTGACATTTGTAGATTAGAAAGTTGAACTTTAATAATAATAAGATCCATCCGTTCCTTATGAATGCTAATTGCTTGACGATTATACAGTTCAGTTATTGAGATGGCAGGAATGTAAAACAACCTCTTTTACCTTAGGCTAGTTTCACACTAGCGGCACGGACCTCCGGCAGTCTGTTCCATTGGATGAACAGCCTGTTGGATCCGTCCTGCCGCTTGTAAACTTGTGCCCCCGGACTACCCCCCCGGCCCCGCCGGAATAAAACTACGACATGACAGAATTGTCTGCCTTTGCACTGCTTGATCCTTAATGTTCCAACTCGCTTTAATTCCACCTTGTGGGACTGTCTGTACAAGCAGCATAAAGTGGTCAATGTTTATATCGTGTATGAGACCACCACATTAGGGAGTATCTGTTATTTTCAGCTCATGCTGATGCAACAAGGGATAGTGGTGGAGAAGAGCTTTTACTTCTAGCTGGCCACCCTGTAGCTGTTGGGGACCTGCATGGACAAAGTCCCATTGAGGAGCAAGTGGAGGAGGATAAGGACAAGGAGCTACCTGTTGTATTATCAGGATACGTTCTGTACATAGCTTGCTGCAGCTTTTGCCAAGCTGTTGCCTGCCACCTATGTGTCTGACCAGGAGGCCCCTCTCTGCTGCCTGCTAAGTCCCCAACCTCCCTCCTTTTCTGCTATGACAAATAGCAGAAGCTGCAGCAGCAAACAATACAGGTTGATGAACATGCACTTTTATAACCTGGTGCACACCAGCAAAAAGATACACACTGCAGGAACAACCAGGTACGGTCGTGCCTGGACTGTGACCTTTCTCCAACCTATGCCTTGTTGCCTGGCCCCATAGACTTCTGGGCAGGCAGACTGGAACAGTGGCTGGAACCAGCCAAGTTTGCTATCAGTGTACTGATTCAGCATGGCATGTGGCATCATCACACCCCAGCAAACAAAACTGTGGAATAGATCTGTGAGGATTTTTACACACCTCTGACTGAGTACTATGAATAGATCTGCAACTGCTGACAGTGGCTATTTATTGCTGGCCCAATCACACCACAACAACTTTCTGCCGGTCAATCATGTTTCATACTGTGTTGCTGCAGCTGCTCCTCCCCCTATTGCCACTACTACTGCCCCTGTACAGCTACACATCTCTTGGCTGTCAGGTTTTATACTGTACTGCTGCTGTACTGTGACTACTGCTAACCCTACATAGCTACACATCTCCTGCCTTGTCTGCTACTATTGCCACTGCTATTACCCCTACAGAGCCAAACATATCATGCCTTGTCTGAGGTTCCACATCCACACGGTACTGCTGATTTTCACTTTTGGATGCATTTTCAGAACAAGCCACTACTTCTTCCTATACTACCATGTGTGTATATATAAATACAGGCAGGTATCTGCTTCAAGGCATACTTTTTGGACTGCTTGTTCAGAAAGAGCCTCTGTTTTGTTAGATACCACAAGGTGTGTGTTTAAACACTGACAGGCATCTGCCCCCAATAAGTAATTTTGTTTATTATTATTTTAAAAGGCATTACAGTTCCGATGGCCAGTGTGTTTTAAAACAGGCTGATTGTTAATGCTGTCAATAATGCATTTACCGATAGTTCTATATGTTAGTGTCACTCTGACATTGTTTACTAATTATGTTATTACTTTAAAGAGCTTGAAATGTGAGAAACAGAGAGAGATATAATTTTTAAAAATAGAGAATAAAAGACAAGAGAGAAAAAATATGACACTCCTAAGAGTGTCATACAACAATTTTGATGCCAGTCGGAGCACCTTCAATTCAGACCCAAATCTTCTCATTAGTTAAAATTGGACCTGAAACAAATTTCAAGAAATTTGCTCATCTTTACTTTTTAACCCCCCTACTGGCAACATTGTACATTACTACCAGTAACCCTGTATATTGTAATGCTCATTAAAGGTAATCTGTCACCACTGTAGAGCCTTTGTAACTGTTTGCATGGCACTATAGCTCTGGCATAGCCATGTGTAAATATATCTTTATATTCAAATCCATCTGTTATCTATCACCCCAAAAACATGTTTTTATGGATATGCTAATTAGGTTGAAAAGAGCCCAAGGGGCTGTACTTATATGTTGTGGAGCCTAGCAGTGGCAATGTCATCATGCTGCCAGCTCAAATCTTGCACAGGCGCACGTTCACCTTTATGTATGGGCTTTTTTTGCATGATATTTGAATTATGTTGCATAATAAAAAAATAAAAGTTCCAATTTTAAAAAAGCGACCTTTTTCCATAACTTATAGTCATACAAAATTGTTAAAAAAAAAGGAAAAAAAGAAAAATAGACTTTAGGTATCGCCACATCCGTATCAACCGGCTCTATAAAAATATCACATAAACCACCCCATCGGGTGAATAAATAAAAACAGTGCGAAAACAGACATTTTTGGGTAACCTTGTCTCACAAACAGTGTAATAGCAAGCAAACAAAAAGTCATATGTACCCCAAAATTGTGCCAATAAAATTGTCATCTCAAAAAAAAAAAAAAAAATGGCTCTCAGGAAATGGCAACACAAAACCCAGAATCTTTTCTTTTCAAGAAATGCTTTTTCTGTGTAACACTTAACAAAACAAAAATAGACATATTAGGTATCACCGTGTGCGTAAAAACTTGCTCTATAAAATATCACATGATCTACCCTATCAGTTGAGTACTGTAAAAATAAATAAATAAAAACAATGCCAGAACATTCATTTTTTGTCACCTCATCTTACAAAACGTGTATATCAAGTGATCAAAAAGTCATATGTACCCTCAAATGATACCAATAAAGAGTCACCTCATCCCACAAAAAATTAGCCCCACATAAGACAATGACCCCCCAAAAATTATTGCTTTCAGAAAATGGTGATACAAAAACATGATTTTTCTTGTGTAAAAAAGTGTAAAACAGAAAAAAAATATAAAATTGGTATCTCTGTAATTGTACTGACCAACAGAATAAAGATAATTTGTCATTTTCATCACGTGGTGTACGCCGCAACAACGAAACCCAAAATGTAACCCTGCTTCCCAAAAGGCGAAATAAGTGATCCAAAAGTTATATGTTCCCGAAAATAGAACCAATGATGAAGGCAACTTATGTCCTCTTATGGAGAAAAACTTATGGTTGTCACAAAATAGCTACACTGGTACCGCAGAGACTGTACAATACCAATATGGTACCTGTAAAACAATCCATCCAAATCTGTGCTGCAAAAGCCATATGGTGCTCCTTCCCTTCTGAGTCCTGCAGTGTTTCCTTACAGCAGTTTACAACCACATATGAGGGGTTTCCGTATTCAAGATAAAATGGATAACAAATTATGTACCTCAGGGTCTCTTAAAATACAACATGGCGCCCAAAAACCATTCCAGCTAAATCTCCCCTCTAAAAAGTAGATGGTGCTCCTTCCTTTCTGACCACTGTCATGTGCCCATAGAGCACTACATATGATATACAGCTCTACATATGACAAGAGGTATACATAGTAACAGTAACATAGTAACATTGTTTATAAGTCTGAAAAAAGACATTTGTCCATCCAGTTTAGCCTGTTATCTTGCAAGTTGATCCAGAAAAAGGGGGAAAAAGAACCTGTGAGGCAGAAGCCAATTTTCCTCATTTTAGGGGAAAAAACTCCTTTCCCACTCCAATCAGGCAATCAGAATAACTCCCTGGATCGGCAATCTTTCTACTGAAATCTAATAACTATAACCTATAATATTATTATGCTCCAGAAATACATCCAGGCCCCTCTTGAACTTAGTGAGTTCACCATCACCACTTCCTCAGGCAGAGAGTTCCATAGTCTCACTGCTCTTGCCGTAAAGAATCCTCTTTAATGTATGTGTACAAACCTTCCTTCCTCCAGATATAGAGGATGTCCCCTCATCACAGTCATGGTCTTGGGTATAAGAGATGATGGGAAAGATCTCTGTACTGACCCTTGATATATTAATATATAGATATTAGATCTCCCCTCAGTCGTCTTTTTTCTAACCTGAAAACCCTAATTTTGATAATCTTTCTGAGTACTGTAGTCTATCCATTCCAGGTATTACCCTTTAGTTGCCCTCCTCTGAACCCTCTACAGCTCTGCTATGTCTGTCTTGTTCAGAAGAGCCCAGAATTGTACGCAGTACTCCATGTGTGGTCTGACTAGTGATTTGTAAAGTGGCAGGACTATGTTCTCCTCACGTGCATCTATGCCTCTTTTGATGCAATCCATTATCTGCCTTGGAAGCAGATGCCTGACACTGGTTTTTACAGGTTAGTTTACTGTCCACTAAAATTCCAAAGTCCTTTTCCATGTCAGTGTTACACTATTTAGTATGCACAGGTGACTTGTATTATTCCTTCCCATGTACATAAACTTACATTTGTCAGTGTTAAACCCCATCTGCCACTTCTCTGCCCAAGCCTCCAATCTATCCAGATCCATCTGTAGCCGTATACTGTCCTCTTCCGTGTTAATTACTTTACAGAGTTTATTGTCATCTGCAAAAATTTATATTTTACTGTGCAAGCCTTCTACAAGATCATTAATAAATATATTGAAGAGAATAGGGCCCAATACTAACCCTTTGGTACCCTATTGGTGACAGTGACCCAATCTGAGTGAGTACCGTTAATAACCACCCTCTGTTTTCTGTCAAAGAGCCAGTTACTTACCCACAAACAGACATTTTCCCCCAGTCTAAGCATTCACATTTTATATACCAACCTTTTATGTGGTACAGTGTCAAATGCTTTGGAGAAGTCAAGAAGATATATGACATCCATCAACTCAACCCGGTCAAGTCTAGAATGTACCTCCTCACAGAAACTTATTAAATTAGTTTGACATGACTGATCCCTCATGAAAGATTATCAAAATTCCAGTCTATCTAAGTACAGCTCTGCTATGTTTGCCACCTGCTGGTGAACCAGGCCCATGACATGAACATAACAGTTGCAAACAGATTAGGAATGCATATTGTGGAGGACCTGGAAATAAATGCATAAGATGACATGAAGTCAGCCAATTACAGACAGTAGCAGGGTGCAGTAGTGGTAACACCACTCTGGGGTGTTACAGTTACTAATGTACTGTGATTGTCCATATTGCTTCCTTTGCTGGCTGGATTAATTTTTCTATCACCTTATACACTGCTTGTATCCAGAGGTTATAACCATCCTGCAATCCAGCAGCGGTGGCCGTGCTTGTACACTGTAGGAAAAAGCGTTGGCCTCTCTGGTGGACTGTGGGAGCGCTTATAGGATGGCGCTTTTACCTACAGTGTGCAAGCACGACCACTGCTGCTGAATTGCAGGGTGGTCATAACCCCTGCATATGAGCAGCGTATAATGTAATGCAAAAATGAATAAAGTCAACATAGGAGGCAATATGGATAATCACAATACATTAGTAAGTGCCTTATATTCACTTTCTCTACATGATAAATGCCATTATGAGAAGCGCAATATCCCCTTAAATCTTTACCAGATATAGCTCATAAATTTATTAGTGGCTGTGCCTAGCATTGCAATTGAGAGCAGTTGAGCTTCATGCAAGTTAAAGTATTTCTCATCTCAACATGTGTGAAATATCGCTAGGATATGCCACTAATATCAGATAGGTGTTGGTTTCACCTCTGGTACCCATTCCTATCTCCAGAACGAGGCCTCCGAAGTGAAGGAAAGCACTCCGCACATGCAAGGCATCCTCTCCATTTACTGCTCTGGGACTCCCAAAAATAGCCAAGCAATACGAGGGACATTAACAGCTCAGTGATATATGCAGGACATCCTGTGTCCACATGTGTTGCCTCTCATGCTGGGGCTTCCAACTGGCATTTTTCAGCGGTATAAGGCTCGCTAGCACACAGCAATGGTATCTCAGGAATGTCTCTGCCAGATTGCAATTCCTTGGTCTGTCCGGTTGACAGATTTATTGTCAATTAATCATTCATGGAATCAGCTGGGATGCCAGGTTTAACAACCTATGAGTGTGTAAGACAGGGATCAGCAACCTCCAGCACTCCAGCTGTTGAGAACTCCCATAGAAGGGAATGAAGCATACTGGGAGTTGTAGTTTTACAACAGCTGGAGTGCCAAAGGTTGCTGATCCCTGGTGTAGGATCCAAAGGTCTAGCTGCAACATCTGTGAGCAAATGTGCTGCAGGATACCATACAGACTGTGTATGGCTCCATGCCCAACCGTATCTCATCTTGTATCCAGGCTAGAGTCAGCACAACAAAGTAGTAGAGCCTACTTTTAGAGTTGAGCGAACCCGAACTGTATAGTTCGGGCTCGTACCGAATTTTGGGGTGTTCGGGACCCGGACCCAAACATTTTAAAAAAAAGTTCGGGTCCGTTGTTCGGCAATTTCTTCCCGCTTTCTGAAGGGCTGCACAGCAGCCAATCAGCTAGCGTTTTACTTCTTGCCCTAAGAAGCCATCACAGTCATGTCTACTATTGGCATGGCTGTGATTGGCCAAGTGCAGCATGTGACCCAGCCTCTATTTAAGCTGGAGTCACTTAGCGCCGCACGTCACTCTGCTCTGATTAGTGTAGGGACAGGATGCAGCAGCTGGGAGGGCGAGATTAGGCAGGGAAAACTCAGCAAAAACACCTAATGAAGTGATCGATCTACAGCTGTGAATCATCCAACTTCTGCTAGTTAATTGCTCACTGGTTTTTAGGCTGCACAGAGCGTTTTTGTCACTTTTTTCTCCATTTTGTGTCTTGTGGTGCACCAGCACAAGCTACCACCAAGTCCATCCATCCATCAATACTAGTTTTTTTTTTTTTTTTTTTTTTTTTTTTGCTATATCCTACATCAGGGGCTTGGCTGTGCTTATTGTCACCCCTAGAAACTCAGGATAGAAATTTCTATATTTTATTGAGGGGTGAAATTCAATTGCCAAAATAGCAATCCCCTAAATCTGGTGTTCCAGCTGTGGCTAGCCAAGTGTAATACTGTCTGAAGTCTGGCAAAGGACTGATATTTTTCTGGGGTGAAATTCAATTGCCAAAATAGCAATACCGTAAATAAGTGGTTTCAGCTATGGCTGGCCAAGTTTAATAGTGTCCAGGAAAGGATTTTTTTTTTTCTGCGGTGAAATTCAATTGCCAAAATAGCAATACCGTAAATCAGTGGTTTAAGCTGTGGCTGGCCAAGTTTAATAGCGTCCGGCAAAGGATATATTTTGTTCTGGGGTGAAATTCAATTGCCAAAATAGCAATACCGTAAATCATTGGTTTCAGCTGTGGCTTGCCAAGTTTAATAGTGTCTGGCAAAGGATAGATAATTTTCTGAGGTGAAATTAAATTGCCAAAATAGCAATACCGTAAATCAGTGGTTTCAGCTGTGGCTGGCCAAGATTAATAGTGTCCGGCAAAGGATATATTTTATTCTGGGGTGAAAGTCAATTCCCAAAATAGCAATACCAAAATAGCAATACCGTAAATCAGTGGTTTCAGCTGTGGCTGGCCAAGTTTAATAGTGTCCGGCAAATGATATATTTTGTTCTCGGGTGAAATTCAATTGCCAAAATAGCAATCCCCTATATCTGGTGTCCCAGCAGTGGCTGGCCAAGTTTAATAGCGTCCGGCAAAGGATATATTTTGTTCTGGGGTGAAATTCAATTGCCAAAATAGCAATACCGTAAATTAGTGGTTTCAGCTGTGGCTGGCCAAGTTTAATAGTGTCTGGCAAAGGATAGATAATTTTCTGGGGTGAAATTAAATTGCCAAAATAGCAATACCGTAAATCAGTGGTTTCAGCTGTGGCTGGCCAAGATTAATAGTGTCCGGCAAAGGATATATTTTGTTCTGGGGTGAAATTAAATTCCCAAAATAGCAATACCAAAATAGCAATACCGTAAATCAGTGGTTTCAGCTGTGGCTGGCCAAGTTTAATAGTGTCCGGCAAATGATATATTTTGTTCTCGGGTGAAATTCAATTGCCAAAATAGCAATCCCCTAAATCTGGTGTCCCAGCAGTGGCTGGCCAAGTTTAATAGCGTCCGGCAAAGGATATATTTTTGCCAAAATAGCAATACCATAAGTAGGGGTTTTTAGCTGTGACTGGACAAGTTTCATAGTGTCCGTCAAAGGATATATTATTTTCTGGGGTGAAATCCAGTTTCAAAAATAGAAATACCGTAAATCTGGTGTTCCAGCTGTGACTGGACAAGTTTCATAGTGTCCGTCAAAGGATATATTATTTTCTGGGGTAAATTTCAGTTGCAAAACTAGAAATACCATAAATCTTGTGTTCCAGCTGTGACTGGACAAGTTTCATAGTGTCCGTCAAAGGATATATTATTTTCTGGGGTGAAATTAAATTGCCAAAATAGCAATACCGTAAATCAGTGTTTTAAGCTGTGGCTGGCCAAGATTAATAGTGTCTGGCAAAGGATATATTTTGTTCTGGGGTGAAATTCAATTCCCAAAATAGCAATACCAAAATAGCAATACCGTAAATCAGTGGTTTCAGCTGTGGCTGGCCAAGTTTAATAGTGTCCGGCAAAGGTTATATTTTTGCCAAAATAGCAATACCATAAGTAGGGGTTTCAGCTGTGACTGGACAAGTTTCATAGTGTCCGTCAAAGGATATATTATTTTCTGGGGTGAAATCCAGTTTCAAAAATAGAAACACCGTAAATCTGGTGTTCCAGCTGTGACTGGACAAGTTTCATAGTGTTCGTCAAAGGATATATTATTTTCTGGGGTAAATTTCAGTTGCAAAAATAGAAATACCATAAATCTCGTGTTCCAGCTGTGACTGGACAAGTTTCATAGTGTCCGTCAAAGGATATATTATTTTCTGGGGTGAAATTCAGTTGCAAAAATAGAAATACCGTAAATCTGGTGTTCCAGCTGTGACTGGTCAAGTTTCATAGTGTCCGTCAAAGGATACATTATTTTCTGGGGTAAAATTCAGTTTCAAAAATAGAAAAAACGTAAATCTGGTGTTCCAGCTGTGACTGGGCAAGTTTCATAGTGTCCGTCAAAGGATATATTATTTTCTGGGGTGAAATTCAGTTGCAAAAATAGAAATTCCATAAATCTGGTGTTCCAGCTGTGACTCGACAATTTTTATAGTGTCTGTCAAAGGATATATTATTTTCTGGGGTAAAATTCAGTTTCAAAAATAGAAATACCGTAAATCTGGTGTTCCAGCTGTGACTGGACAAGTTTCATAGTGTCCGTCAAAGGATATATTATTTTCTGGGGTGAAATTCAGTTGCAAAAATAGAAAAAACGTAAATCTGGTGTTCCAGCTGTGACTGGACAAGTTTCATAGTGTCCGTCAAAGGATATATTATTTTCTGGGGTGAAATTCAGTTGCAAAAATAGAAATACCGTAAATCTGATGTTTTAGCTGTGGCTGGACAAGTAGTTTAATAGTAACCGTGAAAGGATATATTTTGTTCTGGGGTGAAATTCAATTACCAAATTAGCAATACCCAAAATCTGGTGTTACAGTTGTTGCAGGCCAAGTGTAAATCTGTCCGTAAAAGGGTATATTACACTCAGCGTGCATCTCCAAGAGTATTTCTTTCCGTTAAAGGGTATATTACAGTAAGTGTTAAAATTCAGCATAATCCTCTACATTTGCACACACTGTTTTGCATTTCTAAGTGTATTTCTTTCCGTTAAAGGGTATATTACACAAAGTGTTAAAATACAAGTGCTGGAAGCATAATCCTATATATTTTTTCACACGCTACTGTGCATCTCCAAGTGTAAATCTGTCCGTAAAAGAATACCATTCATCCAGGGCCTAAATACTAGGCCTACAATTGATATTCCCCTAAATCTGTGGTTACTGCTGTTCCTGGATTAGTGTAATACGGTACATAAATAGATAGCCAGATAGTGCTAGGCGCCTGTAAAAAAAGGCCTGAATTTGAATTCAATAAATTGGGCCAAATTATTTTTTTCTTATTGTGGTGAACGGTAACAATGAGGAAAACATCTAGTAAGGGACGCAGACATGGTCGTGGTGTTGTTAGTGGACCCTCTGGTGCTGGGAGAGGACGTGGCCGTTCTGCCACAGCCACACGTCCTAGTGAACCAACTATCTCAGCTTCCAGTACCCGCCAGAATTTACAGCGATATTTGGTGGGGCTCAATTCCGTTCTAAGGATGGTAAGGCCTGATCAAGTACAGGACCTAGTGAATTGGGTAGCCGACAGTGGATCCAGCACGTTCACAACATTATCTCCCACCAAGTCTTCTGCAGAAAGCGCACCGGTGGCGCCTAAAAACCAAGCCCATCAGTCTGTCACATCACCCCCATGCATATCAGGGAAACTGTCTGAGCCTCAAGTTATGCAGCAGTCTCTTATGCTGTTTGAAGACTCTGCTGGCAGGGTTTCCCAAGGGAATCCACCTAGCCCTTCCCCAGTGGTGGAAGACATAGAATGCACTGACGCACAACCACATATGTTTCCTGATGATGAGGACATGGGAATACCACCTCATCAGAGTCCGCACGTCTCTGATGATGACGAAACAAAGGTGCCAACTGCTGCGTCTTTTTGCAGTGTGCAGACCGAACAGGAGGTCAGGGAGAAAGACTGTGTGGAAGACGATGCAGGGGACTATGAGGTCCTAGACCCCACATGGAATGAAGGTCGTGCCATTGACTTTCATAGTTCAGAGGAAGAGGCAGTGGTGAGACGGAGCCAACAGCGTAGCAAAAGAGGGAGCAGGGGGCAAAAGCAAAACAGCCGCCGCCAAGAGAGTTCGCCTGCTACTGGCCACCGCCACCAGGGACCGCGCACCCCAAAGGCAGCTTCAAGGAGTTCCCTGGCATGGCACTTCTTTAAACAATGTGCTGACGACAAGACCCGAGTGGTTTGCACGCTGTGCCATCAGAGCCTGAAGCGAGGCATTAACGTTCTGAACCTTAGCACAACCTGCATGACCAGGCATCTACATACAAAACATGAACTGCAGAGGAGTAAACACCTTAAAAACAAGGAACTCACTCAGGCTCCCCCTGCTCCCGCAACGCCATCTGTGGCAAGGTCCACCTAACCACAGATACGTGGACCAGTAAGCACGGCCAGGGACACTATATCTCCCTAACTGCACACTGGGTAAATGTAGTGGCGGCTGTTCCCCAGACGGAGAGTTCTTTAGCGCATGTCCTTCCGCCGCAAAGGATCGCAGGGCATCATTCTTTGCCTCCTGTAGCCTTCTCCTCCTACTCGGCTTCCTCCTCCTCTTCTTCCACCTGCTCATCCAGTCAGCCACACACCTTCACCACCTACTTCAGCACAGCCCGGGGTAAACGTCAGCAGGCCGTTCTGAAACCAATATGTTTGGGGGACAGGCCCCACACCGCGCAGGAGTTGTGGCGGGGTATTGAACAACAGACCGACGAGTGGTTGCTGCCGGTGGGCCTCAAGCCCAACCTGGTGGTGTGCGATAATGTGCGAAATCTTGTTGCAGCTCTGGGACAAGCCGGTTTGACGCACATCCCATGCCTTGCGCATGTGCTGAATTTGGTGGTGCAGAAGTTCATTCACAACTACCCCGACATGTCAGAGCTGCTGCATAAGTTGTGGGCCATTTTTGCGCGCTTCCGGCGTTCACATCCTGCCGCTGCTCGCCTGTCTGCACTACAGTGTAACTTCGGCCTTCCCGCTCACCGCCTCATATGCGACATGTTCACCAGGTGGAACTCCACCTTGCACATACTGGAGAGACTGTGCGAGCAGTAGCAGGCCATAGCGGAGTTTCAGCTGCAGCATACACGGGTCAATCGCACTGCGGAACAGCACCACTTCACCACCAATAACTGGGCCTCCATGCGAGACCTGTGTGCCCTGTTGCGCTGTTTCGAATACTCCACAAACATGGCCAGTGGCGATGACGCCGTTATCAGCGTTACAATACCACTTCTATGTCTCCTTGAGAAAACAATTAGGGCGATGATGGAAGTGGAGGTGGTCCAGGAGGAGGAGGAGGAGAAAGAGGGGTCATTTTTAGCACTTTCAAGCCAGTCTCTTAGAAGTGGCTCAGAGGGAGGTTTTTTGCAAAAGCAGAGGCCAGGTACAAATATGGCCAGCCAGGGCCCACTACTGGAGGACGAGGAGGATGAGGTGGAGGAGGATGAGGATGAAGCATGTTCACAGCGGGATGGCACCCAATGCAGCTCGGGACCATCACTAGTGCGTGGATGGGGGGAAACGGAGGACGATACACCTCCCACAGAGGACAGCTTGTCCTTACCTCTGGGCAGCCTGGCACACATGAGCGACTACATGCTGCAGTGCCTGCGCAATGACAGCAGAGTTGACCACATTTTAACGTGTGCGGACTACTGGGTTGCCACCCTGCTGGATCCCCAGTACAAAGACAATGTGCCCACCTTACTTCCTGCACTGGAGCGTGATTGGAAGATGCGCGAGTACAAGCGCACGTTGGTGGACGCGCTAATGAGAGCATTCCCATATGTCACAGGGGAACAAGTGGAAGCCCAAGGCGAAGGCAGAGGAGGAGCGAGTGGTCGCCAACACAGCTGTGTCACGGCCAGCTGCTCTGGGTTAGCACGGCAGAGATGTGGAAAAGTTTTGTCACCACGCCACAGCTAACTGCACCACCACCTGATACGGAACTTGTTAGCAGGAGGCAGCATTTCACTAAAATGGTGGAACCGTACGTGTGCACACCCCTCCACGTACTGACTGATGGTTCGGCCCCATTCAACTTCTGGGTCTCCAAATTGTTCACGTGGCCAGAGCTAGCCTTTTATGCCTTGGAGGTGCTGGCCTGCCGGCCAGCGTTTTGTTTGTATTCGTGTATTGTCTGTAACGTGTATTCAGCATGGCAGGTGGCGTCATTACTGACAAACGCAGCCGCCTGTCCACAGCCAACGTGGACAAGCTGACGTTCATAAAAATGAATCAGGCATGGATCCCACAGGACCTGTCCATCCCTTGTGCAGAATAAACATTTATAACTACCCCCCCCCCCTTATCCATATATTCTTGTACTCCAGGGCACTTCTTTATTGAATCCCCTTTTTTTAATTTTATCATTATTCTGCGGGGCAACCCAAAGTTGAATGAACCCCTCCTCGGTCTGGGTGCCAGGAGCCTAAATATCTGAAAGTGGCCTTCTCTATTGGTGGGTGACATGAAGCCTGATTCTCTGCTTTGGGACCTCTCTCCCCTGTCTGGGTACTGGGGCCTAAATAGCTAAAAGTGGCCTTCTCCATTGGTGGGTGACATGACGCCTCTTTTGCTGCTATGGGACCTCTCTCCTCTCTCTGGGTGTCAGGGGTCTAACTTTCACGTACTTGCTTGCTGTCTTGGTGGCAGACATTTAACACTTTTTACTGTCTAATGACCGCCCCATTATCTGGGTGTCAGGGGTCTATATGTCGTTTAATCATTTGTTGTCTTGGTGGGAGATATTAAACTGTTTTTACTGTCATGACCGCCCCATTGTCTGGGTGTCAGGGGCCTAAATTTCACGTACTTGCTTGCTGTCTTGGTGGAACACATTTAACACTTTTTACTGTCTAATGACCGCCCCATTATCTGGGTGTCAGGGGTCTATATGTCGTTTAATCATCTGTTGTCTTGGTGGGAGATATTAAACTGTTTTTACTGTCATGACCGCCCCATTGTCTGGGTGTCAGGGGCCTAAATTTCACGTACTTTCTTGCTGTCTTGGTGGCAGACATTTAACACTTTTTACTGTCTAATGACCGCCCTATTGTCTGGGTGTCAGGGGCCGATATGTCGTTTAATCATTTGTTGTCTTGGTGGGAGATATTAAACTCTTTTTACTGTCTAATGACCGCCCCATTGTCTGGGTGTCAGTGGCCTATATTTCATTTAATTGCTTGCTGTCTGGGTGAGAGACATAAAACTCTTTTTACTGTCAAATGACCTCTCCTCTGTCTGGGTGTCAGGGGCCTACATAAATGATAATGGCCTGTTCCATTGCAGGTTGACCTGAGGCCTGTGTTGCTGTTACGGGACCGCTCTCCTCTTTGCGGGTGCACTGCAGGCAGACATGATTCCTTTTTGGCTGTGATGAGAACTTCAACTCCCATAGCATTCCCATCTGATGCCACCCCAACTTCCTATTCCACCTCCTCCTACTCCAAGTTGCCAATTAATATTGGTTAATTTTTATTTATTTTATTTTATTTTATTTTAAGTCATTTCCCTATCTACATTTGTTTGCAGGGGATTTACCTACATTTTGCTGCCTTTTGCAGCCCTCTAGCCCTTTTCTGGTCTATTTTACAGCCTTTTTAGTGCCCAAAAGTTCGGGTCCCTATTGACTTCAATGGGGTTCGGGTTCTTTTCGGGAAGTTCGGCTGAACTTCTCGAACCCGAACATCCAGGTGTTCACTCAACTCTACCTACTTTCCATTGTGCAGTTTTCCCCAATAAAACATATTTATTTGTTCTAATATTGCCATCACTTATATTTATCAACATTACATTCATACTTGAATGTTTTCTTCCATTCCAATAGCTCCTTCTTGGTGCATTATTGATTTTTTTTTTCTCAATGAGTGTATAATATATGACCGAGTTACTGAAACTATATCAGTCACTTGTGTGTGACAATGTATATTTTCCAGTAGGGCCATAGCTACTAAGTCGGGGCATAAAGGGGACTGGGTGAGATTGACCGTGTATAACTAGATATTAGGTAGAGTTAGAGACGGGACTTAGGTTCCATTAACACGTCCGCAAGTGTTTTGCGGTCCACAAATTGCAGGTCAGCAAAACACGGACACCGGCCATGTGCATTCCGCATTTTGCGGACCGCACATGGCCAGCACTTTAATAGAAATGCCTTTTCTTGTCCATGTCTGCATACAAAAATAGGAAATGTTCTATTTTTTTGAGGAATGGAAGTGCGGATGCGGAACAGAAGTGCTGTCCGCATCTTTTCCTGTGCCATTGAAAATGAATGGGTCCGGATCCGTTCTGCAACGTTGCGGAACAGATCAGGATCCATTTTGCGGAACTGTGAATGGACCCTTGTGTCAAAACTATTTGCCGATGCGCACCACTCCCATCTTTACTTGAGTTTTTTTTTTTTAAAGTTGGGAGGTACAGTATGGTGGTGTACATTGCCTGCAAGTACTATTGAAGTTTTTATGTGATAGTAGTATAACCAAAAAATCATTGATGGAATCTATAGAGGGGACTATACTTTCTAGGAAACTACTATACTATAGTACTTACCGTATTTTTCGCCGTATAAGACGCACTTTCCCCCCCCAAAAGTGGGGGGGGAAGGGTGTGTGTCTTATAGGGCGAATACTTCAGTTTGTATACCGCCGACCGCATGCTGCGCAGCGCGGTGGCGGGTGTATTAGTAGGCAGGGATGAAGGAGGAGGGGCCGGCATCCAGCTCTGTAACTACAGCGGGCCCGGTGCAGTCACTGTATTTTGCTACACCGGGCCCGCTCACTGTAGGAATCCTAACTGCAGGCAATGCTGTATGCTGATTAAGGTACCGTAACAGTAGTCTTTTATGCAGCCTGTACTTACGATACTAACTTTCCGGCAGGCAGCAGGCAGGAGAATATATTAGAAAACAGGTTCAGCAATTTCCCAATACCATGATATCACACTTGCCGAGTTTGCAACCAAGACTAATTCCAATAAAATCCTTGCAGGAGTGCTAGGAATACCAAGCTACTCTGCAGCTGAAGTGTATGTGACATCTGCGGGATACACGTGCATTGTACAGAAGAATGGATTCTGTCATTAGACAGAATATTTGAGTGTCACAATGTGCTAACAGGCATTGCAACGTCCTCCGTGGAAGGTTCATGAGTGCAGTTCACGGTTATTACACAGTGTAACTAGCTTAATCTTTAAATGCGTGAAAGTACTTGGTTAGAAAAAGCCTTTTCAAACGCCCAGATAGAAAATTTGGATTCACAATCTCAATCAATTATCTGAAACAAAGAATGGAAACAAAGAACATCTAAGGACAGCCTATTGATTTCAAAGGGCGCTATGTAATGCTCTATTTACCCTGTGGTGGCACAGAAGGCAATTAACTAGTATCTGCTAGGATGCTATGCACATCACAGCTTTTTTGGTGGGGCCTTTGTAGCTCAGACATTGTAATTAACAGACCACCCTTGTAAAATTACTATAAACTGGAGCTACAATTCAAAGCTGTCCTTCCTAAAGGGAAACTGTTACTAGCGTTTCAGCACCCTGCCATACATGTTCTAGTGGTTGTGTCTGGTACTGTAGCCTTGTGTAGCTGAGTTATCCAAGTTAATGGGACTGCTTTACAATACTAGGCAAAACTGCTACAAAAAGTATGGCGCTGTGAAAGCAATCAACTAAACCCGCCATAGCACTGCAGCCCTCTCATCCAGGTAATTGTTGGGTATGCCAGGAGTCAGACCAAACACTTGTGGCTCCTCCAGTGAGCTGATTGGTGGGGATATTGAGAGTCACACCAAACACCTGGTACCCACACTATGGGCCGTGAATATCAAAGTCTCAGTAAACCCCTTTAATATTATAGGAGTCTTGCATTCCTGCTACTTTGTACAAGCCAACCTCCTACCAATATTTATCTTAATTTGTTGTCCAATATACACAATCTATAAGATTCTGACAAGAGGATCTGCATATGGCCATATTTCTGTCAAATTGCATTGATTTTGAAGCTCAGCAGAAAGAACTTGATGAAGCTCCATACTGTGACACTTTAATTTCTGTACCCAATCTCAATCCTATTAACTCTTCATTCCAGTGGACTGCTAAATTATATAAATGTCAAAAAGAACATGGTCGGAACTCTCAAGCTTCCATAATTATTCTATGAATTCAATCTCCTGTGAAGTCTGAGGATTTTTCTCAATCCCTGTAAAGAGATTTATTTGGAGACCTTTGTGGACAAATGGCAATCAATCCCCAAGAGCTGTATATCCGAACAGATGCTCCTATTAATCAGTTGCTGACAATTTGTAGTAGAAATAATTACTATATTCTATATATCAGCATTAACCTGTTCCTGACTACTCGCAAACCTTAAGGCAATGTTTGCCTTTTAACATCAAGTCATTTTAAGGTTGTGTGGGTTCATTTTCTAATATATCTTTATAGCAGGATGAGCCTTACTGCATATTGTGTTATTATTCAGTGCAATAGATAAACATTTTGCAGTGCCTAAGCTCCCCCTAGTGGTGGCAGAATTTTATCATGAAATGTCGTTATCCCTTGAAATGCCTTTATCATCTATGCACAGGATGGGCGATTAATATATGGTTGCTATAGGTCTCACCATTTTGACCTCTACCGATCACTACAAGTCCCAAGTCCCCATTCCAGAGAAGTTTGACTGGACAGCTGGTCATGCTTGTGCACTACCACTTTATTCAATCTCTATTGGTCTGACAGAGGTAGTCAGGTTGTTGAAGGCATCATCTTTGGGAGTCAGATGGACAGATGGGTAACAGAGAAGACAGGTCCTAACAAAGTTCCCCTGGGCTAAACTGTGCAAACCCTGTTTGGGACACACATTAGATAATGCAGTAACTTGGTAGTAATCCATTGAAATACACAAAATGGTATTCTCAAATCAGGGGTATAGATATAGGGGCCCCCTCAGGAGGAGGACTAAAAATTTTTATAGTCAGGGCCCCCTCAACAGTATTATACAATGACATTATATATAGTGACACTGTAGGAAACGGACGGAGCGGCTATCAGGTCTTGCCTGAGAGCTCAATCTTGACTAGCCACAGGAGTGGAGTTACCATGTGACATGGGGGTTGCAAAGAAGTTGCTGGGGGAGGGGGGCATTCAAAAATTTGTTGTGGGGCCCAGTCAATTGAAGTTTTGTCACTGGTTGCGTGACTTATTGTTGTGTGACACATGTCGTCGTGTAGATCTACCCCTATACTATCTGAGCACATATATAAATAGTGTATATCCTGTTTTATAGGCAGTGTGCAAAATTTGCTAAGTTTTAGGAAATCAGCGCATTTGGGAATTCTCGGAAGTGATTTTACAAAGTCATCAGCCACTAGGAGGAAATGTTATCTCATTATCTGTAGTCTCATCTTATTACATTCAATATGGCCACTGTCACTGCCACTGCTTGTGATGTCATCGTTAGAATCCTGGCAGATAACTCGACCTACTTGTGATGTCATAATAGGGTATAAAGTGAGGTGACGCATTGACCTCAGTCTCAGTCTCCCGGGCTGGCACTCACCATTAGGGGGCCTCTGGTGAGCAGCACAGGACCAGATTGGGTAAGTTTGGCCATTTTTTTTCCTCTTGTTTGGGAATTCTTTTGCTGATCTTTATTTCTCTTCCATGCAATGTGAGAGCTGTGTGTGACCCTCTCCAGCCCCCAAAGACCTGCCTGAGGTGCATCACTCAAACTACCCCAATGGAAAAATTCCAGGAGAAAGTGAAGAAGGAGCTTCCACCCCCCTTCAAGGGCCAGAGCCACAAAAATCTAACACCATTTTATAATAAATAAAGGTTTTTGTGTGTGTTTCTTTAAAAAATATTATTCTAGTTTTTTTTTCTCTAATACTAAATTGCGCCATTTCTCCTGCGCCCCTGTTCTCTATAGGTATCCTAGAGGTGTATTGAACGGGTACAGGGCTGAACCCTTGACGGATGGGTAACCAAAAAACTCCAGAGAGGAAATTTATTAAAGGGCTTATCCGAGACTAAAAAACATCCCTCATATGCGGGGACCAGGAGTGGTGCGGGGAGCGGGGAGCCAGGTAAGTAGATTCAGTGTGAGGGACCCGGGGGGACATTTTTTAGTCTCAGATAACCCCTTTACACGGATATTGCCATCAGGGACATTTATGGCGTACTGCTAGAAAATGGATCCATGGATTTCTGAGCGACTGTTGTGTCGTAGTCGCAGCATGTGGCATGTTGCATAGCGAGACCATTGACTATCATTACAAAATATGTTGTGTGACATTGGTGCAACATGAATGTCACATGACATGTCGCAATGTAGGTGTACCCTTTCTTTTTGTTGTGCGCAGGGGCATAGGGGAAGTGGCTGCTTTGGGGCCCAGACCCACAAGGGGGCCCCTCAGGAGGAAGACTAAAAGATTTTGCTGCCAGGGCCCCCTCAAAAGTATTATACAATGACATTATATACAGTGACACTGTAGGAAACGGATGGAGTGGCTACCAGGCTTTGTCTGAGAGATCAGTATTGAAAGCCACAGGAGTGGGGATTGAGCATCAGTTGGGGGTTGCAAAGAAGTTACTCCCCCATTCAATAATTTGCTGTGGGGCCCAGTCAATTGTAGTTACGCCACTGTCTCAAATGTCTTTTAGCCTGATAATGTGCACTGCGACACTAGAAATATTGTGCTGGAAAGGTAGAACATAAAAAACAGTTCACCAAATCTCAATTAGATAAAATCCTGCAAAAAAATACATAAATCTCATCCACGGACGCTCAGTTTTGCAACTTAAAAGGGTTTTCAAGGATCCTAATATTCATAACTTATATTCCAAAATCTTAAGCATCAATATCCTATCAGTGGGGGTTTGACACCTGGCACACGATACTAGCACTTTAAATAGGTTTTTCAGGCTCCTAATATTGATGACTTATCCCCAGAATAGGTCATTAATATTCAATCAGTGAGAGTCTGGAAACCCAACTATCCCATGAGCTGTTCGCTGCATCCTTTAGCAAACTTTGAATGGAGTTGTGTTTCGTGTTCCATTCAAAGTGCTAGTTCCTGATGCTGCACCTAACAGCTTATCGTGGGGGTGCTGTGAGTTGGAATCCCATTGACTGGATATTAATGAACTATCCCGAGGAAAAGACATCAATATCAAGAGCCCGGAAAACCCCTTTAAGGCCTTATGCACACGACCATATGTATTTTGTGGTCTGCAAAAAACGGATCCGCAAAAAATGCGGATGATGTCCGTGTGCAGTCTGTATTTTGCGGAGCGGAACAGTTGGCCCCTAATAGAACAGTACTATCTTTGTCCGCAATTCGGACAATAAATAGGACATGTTCTATTTTCCGGTACGCAAATACGGACATACGGAAACGGAATGCACACGGAGTAACTTCTGTTTTTTTTTGTGGAGCCATTGAAATGAATGGTTCCGCATACGGTCCGCAAGAAAAACGGAATGGAGACGTAATGAAAATACGTTCATGTGCATGAGCCCTAAATGGGGAGTTGCGTTGCAGTAAACTGGCACAGCCACTACACTTTTAAAGCACCAGGGCTCTAAATTGCTAGTTCTGGTGCTGAATGCAGCAGGAAACATCTGATCAGTAGGAGTTCTGGTTTCAGACTGCTGACAATATAACTTATTCTCAGAATAGGTCATCAATATTAGGAGCCTGAAAAACCTCTTTAATCCCTTAGCACATAATGCCATACATGTACGCCATTATGCGCAAGGGATTGTATGTATTCTGTGCTGAGCCCGCTCCGTAAACAGGAGGTGCAGGCTGTATAGCACAGCAGGCACCTGGCCTGTCAGGGTAAAGACTACCGCTATACACAAACAGAGATACTGCAGCCCTAAACTGCCCAGACCTACTATCCCTACCTACTTGTCTGATAATCCCAGGCAGTGACCCACAACTGGACGACAGTCCCTACACTGTAATACATGATGGATGGCACACGAGCAGGGACAAGCACACAAACAAATACTGAAGGAGTTGTCGTATAGAAAGAGGGGTAAAAAGCCAGTCGGTCAATATAGTAAAAGTAACGCCAGAAGCAAAAAAAAAAAAAAACATGCCATAGAGTCAGAACCAGGAAATAAATATGATACCAGCACGTCAGAAGCCAAAACCATAGTCACAATACCAAAATCCAGAAATCCAAACCAGGAGCGTCTTCTATATTCAAGGGACCAGTAGGGCGAGCAAGAGGACAGTGCAGAGTGCAGGTGCCGTTCTTATATACCAAAGAACATGCCGCGATTCATTTTTCCATCACATTATACACTGCTTATTTCCAGAGGTTACAACCACTCTGCAATCCAGCAGCAGTGGCCATGCTTGCATACTATAGGAAAAAGCTCTGGCCTATACTCCTGTGGGCCCAGCCACCAGAGAAGCTGGCACCTTTTTCTATAGTGTGCAAGCATGCCCATCACTTCTGGATTGCAGGGTGGTCGTAAACCCTGGGTACAAGCAGTGTATAATTTGATGGAGAAATGAATCAAGCTAGTAAAGGAAACAATATGGATAATCACAATATATTAGGAAGTACCTTGTATTAACTTTTTCTACATGATAAATGCCGTTTGCTAAAGTGAGGCAATCTCTTTAAGGGATTTTCTTGGTGTCAGATAACACAGGGTATCTTCAGAAGTCTTGTCCATGCCTTGAAGGGTAAGAGCAGTTTTGGTAGCATAAGGATCTACACAGTATTAATGTTTTAATGTTATTATGAGTTGAGCGAACACCTGGAAGTTCGGGTTTGCCCGAACTTCGTCGCAAAGTTCGAGTTCGGGACCCGAACTTGACCCGAACTTGGCTCCGAATCCAAACCCCATTGAAGTCAATGGGGACCTGAACTTTTGGGCACTAAAATGGCTGTACAAAAGTCCTGGAAAGGGCTAGAGGGCTGCAAAAGGCAGCAAAATGTGGGTAAGTGCCCTGCAAACAAATGGGGATAGGGAAATAACTTAAAATAAAATAAATAAAAATGATTAACCTGCAACTTAGAGGAGGAGGTGGATGTGGAGTCGGAGGTTGAGAAGGAGGTGAATGTGGTGTTGTAGGTGGAAGCGGCGATGGAGGAGGAGGAGGCAGCCAGCAATGTTTTTTTTTTTTGTTTTGTTTTTTTCAATTGGGGTAGCCCCCAAAATAACGGGACAAATAAAAAAAAGAAAACAAAGAATAAGTGCACTTGAGTACAAGAATGTATGGTTGAAGCCGGTATAAATGTCTATTCTGCACAAGGTACAGACAAGTCTTGTGGGATCCAAGCCTGTTTCATTTTAATGAACGTGAGCTTGTCCAAGTTGGTTGTGGACAGGCGGCTGCGTTTGTCTATAATGACGCCCCCTGCCGTGCTAAATACACGTTCAGACAATACACTGGCTGCAGGCAGGCCAGCACCTCCAATGGCTTAAAAAGCAAGCTCAGGCCATGTGAACAATTTAGACACCCAGAAGTTGAATGGGGCAGAACCATCAGTCAGTACATGTAGGCGTGTGCACATGTACTGTTCCACCATGTTGTTCAAATGCTGCCTCCTGCTAAGACGTTCCATATCAGCTAGTGGTGCCGGTTGCAGTTGCATGGTGACAAAGCTTTTCCACATGTCGGCCATGCAAACCCTGCCTTCTGAGGTGCGGGCCATGACCCAGCTGCGTTGGCGACCTCTTCTTCCTCCTCCTCTGCTTCGCCTTGTGCTTCCACTTGTCCCCCGGTTTCAGTTGGGAATGCCCTCAGGAGCGCGTCTACCAGCGTGCGCTGGTAGTTGCACTTCTTCCTATCCCGCTCCAGTGAGGGAATTAAGGATGGCTCATTGTCTTTGTAACGGGGATCCAGCAGGGTGGCAACCTAGTAGTCAGCACAAGTTAAAATGTGGGCAACTCTGCGGTCGTTGCGCAGACACTGAAGCATGTAGTAGCTCATGTGTGCCAGGCTGCCCAGAGGTAAGGATAAGCTGTCCTCTTTGGGTGGTGTATCGTCTGTGTCCTCCGTATCCCCCCCCAGCCACGCTCCAGTGATGGCCATGAGCTGTGTTGGGTGCCACCCTGCTGTGAACCCGGTTCTCCCTCCTCCTCTACCTTATCCTTCTCCTCCTCCAGAACTGTGCCCTGGCTGGCCAAATGTGTACCTAGCCTCTGCTGGTGCAGGAACCCACCATCTGCACCACTTCTGAATGACTGGCCTGAAACCCTTTGAAATGCCCCATCTTCCTCCTTCTCTTCCTTCTGTGCCGCATCCTCTTCCATCATCGCCGTAGTGGTTTTTTAAAGTGGTATTGTAACGCTAAGAATGGCGTCATCAGAACTGGCCATGTAGGCTGAGTACTCGAAACACAGCAACAAGGCACACAGGTCTCGCGTGGAGGCCCACTCATTGGTGGTGAAGTGGTGCTGTTCCGCAGAGCGACTGACCCGTGCGTGCTGCAGCTGAAACTCCACTATCGCCTGCTGCTGCTCACAAAGTCTCTCCAGCATATGCAAGGTGGAGTTTCACCTGGTGGGCCACTCGCATATGACGCGGTGAGCAGAAAGGCCGAAGTTACGCTGCAGCGCAGACAGGTGAGCAGCGGCAGTGTGAGAACGCCGAAAGTGCGTACAGACGGACCACACTTTCTGCCTCAGCTTTGACATGTCTGGGTAGTTTTTAAGGAATTTCTGCCCCACCAAATTCAGCACATGCACCAGGCAAGGGATGTGCGCCAAACCGGCTAGTCCCAAAACTACTACGAGATTTCGCCCATTATCGCACACCACCAGGCTTGAGGCTCACTGGCAGAAACCAGTCATCGGTCTGTTCTTCTATGCCCCTCCACAGCTCCTGTGCAGTGTGGGGTTTGTCCCACAAACACATGAGTTTTAAAACCGCCTGCTGACGTTTACCCCTGGCTGTGCTGAAGTTGGTGGTTAAGGTCTTTCGCTGACCGGATGAGGAGGTAGTAGAAGAGGAGGATGAGGAAGCGGAGTAGGAGGCAACAGGAGGCAAAGAATAATGCCCTGCGATCCTCGGTGGTGGAAGGACATGCGCAAAACCGCTATCCGCCTCGGGTTTTATCCTCCACTTGGTTGTGCAGCGAAGGGATGGCTCGCCTGGAAAAGTAGTGGTGGCTGGGAACGACATACTGTGGGACAGCCACCGCATCAGCTGTTTAAAACAGTCTGTCTCCACCAGACGTAATGACAGCATTTCAGAGGCCAGTAATTTTGAAATGCTGGCATTCAGGGCCAGGGATCAAGGGTCGGTAGGTGGTTATTTCCTCCATCTCTCCAGTGTTTGGGAGATGGACAGCTGAACGTTTGCGTGTGACATGGTGGAGATGCTTGGTGATGGTGACGGTGGTGGTGGTGTTGGTGGCACATCTTCTGTTTGCTAGGTGGCAGGTGCCACTGTGACTCCAGAGGTGGAGGAAGAGGCAGTGACAGCAGCATAAGAGAAAGCAGAGCCTGAGACCTTTCTTGGTTTTTAAGGTGTTTACTCCACTGCAGTTCGTGCTTTGCATGTATATGCTTGGTCATTCAGGCTGTGCTCAGGTATAGAACGATTATGCCTCGCTTCAGGCTCTGATGGCACAACTTGCAAATCACTTGTGTCTTGTCGTCAGAACATTGTCTGAAGAACTGCCACGCCAATGAACTCCTTGGAGCTGGCTTTGGTGTGCTAGGTCCCTGAGTGCGGTGGGCAGTAGCAAGCGTTAGGTCTCAGGGACAGCCACTCCGCTTTTGCACCCTGCTCCCTCTTTTGTTGTGCTGTTGCCTCTGTGCGACCACCACCTCTTCCTCAGATCTGCACATGTCACTAGCATGAACTTGAGTCCAGTTGGGGTCTAGGACCTCATCATCCTCCACATCATCTTCCACCGATTCTTGACCCCTGCCCTCCTCAACGGTCTGCACACTGCAGAAAGCTGCAGCAGTTGGCACCTGTGTTTCGTCATCATCAGAGACGTGCTGCGGTGGTCTTCCCATGTGCTCATCCTGCAACATAAGTGGTTGGGCATCAGTGCATTCAATGTCTTCCACTTCTGGGGCAGGGCTATGTGGATGTCCCGGGGAAACCCTGCCAGCAGAGTCTTAAAAAAGCATAAGAGTCAGCTGCATGACTTAGAGCTCAGACTGCTTGGCTGCTTTGCAAGGGGGTGAGGTGAAAGACTGATGGGCATGGGCTGCAGGTGCCAACTTTAAGCTTTCTGCAGAGGACTGGGTGGGAGATACTGTGAAGGAACTGGAGCCACTGTCAGCCACCCAATCAACTATCGCCTGTACTTGTTCTGGCCTCACCATCCGTAGAATGGCATTTTAAAACAAGTTTTTCAGCGTTGTATGCAAAAGTGTTCTGTGGCACCACAATACGGGTTTATTCCCACAACTACAGAAATGCAGTATGTCACCGCAAAATTTTAAAACAGGTTTTTCAGCGTTGTATGCAATAGCGCTCTGTGGCACGACAATACGGGTTTATTCCCCCAACTACAGAAATGCAGTATGTAACGGAACACATGGCACCCCGAATGGGAACCTTCTGCTGACGCTTGCTCCTAGCGCTTCCCGAGGGCTCCAAGCACTCCACGAGACACCATAACCACCACAGATCCCACGAACTACCCACAGCTTGGTTGGGGTCTCATCGCCCTCCACCCACTCTGGACCCAAGAACGGGCTTCAGCTTCCAGTGGGTAGAACTCTCCTAACTCCAGAAAGCAGGAACCAGGAACAAGCTCTTACAAGAGCTTATACTTAGTGGAGTATTGTGATATAGCTATCCCCAAGAGTGTAGTTATCTCACCACCCAACCATGAGCCTAGACTTCATAAAGGGGTAAAGCAGAACTTCTTTATTGGATGGCCAAAGCTTGGCCTTTTATGCAAGTCCTCCAGCAAGGGCTACTCCCCCGGGGACCTGATAGAGGACAGGCACACAAAACACTGTGACCAATCAACATACAGCCAGATATATCCCACCCCCATATCAACAGTAAAATCTCTCCTCTCTATCCTGGGGATGATTGGATTAAGGGGCCGGGCATAGTTCCATGCGGTCAACGACCAAGCCCAGCTAGGTGTTTATTCAATTTACAATGGCCCATTGTGCTCATTAATTGCGTCACATGCATTGTCCATTGTGCTTGCTAATTGCGTCCCAGGCAATGTCTATCGTGCTTGTTAATTGCGTCACAGGCAATGCCCCTTGTGCCTGTTAATTGCATCACAGGCAATGTCCATAGTGCTTACTAACTGTCACAGGGGCCATAGTCACAGGGCAAGAGGCTGGCAAGCAGGCCTCTCCAACTCCCAGTGACAAAGGTGCTTTCGTCACATATCTTCCCTCCTAGGGGAAGGCTAGCCAGGTTACCTGACCTCCTGTTGGTCAGTACCTGAGTTAGACGAGAAGCCCACCCACAACCGAATACTGCACCTGTAGTTCTTGAGTGTCCAGCTTTGTTGGGTCTGTCCTAGGCTGCAGAGGGTATGTCGGCTGCCCCTCATCTCCCTTGTTTTCCCAGGCATGGAGCTGTAGGTACGGGGTGGGCACAGGCCCACTGCACTCTGCCCTGGTGGCGGTGCTTCTGCTGGGATAACCTGTATGCAGTCAGGCTCTGGATCAAGGGAAAGGGTAGGGCAGAGACTAACTGCTGCCTTCCCAGATTCCGGCTCTTCCGCTGTGGCAGCCTGTGTGAAGTCAGGTTCTGGACAAGAGGATGGAGGAGGGCAGAGGCCCAATGTGCTCTGCCCAGATGCCAGCTCTTCCACTGGGATGGGGTCAGGGAATCCTACCCCCAGGGACTGGTTGCGGAACGGCTGTGGAGAGGAGGGATCGCTTACCTCCTCCTCCTGGCACTCCTGCGGGGTTGGTGGAGAATCTGTACTGGCCGTCCAGCATCCTTGTAGGTCTGGTGTATAGACCCATCCGCACCAGCGGAGTTAGGGGTGCTGTCACCCTGTGGTTGGGGAGAGGGACGGGTTGTCTCCTCTCCCTGCATGGTACACTGTCAATGGGGAATGGAACCAGTAGTCTCCACTCCCTGTGATACTGGTTGTTGCAGGGACGAGGAAACGACAATCTCCTCTCCCTGAAATCCTGTCTGCCGCTGGGGATGAGACCGGTTGTCTCCTCTCCTTGTAAGGTAATCTGTCGCTGGGGAGTCAGACCGACTGTCTGGACTCCGGGTAACGCTGCTTGGGGGTTAACCGCCTGCTGCCGCTGGCACGAGGGACCGACAATCTCTTCTCCCGGAAATCCTGTCTGCCTCTGGGGAGAGAGACCGGTTGTCTCCTCCCCCTGTAAGGTAATCTGCCGCTGGGGAATCGGACCGACTCTCTGGACTCCAGGTAATGCTGGCTGTAGTTGGGGATCTGTCCATTGTGCTTGTTAATTGTGTCACAAACTGTCACAGGGCAAGAGGCTGGCAAGCAGGCCTCTCCAACAGCTAGTGACAAAGGTGCTTTCGTCACACAGTATGTCACAGCAAAATTTTAAAACAGTGCTCTGTGGCACCATAATATAGTTTTTTTCCCCGAACTACAGAAATGCAGTATGTCACTGCTAAATTATAAAATAGGTAATGTAGGGGGACTTGACCTGCCAGAAAAAAGGTATTTTTCCTGCACTGAGCTACCAGAAAATAACTAGACTAATGTCCCTGGCACACATGCAGGTCACATGCAGTTCCAAGAACACTGCAGTTGCTAAAATGGCCGTCGACCCCGACCTCACTAACGGATTGATTAAAAATTATTTTGCAGTATCACTGGCCTCAGGGCTGGGTACAAATATGTAGCATAGCACCCTCAATAATTGCTGTATTTTGAATATTTAACACCACCAAGTTCAACAGATATCTTCCCTAATCTGTCCCTCACAGCAGCAGCAGCATCCTATCCCTACACTGAGAAGAGCAGAGTGACATGCAGTGCTACGTGACTCCAGCTTAAATAGGGGCTGGGTCACATCTGCACTTAGCTATTCACAAACATGCCATTAGTAGGCATTAGTGATGAGCGGGAGGTGCCATATTCGATTTCGCGATATTTCGCGAATATTCGATTGAATATTCGTCATATATTCGTCGAAATCGAATATTCGTCATGATTTTATATATTGCGAATTTTACGCGAATATATATTCGCGTCGCGAATGAAACTTAGATCTGAGTTCCTAATGGTTAACTTGTATTGCTAGAATTGACAAAGATAACGAATATCTCACGAATATAGCACTATATTCTCAATCTTCGTTATATTCTAGCAATACAACCATTAGGAACTCAGATCTAAGTTTCATTCGCAATGCGATTAATACAGGTTATATTAATCGCATTGCGAATGAAACTTAGAGCTGGGTTCCTATTCTCAATCTTCTTTTATTCTAGCAATACAACCATTAGGAACCCAGCTCTAAGTTTCATTCGCAATGCGATTAATATAACCTGTATTAATCGCATTGCGATTACAACTTAGATCTGAGTTCCTAATGGTTGTATTGCTAGAATACAACGAAGATTGAGAATATAGTGCTATATTCGTGAATTCGAGATATTCTCAATCTTCGTTCTATTCTAGCAATACATCCATTAGGAACTTAGCTCTAAGATCAATTCGCAATGCGATTATATGTTCGCCTCGCGAATGAAACTTAGAGCTGACCGAGTTCCTAATGGTTGTATTGCTGGAATATAACGAAGATTGAGAATATAGTGCTATATTCGTGAATTCGAGATATTCTCAATCTTCGTTCTATTCTAGCAATACATCCATTAGGAACTTAGCTCTAAGATCAGTCGCAATGCGATTATATGTTAGCCTCGCGAATGAAACTTAGAGCTGACCGAGTTCCTAATGGTTGTATTGCTGGAATATAACGAAGATTGAGAATATAGTGCTATATTCGTGAATTCGAGATATTCTCAATCTTCGTTCTATTCAGCAATACAACCATTAGGAACTCAGCTCTAAGTTTTATTCGCGAGGCGAACATATACTGCATTGCGAATTGATCTTAGAGCTAAGTTCCTAATGGATGTATATTGCTAGAATAGAACGAAGATTGAGAATATCTCGAATTCACGAATATAGCACTATATTCTCAATCTTCGTTATATTCAGCAATACAACCATTAGGAACTCGGTCAGCTCTAAGTTTCATTCGCGAGGCGAACATATAATCGCATTGCGAATTGATCTTAGAGCTAAGTTCCTAATGGTTGTATTGCTAGAATAGAATGAATATCGCAATGCGAATAATTCAGGTTATATTAATCGCATTGCGATTACAACTTAGTCAAATTTGTGAGATCGTGATTCTCACATCCGACAGTACACTTTAGCATGGAGGCGTTCCCATGCACATGGGAAGTCAGCAGAAGCGGCAACGGGCAATGACTGAAGCGGGCAGGGAGCCAGGAATCCTCCGGACAGGTAAGAACAGCTTTTGGGAAGTGGGAACTGGGAAGACAACCAGAGAGCAACAAGAATTAACAACTAAAAAAAAAAAAAAACGAATATTCGAAATTGCGAATATATAGCGATATATTCGCAAATTATCGAAGTTGCGATATTCGCGATAAAAATTCGAAATTCGAATATTCGCGCTCAACACTAGTAGGCATGGCTGTGATGGCTTTTTAGTGCAAAGTACTGAAACGCTTGTTGATTGGCTGCCCTGCAGCCTTTCAAAAAGCGTAAAGAAATCGCTGAACAACGAGCCCAAACCCGAACTTTTACGGAAATGTTCAGGTTCGGGTCTGGCTGCGAAAAACTTTACAGTTCAGGTTCGCTCAACTCTAGTTATGACTGATCAGTCATCAGTATTAAAATGCCCCTTAAAACATAAAATGATACTTTTTTCTTGCTTCTTATGCTCAGCTTTGCTCATTTACAGGTTTTTAGTCTGGGGTTCTTTATTTTTCTGCACTTTGCACTCAGATGAGGATTTATATTTTTTTTTTGTGCCTATTATGTATGCATGTGCTTTTTCCCTAAACTTTTCTGGACTCTAGTCATTGTATTTGAGTAAAACTATTATGCTTCATTTCTTATGATGATTGTCATTTTGTTATTTCAGATGTTCTTTGCAGCTATATAAGTTATAATTTAGTGAAGTGCTAATGGAATGCATTCTATTTTTACATTTTGTTACATTTCGAAAATGTAATAAAATCAGATTAAAGAGGACCTGTAACCTCTCCTGCTGGATCAGAGGGTGATCGTAACCCCTGGATACAAGCGGTGTATAATGTGATGGAAAAACGAATCACACTGACTAAAAATATAACTGCAATACTTTTGGTTTTGCTCCCATTTTGCATGAGCATAACTCAAAGATCTGAAACATTTGATACATACACAAAAGACCCATTACTCTCAAATATTGTTGTAATGCAAGGCACCAACAAACAGACCAGTGATGAAAGCAAAAAGGTGTTTATTCACCAGAAACAAAAACGTCCAGAACACTTGCTGGTAACAAGAAATAACAACAAAAACCAGGCAAGGAGATTCCAGGAATAGTCCCAACCAGTGCTGAATGATGCTGTGCACTTGGCAGTCGAGTCACTCCAGATCTTGGGTCCGCTGGAAAGGACAAAGTTCCTGGCAGTCTTCAGTCACTAGCAGTTGTGACCTATACCTGGTTGAGGGAAAATAACAGTGGGCACTGATCACCCTGAGAGACCTCCTTTTAAATGCCTGCTGACCAATCCCAGGGTGCCAAGTGTCCACTTCCATAGGTGAACAAATTGCCCTGCACCTGAGTACATGGCCTAAGGCAATCACAAGTTGATTAACCCATGGCTGGCTCCCTAATCTACTTTGCTCTTGTGAGTCAGTATATTATGCGCCACTGGTCGACGAAGCGCATAAGAAGCGCGTACTCGCGACCGTGTATCCCTTTGCGAACCTGCCCTCGTGCGCACGCACGGACGCATGATCGACTCAGCGAGTATGCGAGCGTGTGGACCCAGATGCGGAAACGGAAGTCGCAGGAGACACCGGAGACAACCCTGGCCGCGGCGTCTTGTCACTCGCCTGGCCACTCTGTCCCCGGGACTCCGACGGTCCTCCCTCCGATGTCCACGCGAACGCATCCCCGCACTGGTTCGCAAAGGGGTCAGCGCTGGTGCATCAGAGACACGCATAACCTGTCCCGCAACTCCACGAGGACCCCTCTTGGTTCCCCTGGAGTGCAAAGCAGGTGAGGATCTTACATTACCCCCCCCTCGAGGAGGCGGCTCTGAAGACTCCAAGCAAGCTTTCCCCGGATTATCCCGGTGAAAAGCTGCCACCAACTCATCCGCATGCACCTGGCGAGCAGGTATCCAACATCTCTCCTCTGGACCAAAACCCTTCCAGTCCACCAAGTATTGAAGAGACCTTTGGACAAAACGAGAGTCCAAAATTCTGTTCACCTCGAACTCCGGTACCCCTTGGACCTCCAGCGGGGATGGGGTCTGAATGAAGGGAGCGGAGTCGGCTGCCGATTTGAGAAGTGAAACATGAAAGGTGTTCACTCCTCGGATCGACGGTGGAAGAGCAACCTTGTACGTAACTCGGTTGATCTTCTGTGTCACTGGGTATGGGCCAATGAATCGAGGACCCAACTTGGAAGATGGCTGACGCAGCGGAATGTTCCGGGTGGAGACCCACACCTGATCTCCCACCTTAAACTTTTGCTCTACAGTGCGATGACGATCAGCAAATTTCTTCTGTTGCGCCACCGCACTGCGGAGATTCCGCTGGGCCGACGACCAAATGGGACGTCTATCCTTGAACCATTGATCCACCACCGGTGAGTCAGTGGAGGGTCCGGCCAAAGAAGAGAGTCTTGGATCCCTGCCCCCACGCACCTGAACGGAGACATCTTAGTGGAAGCATGCTCAGAGTTGTTATAAGCCACCTCCGCAAAGGGTAGATACGCTGCCCATTCCTCCTGGCAGTCTGACACGAAGCACCGGAGATATTGCTCCAGGGTCTGGTTAGTCCTTTCCGTCTGACCGTTGGTCTCTGGGTGAAAACCAGAAGAGAAAGACAAATTAATACCCAATCGGGAGCAGAAAGAACGCCAGAAGCGAGAGATGAATTGCACTCCTCTGTCTGAAACAATGTCATCCGGCGCTCCGTGTAATCGAAAGACATGATTCAAGAACAGATCTGCCAATTCTCTGGCCGAGGGCAATCCAGGGAGTGGGATAAAATGGGCCATTTTACTAAAACGGTCCACCACTACCCAGATTACCGTACTTCCAGAGGACCTTGGCAAATCTGTGATGAAATCCATGGAAATGTGAGTCCATGGAGCCTGGGGAATTGGCAGTGGGAGTAAAGTCCCAGAAGGGGCAGACCGGGACGGTTTACATCTGGCACAAACAGTACATGCCTGGATATAGGCCTTAACATCCACGGACATGTTGGGCCACCACACGTGACGTTTAACAAGGGCAAGTGTTTTCTTAACACCCAAATGCCCGGCAGACTTTGAGTCATGAAGCTGTTGGATGACCTTCAATCGAAGGTTAATGGGTACAAACCATCGACCCTCGGGTTTGTCAGGTGGACTCTCTGCCTGTGAAGGCTCAAGAAGAGAGGACAAGTCCTCCATTACTTCTGCGGCCCCTAGGGCAGCAAGAAAACATTTAGTTGGGAGAATGGTTTCTGGCTCAGAGTCCAGGACGGAAGCAGCCTCAGGGAAGCAGCGGGACAGGGCATCTGCCTTCACGCTTTTGGAACCTGGCTTATAAGTGAGGCGGAAATTGAAGCGGGTGAAAACAATGCCCACCGGGCTTGTCGGGAGTTGAGTCTTTGGCACTCTCTAGATACTCCAAATTTTTGTGGTCAGTGTAAACCGTGATGGGATGTTCTGCACCCTCTAGCCAATGTCTCCACTCTTGAAAAGCCAATTTTACTCCCAGAAGCTCTCTATTGCTGATATCATAATTACACTCGGCTGGAGAGAGCTTCCGAGAGAAGAAGGCACAGGGATGTAACCTCTCAGGGTCCCCAGAATACTGTGAGAGAACTGCCCCTACACCGACCTCTGAGGCATCGACATCGAGAACAAAAGGTCTGGAGGTGTCTGGATGAGTAAGAATTGGTGCCATGCAAAAGGCCTGTTTCAGCATCTCAAAGGCTCTGACTGCCTCTCTCGTCCACTTAGAAGGATTAGCTCCCTTCTTAGTGAGGTTGGTGAGAGGTACTACTATCGCAGAAAAATTCTTAATAAACTTGCGGTAGAAGTTGGCAAAGCCTAAGAAACGCTGCAACCCCTTAAGATCCTTAAGCTGAGGCCAATCCAAGACAGCAGAAAGTTTGGATGGGTCCATAGCCAATCCCTTTTCTGAGATAATGTACCCCAGGAAAGGCAATTCCTTCACCTCAAACAGACACTTCTCAAGTTTGGCATAGAGGCGGTTCTCCCTCAGCTTCTGGAAAACCTGACACACGTGTCTCCGATGAGAGACCAGATCCGAAGAGTAGATTAGTATGTCATCTAGATAGACAACAACACATCTACCCAAGAAATCTCTGAGAACATCGTTGATGAACTCCTGGAAGACCGCGGGAGCATTACAGAGACCGAAAGGCATCACGAGATACTCGTAATGCCCGTCTCTGGTATTAAATGCGGTCTTCCATTCGTCACCCTCTCTAATGCGAACTAAATTATAAGCACCCCTTAAATCGAGTTTGGTGAAGACTCGGGCCCCTGCCACCTGAGAAAACAGATCATCAATCAGAGGCAGTGGATACCGATTCTTCACCGTAATCCGATTAAGGGCACGATAATCGATGCAAGGTCTCAAGCCTCCATCCTTCTTCTCCACAAAGAAGAATCCAGCTCCAGCAGGGGAAGTGGATGGACGAATGAAATTCTTCTCAAGGTTCTCTTTAATATACTCCCGCTGAGCCTGAACCTCAGGCCCAGTGAGATTATATAGATGCCCTCGTGGTGGCATGGTACCTGGCAACAGGTCTATAGGACAATCATATGACCTGTGGGAGGTAACACATCAGCCCCTGAGGACTGAACACATCTCGGAAATTATGATACTGCTGTGGTAAAGTACTTAATACTTCCATGGAGGCTAGTGACAGGTCGGAACGAATGCACTTAGTAAGGCATTCCGTACTCCACTGACAAATAAGACCCGAGCGCCAGTCCACTACTGGATTATGGAGCCTCAACCAAGGGAGACCCAAAATCACGGGAGTGGATGGCATGTCAAGGACAAAAGGCTTAAGGTCTCCCGATGATCAGCCCCCACCGTTAACTGTATTCCCGGAGTCATCCACACTGCACGACCATCTTGAAGAGGGATCCATCAATCGCGGTCACTAACATGGTGGTTTTCGGCTGGATCAACGGGATGCCAAGTCGACGAACCAAGGTTGAGTCCACAAAATTCCCAGCGGCCCCAGAATCGATTAGTGCCGAAAACTCATGGACCTTGTCTTGCCACCGTAAGGATATGGATACCATCACCCGGCTTGGAGGAGGGATAATAGCACCTAGGGGTTCTCCTCTATGCCCCCTAGGTTCATTCGCTTCCCGCCGGCAGGAGGGGACAGGTTTTAACGAGGTGTCCAGACTTTCCGCAAAAATAGGCACAGGCCTTTCTGCTGGCGACGAGCTCGTTCTGCCTGTGTGAGATGGGAGGATCCAACCTCCATTGGCTCTTCGGCCGATTTAAGAGGCCCTGGATGTGGTCGAGAGGATGAAAACCGAGACGACCGTTCCACTCGCCTCTCACGGATTCGCCTGTCGGCATCGATTGCCTGAGAGAGAGCCATTTCCAACGAGAAGGGGGTAGGCAAGGCCAAAAGAAGATCCCGGACCGCATCCGAAAGTCCCAAACGGAAGCGATGGCGTAGGGCTGCGTCGCCCCAGGTGGTGAAAGCTGCCCATCGCCTGAATTCTGCAGCGTATTCTTCAGCTGGGCGGCGGCCTTGTTGAATATGCTCAAGATTGGTCTCTGCGGTGCGAGTACGATCTGGGTCATCATAAATCACAGCCATAGCCTCGAAGAAGGCGTCCACTGACGAAAGAGCTGTATGGTCTTGAGGCAAATTAAATGCGGGGGTCTCCATGTAGCAGTGACATTACAATCCCAATTCTCTGCCTGAGAGTGCCAGAAGCCATCGGACGCAACTGGAAATAAAGGAGACAGGAGTCCCTGAAGTTTAAGAACTCCTGTCGCTCTCCTGTGAAGGAGTCAGGCAGAGGGATCTTTGGTTCTGTTTGATGCCTTGCGATAGTGACGGGTAGTGCTGAGGCTCCCTGGATCAGCTGCTGAACCTCCTCCATCACAGTTGTCAGTTGCTCTTGGATTTGCGCTGCAGCGGCTGCTGGTATATTTGGGCGTCGTTGGAACAGCAGGTTAACGGCTCCCGTTAATTCACTCAGCTGCTGCTGGATATTGTCCATGGCAACTGTTAGTTGGGCCCACTGTTCTGTAATGCAAGGCACCAACAAACAGACCAGTGATGAAAGCAAAAAGGTGTTTATTCACCAGAAACAAAAACGTCCAGAACACTTGCTGGTAACAAGAAATAATAACAAAAACCAAGCAAGGAGATTCCAGGAATAGTCCCAACCAGTGCTGAATGATGCTGTGCACTTGTCAGTCGAGTCACTCCAGATCTTGGGTCCGCTGGAAAGGACAAAGTTCCTGGCAGTCTTCAGTCACTAGCAGTTGTGACCTATACCTGGTTGAGGGAAAATAACAGTGGGCACTGATCACCCTGAGAGACCTCCTTTTAAATGCCTGCTGACCAATCCCAGGGTGCCAAGTGTCCACTTCCATAGGTGAACAAATTGCCCTGCACCTGAGTACATGGCCTAAGGCAATCACAAGTTGATTAACCCATGGCTGGCTCCCTAATCTACTTTGCTCTTGTGAGTCAGTATATTATGCGCCACTGGTCGACGAAGCGCATAAGAAGCGCGTACTCGCGACTGTGTATCCCTTTGCGAACCTGCCCTCGTGCGTACGCACGGACGCATGATCGACTCAGCGCGAGTATGTGAGCGTGTGGACCCAGATGCGGAAACGGAAGTCGCATGAGACACCGGAGACAACCCTGGCCGCGGCGTCTTGTCACTCGCCTGGCCACTCTGTCCCCGGGACTCTGACGGTCCTCCCCTCCGATGTCCACGCGAACGCATCCCCGCACTGGTTCGCAAAGGGGTCAGCGCTGGTGCATCAGAGACACGCATAACCTGTCCCGCAACTCCACGAGGACCCCTCTTGGTTCCCCTGGAGTGCAAAGCAGGTGAGGATCTTACAATTGTTCACAAATCTGTCTAAATCTGTGTTAGTGAGCACTTCTCCTTTGCCAAGATAATCTATACCACCTCACAGGTGCTACATATCAAGGTGCTGATTAGACAGCATGAATATTGCACAGGTGAGCCTTAGACTGCCCACAATAAAAGACCACTCTGAAATCTAAACAGTTTTGCCTTACCGGGGGGTTCGGTATCTGGTATGGCTACCATTTTCCTCTCGCAGTGCAACACATCTACGTCGCATACAGTTGATCGGTTGTTGATTGTGGCCTGTGGAATGTTGGTCCACTCCAATTCAATAGCTGTGCGAAGTTGCTGAATCCAGAGCATCCCAAACATGCTCAATAGGTGACAGGTCCGGTGAATATGCTGGCCATGCAAGAACTGGGATGTTTTTAGCTTCCAGTAATTGTGAAGGGATCCTTGCAATATGCAATATGGGGCCATGCATTATCATGCTGCAACATGAGGTGGTGGTCGTGGATGAAAGGCACAACAGTGGGCCTCAGGATCTCCTCACGGTATCTCTGTGCATTCAAAATGCCATCAATAAAATGCACCTGTGTTTGTTGTCCATAACATATGCCTGCCCATACCGTAACCCCACCGCCACCATGGGCCACTCGATCAACAACGTTGATGTCAGCAAACTGCTCACCCACATGACGCCACACATGCTGTCTGCCATCTGCCTTGAACAGTGGAGGTGAACATGCTGGATGTGGAGGTCCTGGGCTGGTGTGGTTATTACACGTGGTCTGCGGTTGTGAAGCCGTTTGGATGTGCTGCCAAATTCTCAGAAACGCCTTTGGAGATGGCTTATGGTAGAGAAATGAACATTCACTGCATGGGCAACAGCTCTGGTAGACATTCCTGCAGTCAGTATGCCAATTGCACGTTATTACATGCTGTATCTAATCCTATCCTGTGTGATACTGTCTGCTGAGCTGTGTATCTAATCCTATCCTATGTGATACTGTCTGCTGAGCTGTGTATCTAATCGTATATTGTGTGATACTGTTTGCTGAGCTGTGTATCTAATCCTATCATGTGTGATACTGTCTGTTGAGTAGTGTTGATCACGAATTTTCGAATTGCAAATTTTAATCGCGAATATCAGCATTTCGAGAATTCGCGAATATTTAGAATATCGCAAAATATATTCGCAATTGCGAATGTTCGTTTTATGCAAATTTTTTATATGCAAATTTTCGCAAGCAAGAAAATAATGTCATTATTATAAAACATTTGCATAAATTAGCATAGAAATTCGCATAAATTTCTTTTAAGGTATCTTTTAAATGACCGTTTATGCAAATTTTATGCAAATTTATGCAAATTTAATTTAATTTAATGAAAATAATGTCTGGAGATTACGAACATTCGCCCAAATATTCGCGAAATATCGTGAATTCGAATATTGTCCCTGCCGCTCATCACTACTGTTGAGCTGTGTATCTAATCCTATCATGTGTGATACTGTCTGCTGTGTATCTAAGTCTATTGTGTGATACTGTCTGCTGAGCTGTGTAGCAGTCTCAGCATGTCACTTGTCGCAGTGCAACACTATAGACTAATAAAATTGTCATGGGATACTGGTCGTCGTGTAGCCCTAGCCTAAAGCTGACCTGCAGCAGGGAAGAAAAATGGCTGGGTTGCTATGGAAACCCAGAATAAAACTGTGTGTATGTAGAGACTAAGGGCCTGCTTCTATTGGCTGATAAGGGACATGTGCCGTGTGTATGGCAGTTGGCATATGAAGAGAAAGAGTTGCAGGCTTGTATTGGCTAATGCAGGTCATTTTTAGTCATGAGCGGCAGGTGGCATATTCGATTTCGACGAAATTTGCGAATATTCGATAGAATATTAGTTTCATATTGTCGAAATCGAATATTCGTCATTATTCTAGTTATCGCGATTAATATGCGATTTAAATAATCGCATATTGCGATTTTAACTTAAGGCTACTTTCCTATTGCTTTGATATCTAGAATTATAGCGAAGAATGTATTCGTCATATTCCTCAAAACGAAGATAACAAAGTATTCTCCATCTTCGTTTTAGCTACCTATTCGTCAACTTCGCTAATTCTTGCAATCAAATAGGAAGGTTGACTATAGAGACATCTGTGTTTTAATTCGCTATGCGGTTATATTACTTTGCTTTTTTTTAAAAAAAATAGAATAATTATAATTCTTGATAATTATTATAATTATTCTATTTATTAAAAAAAATAAAAATAATATAATCGCATAGCGAATTAAACACAGCTGTCTCTATAGTTAACCTTCCTATTTGATTGCTAGAATTAGCGAAGTTGACGAATAGGTAGCTAAAACGAAGATGGAGAACACTTCGTTATCTTCGTTTTGAGGAATATGACGAATACATTCGTAATATTCGCTAATTCTACCAAGCCAACCATACATGGGAACGTCTGCATACTAAAATGTACTGTCTGATTTGAGAATTACGTTGAAATCGCAATGCGATTAATATAACTTGAATTAATCGCATTGCGATTTCTACTTAGACCTGATTTACTATGGTTGGCTTGGTAGAATTGGCGATTATGACAAATGTATTCGTCATATTCCTCAAAATGAAGATAACGAAGTATTCTCCGACTTTGTTTTAGCGACCATAGTAAACTATGTCTGGTGAAATCGCAATGCGATTAATTCAAGTTATATTAATCGCATTGCGATTTCAACTTAGAGCAGGGTTTATAATGGGTCAGCTTGCTAAAATTAACGAAGTTAACGAATATGGAATATAGCAGTGCTAAGTTGAAATCGCAATGCGATTAATATAACTTGGAGTAATTGCATTGCGATTTCTACTTAGCACTGCTGCTATATTCCATAGTCGCTATTCTAGCCTAATATGTAAGATAGCAGTGCACTGCTAAGTTGTAATCGCAATGCGATTAATATAACTAGAATTAATCGCATTGCGATTTCAACGTAATTCTCAAATCCGACAGTGCATTTTAGTATGGAGACGTTCCCATGGTGATGGGGATGCTCCATGAGCACGGATGTCGGCAGAAGCGGCAACGGGCACTGACTGGAGCAGCCAGGAAGCCAGGAATCCTCAGCAATCCGCGAATTTATAGCGCTATATTCGAAATATTCGCGAAGTAGCGAAGTGCAGATATTCGCTAAAAAAATTCGCTATTCGAATATTCGCGCTCAACACTAGTCATTTTTTGGGAATATCTCAGGAACAGTACATCTTAGAGAGCTGAGACCTTATCTAAAACCTTCCTGGACACTTGGTGACAAATTTGGTGAAGATTGTTCCAGTCGTTTGGTTGCGCATAAAAGATATATATATATATATATATATATATATATATATAAAGAAAAATATCACACTGCACTCCAATTCGTAATCCAAAGGTGTAAAAACTTTTATTGACCCATCGGGTGGCACAAGTGCGACGTTTCGGCTCACATGAGTCTTCCTCACTTGTGCCACCCGATGGGTCAATAAAAGTTTTTACACCTTTGGATTACGAATTGGAATGCAGTCCGATCTTTTTATATTTTGGGACAATACCTGGAGCCCGGAGTTGGACATTGCACCCGCTGTGCTAATCTTGGATGGTGCTGCCTGTGGTTTTTTCAAAACTATATATATATATTTATATGTGTATATATATCTATATGTGTATATAAATATATATATATATATATATATATATACAGGGGCGTAGCTAAATGGGCCCTAGTGCAAGAGTTCAGCTTGAGCCCCCCTTCCCTCTGTGCTTTTTGGCAAGGGGCAGAGAAGCACATAGTCTTCGTGCTAACGGCAGCGCCCTTCTATGTCAAATTTGTCACCTAACCCCTTCCCTGTAACTTGACCAGCATGCACTTCCAATAATACCAGTGTCTTCTTATGTGCTACAAGGGTCTTTGGGCCCCAGGCTCCTGGGACAGGTTGCGACTGCTACCTCTGCACCACATATAGCTACACCCCTGGTTATATATATATATATATATATATATATATATTAGCAGAAAGACCCAGCTTCGCATGGGACTCCCAGGCTATGAGCTGTGCGCTGCGATTGGCCAGCGCTGCAGCAAGGGACACGCCTAATACAAAAACTCCGCCCAGTACAACAGAGGGAGCTGCAGACACCGGAGCCTATACCGGGCGAATGGAGCGGCGCCCAGACATACTAGTAAGTGCAGGGGGACCCCTGGGCACAACTCTGCCCACAGATATAGTTAGTTTTTAGTTTTTAAACTAGTGAAAGGTCCTCTTTAACTGTGACCTCAACAGCAGCCTCCCCCTAGGGTTGCCAGAGATCCGGTTTTTTGGCTGGACATTCCGGCTTTTAGACTCCCAGTCCTCTGTTCGGTGCAGGACCTGGATGAACACAGGGATGTCCTTTTGAACAGGTTACTCTCAGACAGCAGAATTGTTTTTTTTCCTTCATTTTTTCAGACCTCATCGGCTGCAGAGTGGGAGGGGCGTGGACTAACAGAGTAGGGCATGGCTTAGAAGGTCTGGGGGCGGGGTTTTTAAGTAAGTCTTTTGAGAGTGGCCTGGCTGGCCTCAATGGCCACCCTACCTGCCCCCTTAACTGTGACATCCACAGCACTCCTCTCCCTTTACAGTGTCATACAGCGACTGCCCCTTTAACCGCTTAAGGACCCACACCGTACATGTATGGCGCTGGTGGACGTGACTTAAGGACCAGCGCCGATTAGCGGCAGGTGTCCGGCAGTCACTGATAGCAGGACCCCTGCTGTATGAAAACACCGGAAAACACTGATGCCGACGCATTAACCCTCACACTGCTGTGGGGAGCGCTGACCGCGGCACGTGCGGGATCGTGCCGGGTGCGGAGTAGCCATCAGGTCCCCGTGCTGCTGTGACGTGCTGCTTCTATTGGCTTATGTAGGTCATGTGACGTGCCATATCCACATTTTTGGAGAATATCTCAGAAACGGTACGTCCTAGAGCAGTGATGGGCAACGTGCGGCTCTCCAGCTGTTGCTAAACTACAACTCCCACCATGCCCTGCAGTAGGCTGATAGCTATAGACAGGCTTTGCATGCTGGGAGTTGTAGTTCTGCAACAGCTGGAGAGCCACACGTTGCCCATCACTGTCCTAGAGAGCTGAGCCCCATTCTGAAAATTTCCCGGACACCTGATGTACCTGTGTGCCAAATTTCGTGGTTGTAAATGCGACGGTGCGGATTCCTTTAGCGGACATGCGTACACACATATACTCAGCTTTATATTATACTTATTTTTTATATTAATTTTTTTCTTTATTTTGTCCTTTCTCCTAAATTTTATTTCAAATTTATTAAAGTCCCTTTATGCTTAAAAGCACTACATACACAACACTGTGAATAAAATGAATACACACTTTACACATGTTGAATCACACACACTTTACACCCCTATAAAATAAAAATGTTTCAATCATCCCAAATACTGTGTTCAGATGAGGACGCCTACACCATCATTGCCTCTGGTACAGATATGGCCAGCAAGGGAGAAGAGGATCCCACATTCCTCTACTCCTCTTCCTCCTTATCATCCAGTGATAAGGGACCCTCAAGAAGGCACCCCAGAAAAAGCGCTAAGGCAGTCCCCCAGTCATGTCATATGGACCCCACCCTCTGAAGATTATCAACATCAAATTCCTGAGTTTGTGGGCAGCTCAGGAATCCAGGTTGACACTGCAGGCTTCAAAATTCTTAGAAGATTTAAAATCCCACATCATTTGACCCCAGATGTGCAGCAGAGGCTTGGGCTGAAAATAGGCTTTGTAAAAATGCCGCAAGTTAACAGTATTGGAGTGGAAATGTTTTGTAGAACACTACAATTTACAATATGGCAATGACTGAATTTAAAGCAATTTGAACATTTTTATAATGATAATGCACAATGCCTGCCCCAAAATGACCCGAGATTTGACAGTTTATTTAAAAGATTTAAAACTAGGCCTGTCCTTGACTATTTTAGCACCAAGTTTGCTGAGATATACACCTCCCCATGAAAGAACAAAACATCTGCATAGACAAGTCCCTTATACATTTTAAAATGGAGGCTAAAATTCTGCCAGTATCTGCCAGCAAGAGGGCAAGGTATGAGAGCAGAGGATGGGAGTGACAGTGTCCCTCATGATGATGTGTTACAGTGTACTCTTTCAGGCCATTTTTCCCTCGGGTCAGTGCACTGTAGGAGGGGCAACCTATATTCCCCTGGGGCACTCCCTGTAGCTATGGCTGGGCAGGGCTTGACATTGGGCAAATGCCAGTGTGTGGTGTTAGAGTCAGTAACCAGGCCAGATTGAGTTTAGAAAGTAGTTGGAAGCAATGGACCTCAGATTACTCTTTGCCTTACTACAGTCTTTAGTACTGGGATCTCTGGCTAGCAACTGTAATATATCCCAATGTCAGCAATTTGCACAATGGTGTGTAGTTCCAATAATATAAATCACCAAGGCCAGGATAGTTAACTCTACCCATACCTGTTTAATGCTTGAAGAAGTTTGTCCAATCCCAAAATCAAAATTCTTTTTATGTGGCCCTAACACCCCTCACCGTGCATACATATATCCCAAGTGCCTTTTTTCATGTCTGTGCTTTCTCTCCCCTGTCTGGGCATCAGACTATCCTGGCAGATATGTTTACTTTCCTAGTTTCTTGTTTTGTTGAATAGGTAACTTTATTGATGAAGCCTGGCAGCACTGCAGAGTGATGAGTCACAGGTTGGCACTGCCCTACGCTGGCCAGTCTGCAGAAGCTACTCCCACTACATGTGATTATGTTACTACAGCCACACATAAAACTTACTAGTCTCTCTACATCACATCACTGACGGTCCACAGGCTCTTCTCTCACCATCTAGGATTGCAATAAACAGCTTGAATCAGCAAGTATATCAAATCACATGTGTATCTAATCCTATAATGTACTATACTGTCTGGGGTGGTGTGTATCTAATTCCATCTTGTATGATACTGCCTGGTGTGTATATATCCACTGAAGGACTGATCCAAAGCATGGTCCGTTACCAGGGCTCAGGGGTGGTGTGATGTGGCAACTCAAGTGAAGGAGTGCAGCCCAGACAGGTACAGAGAGGCTACAAAGGAATAAAATGGGGATTGCAGTCAGCACAACCCAATACGCAGGTGCACGTTGCTATGGTGAAATACACATACAAACGTAAAAACAAAGGTGCAATGGCACACTGCAGCTAGAGCTCCGTCCTGCCACTATGCTGGATGTTAGATGAGGCATTAGTTTATATTTTGGCCAAATTATGTAAGCCCCCCACCACTTCACGGTTGCCTCTATGAGTGGTCCCTAACATTAATTCTTACCTTTTATGGGCCATATCAGCCACACAAAATCCAGGGAGTGCAGGTGCAGCATGCATGCCAGATACACTCTGCTTGTAACCCCGTCTAGTGCCATACAGCGTTCATCAGATCAAGGGATGCAAATACCAACATGCATGCTGAGCCCACTAGTACTTCTCCTGGAACCAAAAGGCTTCTGGTAAGTTGTATAAAGCAGGCGGCTCAGTTATATACTGACTTTAAAACCAGCCTACAGGGCGGATTCACTAGTCAGGTGTGCATGACTGCATGGAGGTCACCACGCCTCCCATATATGCTACAAAGGAATAAAATGGGGATTGCAGTCAGCACAACCCAATACGCAGGAGCATGTTGCTATGGGAAAATACACATACAAACGTAAAAACAAAGGTGCAATGGCACACTGCAGCTAGAGCTCCGTCCTGCCACTATGCTGGATGTTAGATGAGGCATTAGTTTATATTTTGGCCAAATTATGTAAGCCACCCACCACTTCACGGTTGCCTCTATGAGTGGTCTCTAACATTAATTCTTACCTTTTATGGGCCATATCAGCCACACAAAATCCAGGGAGTGCAGGTGCAGCATGCATGCCAGATACACTCTCCTTGTAACCCCGTCTGGTGCCATACAGCGTTCATCAGATCAAGGGATGCAAATACCAACATGCATGCTGAGCCCACTAGTACTTCTCCTTTAACCAAATGGCTTCTGGTAAGTTCTATAAAGCAGACTCAGTTTTATACTGACTTTAAAACCAGCCTACAGGGCGGATTCACTAGAATTAATGTTAGGGACCACTCATAGAGGCAACCGTGAAGTGGTTGGTGGCTTACATAATCTGGCCAAAATATAAACTAATGCCTCATCTAACATCCAGCATAGTGGCAGGACGGAGCTCTAGCTGCAGTGTGCCATTGCACCTTTGTTTTTACATTTGTATGTGTATTTCACCATAGCAACGTGCACCTGCGTATTGGGTTGTGCTGACTGCAATCCCCATTTTATTCCTTTGTAGCATATATGGGAGGCATGGTGACCTCCATGCAGTCATGCACACCTGACTAGTGAATCCGCCCTGTAGGCTGGTTTTAAAGTCAGTATAAAACTGAGTCTGCTTTATAGAACTTACCAGAAGCCATTTGGTTCCAGGAGAAGTACTAGTGGGCTCAGCATGCATGTTGGTATTTGCATCCCTTCATCTGATGAACGCTGTATGGCACCAGACGAGGTTACAAGAAGAGTGTATCTGGCATGCATGCTGCACCTGCACTCCCTGGATTTTGTGTGGCTGATATGGCCCATAAAAGGTAAGAATTAATGTTAGGGACCACTTATAGAGGCAACCGTGAAGTGGTGGGTGGCTTACATAATTTGGCCAAAATATAAACTAATGCCTCATCTAACATCCAGCATAGTGGCAGGTACAGAGAGGCTGCAGCAGGCAGAGCGTTGTATGGCACGGAGGGAAGAGTGCAACACGAATCAATTCCACAGAGACTGTAGTTACAACCTGTCCTGCTATCAACTCAGTCTCTTAAAGAGACAGTGTCCCTATTAAATATAAATTTACCTGTTTCACAACTGATGCAAAACATAGAACATGTCCTATTTTAGTTCTCAAAATGCAGACCTCAAACCAATAGAAGTCAATGGCTCAGCAAAAAAATGTACATCGCACACAGACAGTATACTTATTTAGCAGAGGAGCATCTTGCAGGGCACGAAACAGATACGGTTGTGTGCATGAGGCCTAATGGTATCCTACATTACATGGACATCCGCAGCACCCCCGAACAGTGTCATCCACAGTGCCCCCACAACAGTGACATCTACAGCGCCCCATAACAAGGACATCCACAGCACCCTCATAACATTGACATCCACAGTGTCCCCATAACAGTGACATCCTCATCTCCCTCATAACAGTGACACCTACAGTGTCTCCCATAACTGTGACATCTGCAGCGCTCTCCATTACAGTCACATCCAGTGTCCCCATAGCCATCCAGCGCCCCCATTGCCATCCAAAGTGCCCCTAGTGCCATCCACAGTGTCCTTATTGTCACCCACAGTGCCCCATTGCCATCCACAGTGCCCCTCATGCCATCCACAGTGTCATTGCCATCCAGTGCCCCATTGTCATCCACAGTGTCTACATTGCCATGCAGTGTCTCCATTGCCATACACAGTGCCCTTGCCATCCAAAGTGTCCCTAGTGCCATCCACAGTGTCCTTATTGCCATTCAAAGTGTCCCTAGTGCCATCCACAGTGTCCTTATTGTCATCCACAGTGCCCCATTGCCATTCACAGTGCCCCTCGTGCCATCCACAGTGTCATTGCCAGTGCCCCCATTACCATTCTTAGTGCCCCATTGCCATCCACAGTGTCCTCATTGCCATCCACAATGCCTCCATTGACATGCTTACAATGCATTGTGCATGACTCAGTACAGCCTTCACATAAAAGCCTATACACTGAAGAGACAGCTGGCGGTCCTGACATAAGTGCAGTACATTTCAGACGTCAGGCCAAGGAAGGTCGGCAGGGGGCGGTGATGTCAGTGATGACGAGGCGTCTCCTGCCACAGAAAGGAAAAGAAGACGTGGAAGAGCTGAAAACACCAAAGGAGTGGTCATGTGATCGTGAGGAAGATCGTTGTAACCCCTGCGCTGCGGAGGATGAGTATTAAATAACCTTCCTTCCACAGTTGATCTTAATGGGCAAAATATATCCACTGAAGGACTGCATAAGCTGTGTGAGAGTAACTCTGGGTACACCCACAGGTTCCAGGTTTACGAAGGGGACACTCGGATTGAACCCCCACAATGCCCCTTCATATGTGCTAGTGGGAAAATAGTGTGGGGGTTAGTAGACCCTCTGCTGGAGCAGGCATACCACCTCTATGTGAATAACTATTACACCAACATTCCACGATTTAAGTCGCTAAATCCCAGAGGTACTGTAGCTTGAGGCATGGTACGAAAAAATCAGAGATACCTCCCTTAGTCCCTGTTAGGACAACTACTCAGAATGTACAACAGCAGGGCTCTCCTCTATAAAAATATGGTGGTTAAATACAGGGCTGGCTCCAGGTTCATGTGGGCCTTTGGGCGATAAAGTCTCAGTGGGCCCCCTTCTGGCATTTTGCACGGCGCTTACAGCAATGAAACTGCATGTATTGTATTAAGCAAATATATTCCTGTATTTGTGGGAGGGGAGGCTGATTACAAGGCTAGTTATATGCACCTGTGGGCCTAGGCTGGCTGATTACTAGGCTATTTATAGGTACCTGTCGGCCCAGGCTGACGCCGATTCAGCTGATTTCACCCACCCACCCGATCTTACAGTCACTTCATATTAGGGTGGCCCCCTTTAGGCTGCCCTACCGCAGCAGTTATGGCATAATTCTACTGCTTGTTGTAGATAGGGTTAGATTGGTTAGGTACACCTTTCTGATAGCCGATTCCGACCACAAATAGATTAAATACCCTACACAGAGCATGCTACAGAGCGGATATATGTGAATCAGTCCTTATGTGCCTACTTTTATTTTATACCCAGTGTTTCAGTCCCTCAGGTCTACTCACAGATATATGCTCCCTTCATAGTAGATATGCCAAGATATGTGTCCCCTCACAGTAGATATGCCAAGATATGTGTCCCCTCACAGTAGATATGCCAAGATATGTGCCCTCTTACGGTGGATATGTCAAGATATGTCCCCAGTGCCCCCTTCACAGTAAGTGAAAAAAACAAACAATATTCCTCGCCTCAGTCACCTGGCTCCAACCATGATCGGCGCTCCACATCAGCAGCAGGATACTGTGACACATTGCGTTTCTGTGTAGGAGGAGCAGAGGCTGATCCCCAGCCTGCCCCGCTTCTCCTCCTACAGAGATCAGCAGGACGATGTGTGAGGACACACATCGTGCTTCTGCTGCTGTGGAGCATTGGTGGCTCAATGGTGGAGCGGGGAACAAATAGATCCCTGCTTCAGTGGCGTGCCTACAGTGTTTGCCGCCCGGGCTGGTCCTTTCTCTGGAACACCCTTCCCCAATACTTAAAAAAAAATTGTACCCCTTCAAAGTAGTATTGACCTCATTGTACAACCTTCACAGTAGTTTTGTACAGAAATGTGCCCCCTCAAAGTGGTTATGCCCTCTGTGTCCCTTTCACAGTTGTAATGCCCTGTCTGTGCCCCCTTTACAGTAATAATCCCCATTGTGCCCCCTTCACAGTAATAATACCCATTGTGCCCCCTTCATAGTAATAATCCCCATTGTCCCCCCTTAATAGTAGAAATCCCCATTGTGCCCCCTTCACAGTAATAATGCCCACTGTGCCCCCTTTATTGTAGTAATGCCCTCTGGCTCTGTGACCCCTCCATAGTAAAAAGGCCCTCTATGCCCCCTACATAGTAATAAAGACATCTGTGTCCCCTCTATAGTAATAAAGTCCTTTGTGCCCCCTACATAGTAATAAAGTCCTCTGTTCCCCCTTCATAGTATTAGAGATCTCTGTGCCCCCTTCATGGTAATAAAGTCCTCTGTGACCCCTCTGTATTAAAAAACAAAAAAAACAGTAACTACTCACCTTGTCCCATTCCTGAAGCTCACAGTCCTCTCTTCCCTGCAGGCACAGATCACTCTGCAGCACTGTGTGGGCAGAGCCTATGCAGATTACCGGGCTGCAGGATCCGCCCACACAGGCCTGCAGTGCGATCCATGTCTGCAGGCTGAATGGTGGAGCAGGGAGAAGTCTTCCTGCTTCACCATTCAGAGCATGTCTAGCCTGAAGGAGGGGAGGAGCGCGGGGAGCTGAGCAGTGAGTGACAGGAACCTGGATCCCAGTGCTCATTGCTTCTGGCCTTGCGCAGCTGTGCTGTGGGCCCCTGCAGAAGCTGTGGGCCCTGGCACTTGCCCGGGTCTGCCGGGTGCTGACGCTGGCTTTGGTTAAATATGACAAGAGGGATGTCCTTGTACTGACCACGGTTCATGGTAAAAACAGCCCCTTGTACGAGGTACCACTACCTCCAACCCAGACTGCATCATGGTCTACAACACATACAGTACATGGGAGGGTTGGTTATAGATCAAGTGCTGAAGCCATGTGGAAAACTTACCTGGCTGTGCAGATTGAACAGATGGCACTGTATAATGCTTATGTGTTATTTAGATCTACAGGACAGACGGGATCATTCTTTCATTTTCAAGGGGAGGTGGCCAAGGCCCTAATTTTTCAAAACCAGGAAGGGAGAGGTAACATTTCCCTGGTGAAGTCCCCCAAACAGCAAGGATGGAAGGAAAAAACTGGACTGTACATGAAGGATTGCTTCAAAGTGTACCAAACACCCATGGAGTCTTGATTTTATGCTTTATGTACCCTGTGATTTTATCACCTTATTACACTAATACACTCCACACAGCTTAGGCCTCTTGCACACAAATGTTGTGCATCCTTTCTGTGCATTGGAGACTGCCACTTGAATGGGTCTGTGATCCGTCCGCACCACAAAAAAATAGAACAAGTTCTATTTTTTTGCAGTGCGGACAGAAACACCACAGAAGCACTCCGTAGTGCTTCTGTGGGGTTCCGATCCGTGCTTCCGTTCCGCATCTTTGTGATTGGGGAACCATTCAAGTGAATGGGTTCGCATCCGTGATGTGGAGTGCACACGGGCGTGTGCCCGTGTATTGCAGACCTGCCATATGCGGGCCACAATACAGCCACGGGCACACAACATTCATGTGCAAGAGGCCTTACTGTACATAGTCACTTTTCTCTATCCAGTACAGAAATAAACACAGTTTATTTCTGGAAAACATCTGTGGGACCAGAATGCACGATACACCCCTTGAAAATTCCTTGAGCGCTGTAGTTTCTAATATGTGTTAACTTCTTGAGGGGCCCTTTTTTATTTCAAATTCATTCATTTCTTGAAAACACCTGGGGGTCTAAGTGCTCAGTACAAGCCTTGAAAATAATTTTGTGCAGAGTGTAGCTTCCAAAAATTGGGCCACGTCAGGGTCTCTCTAAAGCAACATGGCACCTGAAAACTATTTTTGCTAAATCCAAAAGCCATTTAGCGCTCCTTCCCTTCGGAGTCCCTCAGTGTGCGCATACAGTAGTTTATACCACATTTGGGATGTTACTGTAACACAGTTCAGGGTGCTTTTTCTCATGTTGACCCTTGTGAAAATAATTTTTTTTATTGCAAACAAATCTAATCTTTCAAAATTCTATGAAAAGGTGTTAGGTCAAGGTGCTCCCTACACCACTTAAAACATTTCCTTTAGAGGTGTAGTTTCCAAAATGGGTCACTTCTTAGGGGTCTCCACTGTAGGGGTACCTCAGAGTCTCTTCAAATGCAACATACCATACCATTTCAGCAAAATCTATCCTCCAAAAGCCATATGGTGCTCCTTCCCTTCTGAACCTTGCAGTGTGCCTATATACCAGTTTACAACCACATATGGGGTGTTTATGTATGCTGCCAATATTTCACCTCTATTTTGCTTTAATTCCTATGGAACACCTAAAGAGTTAACAAAGTTTCTACAGACAGTTTTGATTAATAATAAAAATTATCTTTATTCATATAGCACCAACATATTTCGCAGCACTTTACTATACAGGGGTTCATATACAAACAGTCATAAATAACATAGCAACAGACATGTCAATATAATTCATGTATAATTCATAAATGTTTATATAGTAATAAAGCTTTGACAGAGAAGCAGAAACAGACTTCCGCTTCTGACACAGGCAAGAAAACAACATTTAAGTTGGTGAAAATTCCTGGAATTCACTATTTTATATGTTTTTCCATTTGTGTTCAAAAACTTGCAGTTGAAGTATAGGGGAAATATATAAAAGATTATTCTTTTATCTTCACTGCCCTAAACTGTACATGTATTAGAGCTTAGTATTCTGTTATTAACAAACATATATACAATACACACTCTATTTACATTTTTATTTATGTAAATACATTATATGTAATGTGTTACACCTTACTGACTGTCTTTGTTTGTTAAATTGAAACTGATGATTTTAAAGGGTTTTACCAGGGGAATAATTTTTATTATTAACCACTTCAGCCCCCCTAGCTTAAACACCCTTAATGACCAGGCCACTTTTTACAATTCTGCACTACACTACTTTCATGGTTTATTGCTCCGTCATGCAACTTACCACCCAAAGGAATTTTACCTCCTTTTCTTCTCACTAATGGAGCTTTCATTTGGTGGTATTTCATTGCTGCTGACATTTTTACTTTTTTTGCTATTAATCAAAAATGACCGAAATTTTTGCAAAAAAATGAAATTTTTCACTTTCTGTTGTAATTTTTTTTTTTTAAAAACTACATTTCTATATACATTTTTCGCATAATTTATTTTTCTACATGTCTTTGATAAACTTGGTTTGGGTAAAAGTTATAGCGTTTACAAACTACGGTGCAAAAAAGTGAATTTCCGCATTTTGAAGCAGCTCTGACTTTCTGAGCACCTGTTATGTTTCTTCAGGTGCTAGAATGTCAGGATAGTATAAATACCCCCCAAATGACACCATTTTAGAAAGAAGACACCCCAGAGTATTTGTGGAGGGGCATGGTGAGTTCATGTATCATTTCATTTTTTTTCACAAGTTAGCGGAAAATGACACTTTCTGAGGAAAAAGAATAATAATAAAGTTTCCATTTCTGCTTCTGGCAAAAAAAAAAAAAAAAATCTCCCACGGACTCACTATGCCCCTCAGTGAATATGGGCAATGGGGTCATTTGTGGGGTGTGTTTACTGTTCTGGCATTTTGGGCGGGGCTAAATTGTGAGCAACCTTGTAAAACATAAAGGCACTCGTTGGAATTTGCGCACCCAGGCTGCAAAAAAGTGTCACTCATGTGGTATCGCCGTACTCAGGAAAAGTAGGGCAATGTGTTTTGGGGTGTATTTTTACATATACCCATGTTGGGTGAGAGAAATATCTCTGTAAACTGACAACTTTGTATAAAAAAATTTAAAAAGTTGTAATTTACAGAGATATTTCTCACACCCAGCAGGGGTATATGTAAAAATACACCCCAAAACACAGTGCCCTACTTCTCCCGAGTACGGCGATACCACATGTGTGACACTTTTTTGCAGCCTGGGTGCACAAAGGGGCCCAAATTCCAATGAGTACCTTTAGGATTTCACTGGGCATTTTTACGCATTTAGATTCCAGGCTTCTTCTCACGCTTTAGGGCCCCTAAAATGCCAGGGCAGTATAAATACCCCACAAGGGACCCCATTTTAGAAAAAAGACACCCCAAGGTCTTCCGTGAGGGGTATGGTGAGTTCATGTAAAATTTTATTTTTTGTCACAAGTTAGTGAAATATGAGACTTTGTAAAAAAACAAAAATAAAAAAATAAAATATCAATTTCTGCTAACTTGTGCAAAAAAAAAATATATATTTCTGTGAACTCGACATGCCCTTCACGGAATACCTTGGGGTGTCTTCTTTACAAAATGGGGTCACTTGTGGGGTATTTATACTGCCCTGGCATTTTAGGGAACCTAAAGCGTGAGAATCCAAATGCGTAAAAATGCCCTGTGAAATCCTAAAGGTACTCATTGGAATTAGGGCCCCTTTGTGCATCTTGGCTGCAAAAAAGTGTCACTCATGTGGTATCGCCGTACTCAGAAAAAGTAGGGCAATGTGTTTTGGGGTGTATTTTTATATATACCCATGCTGGGTGAGAGAAATATCTCTGTAAATGATAACTTTTTATTATAACTTTTTATTATAACTTTTTAAGATATTTCTCTCACCCAGCATGGGTTTATGTAAAAATACACCCCAAAACACATTGCTCTACTTCTCCTTAGTGTTGAGCGAACAGTTCGAGAATAGTTCGGGTTCGTACCGAATTTTGGGGTGTCCGGGACCCGGACCCGAACCCGGACATTTTCAAAAAAGTTCGGGTTCGGGTTCGGTGTTCTTCGATTACTTCCCGCTTTCTGAAGGGCTGCACAGCAGCCAATCAGCTAGCGTTTTACTTCTTGCCCTAAGAGCCCATCACAGCCATGCCTACTAATGGCATGGCTGTGATTGGCCAAGTGCAGCATGTGACCCAGCCTCTATTTAAGCTGGAGTCACATAGCGCCGCACGTCACACTGCTCTGATTAGTGTAGGGAGAGGACGCAGCTTCTGTCAGGGCGAGATTAGGCAGGTTAAAGTCAGCAACAGCACCTAATGAACGGATCAATTTACAGCTGAGAATCACTGAACTTCTGCTAGTTACTTGCTCGCTGGTTTTTAGGCTGCACAGAGCGTTTTTCTGTCACTTATTTTCTGGGTTGATCGGCGGCCATTTTGTGACTTGTGGTGCGCCAGAAGAAGCTGCCACCAAGTCCATCAATCCATCAATACTAGTTTTTTTTTTTTTTGCTATATCCTACATCAGGGGCTTGGCTGTGCTAATTGTCACCCCTAGAAACTCAGGAAAGAAATTTCTATATTTTATTAAGGGGTTAAATACAATTGCCCAAATACCAATCCCCTAAATCTGGTGTTCCAGCTTTGGTTAGACAAGTATAATACTGTCTGCTGTCTGGCAAAGGATAGATTATTTTCTCTGGTTAAATTCAATTGCCAAAATAGCAATACCATAAATCAGTGGTTTCAGCTGTGGCTGGCAAAATAGAATAGTGTCCAAGGTAACGCACACATGTACAGACGCACGTACACGATTCTTGAATAGTTGTATTATCGCGATAATAAAACTAACAGTGTAAAGTTGACTGTATTGCTCTAAGTTATATTCGCGTACGAATGTAACTTCTATTACAGCACACCAATACTAAAACTGACTAAGAGACAGCTTTAAGTTCTATTCGAACGCGATTGCAACTTTGGAACTTAAAGTGGTATACGATTTTAAAAGTTGAGTACTAAAAAGTTGGAATCGCAATGCGATTCTTATGTATTTGCTTAATCTCATTGCGATTACAACTTTGAGCTACCGATCACCATGGGAACGCCTCCTCCAGTAGAATGTACTGTCGGATGTGAGAATTAAGTTGAAATCGCAATGCGATTATTATATATCTGCTTAATCGCATTGCCGTTTCAACTTAGCATTGCTAAATAATTCCATCCATATTCGTTAACTTACTGACTCAGTAAGGTAACGATATGGATGGAATTATTTAGCAATGCTAAGTTGAAATCGCAATGCGATTAAGCAAATATATAAGAATCGCATTGCGATTTCAACTTAATCTCAGATCCGACAGTACATTCTACTGGAGGAGGCGTTCCATGGTGATCGTTAGCTCAAAGTTGTAATCGCAATGCGTTATGTGCGGTATATTATCCCTCTGGGTGTCTTTTACAGCCTTTTTAGTGCCCAAAAGTTCGGGTCCCCATTGACTTCTATGGGGTTCGGGTTCGGGATGAAGTTCGGGTTGAGTTCGGATCACGAACCCGGACATTTTCCGGAAGTTCGGCCGAACCTCTCGAACCCGAACATCCAGGTGTTCGCTCTTCTCTACTTCTCCTGAGTACGGCGATATGTGTGACACTTTTTTGCAGCCAAGATGCGCAAAGGGGCCCAAATTCCAATGAGTACCTTTTAGGAGGGCATTTTTACGCATTTTTCTTCTCACGCTTTAGGGCCCCTAAAATGCCAGGGCAGTATAAATACCCCACATGTGACCCCATTTTAGAAAGAAGACACCCCAAGGTATTCCGTGAGGGACATGGCGAGTTCATAGAAGATTTTTTTTTTGGCACAAGTTAGCGGAAATTGATTTTTTATTGTTTTTTCTCACAAAGTCTCCCTTTCTGCTAACTTTTGACAAAAAGTTCAATTTTTCATGGACTCACTATGCCCCTCAGCGAATACCTTGGGGTGTCGTCTTTCCTAAATTGGGTCATTTGTGGGGTGTTTGTACTGTTCTGGCATTTTGGGTGGGGCTAAATTGTGAGCAGCCATGTAAAACCTAAAGGTACTCGTTGGAATTTGGGCCCCTTTGCGCATCCAGGCTGCAAAAAAGTGTCACTCATGTGGTATCGCCATACTCAGGAGAAGTAGGGCAATGATGTTTTTTAATGTTTTTTGGGGTGTATTTTTACATATACCCATGTAAGGGTGAGAGAAATATCTCTGTAAATTGACAACTTTGTATAAAAAAATTTAAAAAGTTGTCGATATTTCTCCCACAAAGTATGGGTATATATAAAAATACACCCCAAAACTCATTGCCCTACTTCTCCTGAGTTCAACGATACCGCATGTGTGACACTTTTTTGCAGCCAAGATGCACAAAGGGGCCCAAATTCCCATGAGTACCTTTAGGATTTCACAGGGCATTTTTATGCATTTGGATTCTCACGCTTTAGGATCCCTAAAATGCCAGGGCAGTATAAATACCCCACATGTGACCTCATTTTGGAAAGAAGACACCCCAAAGTATTCCGTGAGGGGCATGGCGAGTTCACAGAAAAAAAAAATGTTGGCACAAGTTTTTTTTACAAAGTCTCATATTCCACTAACTTGTGACAAAAAAATAAAATTTTGCATGAACTCACCATACCCCTCACGGAATACCTTGGGGTGTCTTCTTTCTAAAATGGGGTCACATGTGAGGTTTTTGTACTGCTCTGGCATTTGAGGGTCTCCGCAATCATTACACGTATGGCCAGCATTAGGAGTCTCTAATGAACTATATATTGTATATCAATTAGAAAAATGTGACACAGGACATTGATTTATAGTGTCATAGGGCAAAGGCTGTACATAATAGACATGATGACTAAAGTACATTTGGGAACCCTACCTTGCCTTGCCTGAGGTATTTAACCCCTTAACACATAATACTGAACCTGTATGGCGTTATGCAGAAGGAATTGTATAGAGTGGGCTGCTGCGCTTAGCTCACTCCATATGCGGCAGGTGCAGACTCCATATGACCGAGCTCAGTGATGACACCAAAACTGGTCATTTATGCCCTCATGCAGCCAGGCAGCCGCCGGGATGCGAACCTTAAGAATTAAGGACGGCTGGGGAAAAGATTGGGGCTTAACCCGACGGGTTTAGTAATCAACCGGGACTCGATAACCTAAAAAGACAAAGACATGGGGTAAAGCTTCTTAATGAAATGAGGCTGAAATGAACCGCAAATACTAATCTGTAAAACATAAATGAACAAAAGAAAACTTCTGAAAGGTGTGCCATGGAAAATAGTATCAGATGGCCATATGAACCACCAATGTCGATGTCAATTGTGAAATCCTCTAAGCCAAGAGCCACTCCAGCGAGCCTCTTATGGCGGAGCCACGCGTGCGAGCCTCTTATGGCGGATTCATGCGTGCGAGTCTCTTATGGCAGGGGCCACTCGTGCGAGTCTCTTATTGCAGGAACCATGTGTGCGAGTCTCTTATGGAAGGAGCCATGCGTGCGAGTCTCTTATGGCAGGAGCCATGCGTGCGAGTCTCTTATGGCAGGAGCCATGCGTGCGAGTCTCTTATGGCAGGAGCCATGCGTGCGAGTCTCTTATGGCAGGAGCCACGCGTGCGAGTCTCTTATGGCAGGAGCCACGCGTGCGAGTCTCTTATGGCAGGAGCCACGCGTGCGAGTCTCTTATGGCAGGAGCCACGCGTGCGAGTCTCTTATGGCAGGAGCCACGCGTGCGAGTCTCTTATGGCAGGAGCCACGCGTGCGAGTCTCTTATGGCAGGAGCCACGCGTGCGAGTCTCTTATGGCAGGAGCCACGCGTGCGAGTCTCTTATGGCAGGAGCCACGCGTGCGAGTCTCTTATGGCAGGAGCCACGCGTGCGAGTCTCTTATGGCAGGAGCTACGCGTGCGAGTCTCTTATGGCAGGAGCCATGCGTGCGAGTCTCTTATGGCAGGAGCCATGCGTGCGAGTCTCTTATGGCAGGAGCCATGCGTGCGAGTCTCTTATGGCAGGAGCCATGCGTGCGAGTCTCTTATGGCAGGAGCCATGCGTGCGAGTCTTTTATGGCAGGAGCCATGCGTGCGAGTCTCTTATGGCGGGAGCAAGTATCAGATGATTGTGCGAACTACGAATTACAATGCCAGTCGGGCGGTCCTATAAGTGAAGAGCCACTCGTGCGAGCCTCTTATGGCAGGAGCCATGCGTGCGAATCTCTTATGGCAGGAGCCATGAATGCGAGATTCTAATGGAGGAGCCAAGCGTCCAAGTCTCTTATGGCAGGAGCCATGCGTGCGAGTTTCTTATGGCAGGAGCCATGCGTGCGAGCCTCTTATGGCGGAAAAAAGTATCAGATGGCCGTGCGAACTACAAGTGTCGCTGACAATCGTGAGGTCCTATAAGCGAACAGCCACTCGTGCGAGCCTCTTATGACTTTTTTTTTTTTTAATAAACCACTTATGCAGCACCAGAATGCCTAGGGGACTTGCATAACAATGACCCCCTCCAACAGCAAACCTGGGACACTAACCAGCCTACAACCATTTTGTACCCCTAACAAACAAAACATGGAAAACGGTCATGGGGCCCCTGGAGCCATGAGGCCGGATCAGTAATAGGGCCCCCGAAGCCATAGGCCGAAGCAGTCATAGGGCCCCCAAAGCCGAGAGACTGATCTGAATGACGTTGCGGTGACGATAAGTAATTAAAACATAAGCTGGACCTGATGGGTTATGCAGCGACTTGAATGATTGGATTGGCTAGAAGGTGGCCTAAGAAACATAACTGTCAACAGGCGTTGAAAATATAGACATTAGTAATTCGAAGCACGGGCATACATAAAACACTAACCACCGCGAACCATAAAACGTAAACATGAAATTGAAACAGAGATGGGAGAAAAACAAGAGCCTGAGGCATTGCAAGTTCGCTAAGAGAAGTCTCTTACCATGACAAACAAATGAACAGCTTGTGAAAACATAGCAGGAAACCTACTTTTATTGGCCCACTGACCTCCGCTGAGGAGCTGTTTGGTGAACTGGGGCAGGAGACCAATCTCAGTGACTACGAACTAGAAGTAAAAGGAGACCAGTCTGAGTGAATATGAACCAGGATTAAAGAAGACCAAAATAATTCATTTTTTTTTGTTGTTACTGAAGTGAACAGAAAAGTAAGCCTATGGAATGTAACGGACCACCGAGGAAAGGAACGCAAGCCTGAAAAGAACGCAGTTATGTTTGTCGGGAGAGAGGTACCAGAACGATGGGTGCAGGCTGCCCCAGTGAGATTACTGAGTAAAACCATGATGTAACAATGAACAGGAGAATGCAGCTTTGAGTGGGAGCAGAGTACAACACATGATGTAACAACAAATGGGTGAATGCAGCTTTGGATGTGAGTGGTACCTAAAACAACTGGTATGGGCGCAGCTCTGAGTATGGGTAGAGCATAAAATGCATGGTATAAAGCAGACGTATAAATGCAATCTGAAAGTGAGCAGAGTATTGACGTGATGCAAAAGCAGACACATGAACTCAGCTCTAGTAGTGAATGAAGTATAGGACAAGATGTAAAAGCAGACATGCGGACGCAGCTTTGGATGTGAACTGAATATTAACTTGATGTGACAACAGACATGGAAAGTGACTTTGGTGAGTGGGGTATACAACCTGGTGTAGCAGTAGAAGTGTAAACCCAACTCTGGGTATAAGCAGAACATGAAATTTGGTATAACAGCCGCTCTGGTTGTGAACAGAGCAGAACATAGATGTAACAACGACGTGAATGCAGTTCTTGAAATGGGCCTGGAAAGAACCTGTAGTAGCATAGGATGTGTGAACGCAGCTCTGGGTGCGAGTAGAGCAGACATGATATACTGATAGACGTATGAATGCAACTCTGGTCATGGGTGGAGTGCAAAAAGACCGAAATAGACTTACCGGTAATTCCGTTTCCTTGAATCCACCATGACGGCACCTTACAGAGAGATGACCCTTGACCTTATAGGGGCAGGAACACACAGAGATTAAAAGGCCACCACCCACACACACACCTCAGTGCTTTCCAAATTACCTAGTGGGTGAGCCTAAAAGTTATAATGGAAAGAAATTCCTTTTTTTTTTTTTTTATTTTAGAATAATTAGGGTAGGGAATATATAGGCCGTCATGGTGGATTCAAGGAAACGGAATTACCGGTAAGTCTAATTCGGTCTTTCCATTTCATCCACCATGACGGCACCTTACAGAGATCTACCAGATTACTGACGAGGGGGGGCGGCCGCTCGCAGAACAGTCTGGCCGAAGGACATGTCTGCGCTATTTGCTATGTCAATTCTATAGTGTTTTGCGAAGGTACTTTTGCTTGACCAGGTAGCTGCTTTGCAAATATTCTTAAGGGAGACACCCGCTCTTTCTGCCCATGAGGAAGCCATAGCCCTAGTAGAATGCGCTCTAATATTTAAAGGACAGACTTTTCCTGCCAATTTATAACAGCATGATATAGTATCCTTGATCCATCTTCCTATTGAAGCTTTAGACGCTCTTTTGCCTTTGTTGTGTCCGCCAAATAAGACTAGGAGGTTATTCTCTTTCCTAAATACTTCCGAGGCTTCCAAATAGGCTATTATCGTATTTCTTACGTCTAAGGGATGTTCGCCGTCATTCCCTTGATCATCTTCTATAGAATAGAATTTTGGCAGAATGATTTCTTGGTCCCTATGAAAATCGGACACAACTTTAGGGAGGAAGTTAGGATCTAACCTAAGGACTATTCTGTCAATAAAAATGGCTAAGTACGGTTCTCTGCACGATAGGGCTTGTATTTCTCCCAGCCGTCTAGCTGATGTTATTGCTATTAGGAAAGCTGTCTTGTATGTAAGATGTTTTAACGAAATTTGAGTCAGGGGAGTAAAAGGAGGATTCGTGAGTACCCTTAGCACCACTCCTAAGTCCCACAGTGGAATTTTTGGGGATAGGGATGGTCTCAGTCTTGAGGCTGCTTTAATAAACCTTCTAATCCATCTATGATTAGCAATATCTTGATCATAAAAGGCGCTAAGAGCCGATATTTGCACTTTCAGGGTACTTGGCCTAAGGCCCAAGTCGAGGCCGTTCTGTAAAAAATCTAAGATCTTTTGAATACATAGTTTGTTGATGTTCGGTGTGTTGTCCCCAAGCCAGGAACAGTATCTCCTCCATATTTTCATGTAAATCGCCCGTGTGACCTTTTTCCTGGAAGACCTAAGGGTGGATATAACTTTGTCCGACAAACCTTTCCTTTTTAGGATTTCGCCCTCAGGATCCATACTGATAGTTTGAATCTGTCTGGGTCGTCGTGAACAATAGGACCCTGGTAGAGCATCCTGTCCTGGGGTGGAATTACCCAGGGGTCTTCCACAGCGAGCTGTTTCAGGGTGGCAAACCAGCTCCTCTTGGGCCAGAAGGGGGCTACTAGGATTACTGTAACCGGATCCCTCTGAATTTTTGTAGGACCCTGGGAATCAGGGGCAAGGGAGGAAAAGCATACGCTCTTTCCCAGTTCCATTCTACTGAGAATGCGTCCACCGCCCAGGGTTTTTCCCTGGGATTTAGAGAGCAGAAGGCCTTTACTTTTGCATTCTGTCTTGAGGCAAAGAGATCTATTTGTGGCTTTCCCCATTTTTTGCAGATCTCCTGGAAGATCTCTTGTTTTAAGGACCATTCGCCTGGCAGAAGTATTTTTCTGCTGAGGAAGTCTGCTTCTGTGTTCGTTTCCCCTTTGATGTGGAAGGCAGTCAGAGAACACAGGTTTTTTTCTGCCCAGTCGAAAATTTTTCTTGTTAAGTACATCAGCTCTGGGGCCCTTGTACCCCCTTGATGTTTTAAATATGCGACAGCAGTTGAGTTGTCGAAGAAAATCTCGAGGTGGTTTTTTTGTATTAATTTTCCTCCTGCTTTTAAGGCCTCCCATATCGCTCTTAGCTCCCGATAGTTTGAAGACTTTGCCGTAATATCTTCTGACCACGCGCCCTGGAAGTTTTTGGAGGAAATTTGTGCGCCCCAACCGAAACCGCTTGCATCTGTGGTTATTTGGGCTTTTGGATATTTGATCCATGGGATCCCTTTTATTAGATTTTGTTGTTTCCTCCACCATGTTAGATCTACCTTCACATGATGAGGTATCTTGATTATCTTGTCCAAAGATGTGCTCTTTTTGTTCCAGTTTGACAGGATCCAAGTCTGTAGTATCCTTAAGTGTACTTGTGCCCAGCTTACTGCCTGGATGCATGAAGTCAGGATACCCAGAGTGCTCATGCCCTTTCTTATGGAGCATCTTTTTAGCTCTTGAAAGGCTTTTATCTTCCCCTTTATTATGTCTATTTTTTCCTGTGGAAGAGATGTACTTTGGTTTTCTGAGTCCAGTAGTACTCCTAAGTATTTTATTTTTGTGGAAGGGAAGAGGTTTGACTTTTTTATGTTCAAGATCCAACCCAATTCTTTCAGTTTTTCCTGAAATATTTTTGTCACGTCACTTGCCTCTGGTTCCGAGTTGGCGACCAGAAGAAAGTCGTCCAGGTAGGGGAATATTTTTAATCCTTCTTTCCGCATTGGGGCTAACATTTCTACGACTAGCTTCGTAAACACTCTTGGTGCTGTAGAAATTCCGAAAGGTAAGGCTGCGAACTGAAAATGATGAACCATACCGTGATCGTCTTTTAGTGCAAATCTGAGATATTTTTGGGATTTTGCGTGAATGGGTATGTGATATTAAGCATCTCTTAGGTCGATTGTGGTCATGAACGCGCCCTGATTTATTAGTGGAGCTATAGAGGATATGGTTTCCATTTTGAATTTTCTGTAAACTATTGACTGGTTTAGTTGTTTTAGATTTATGATTGTACGTGATGAGCCATCTGGTTTTTGAACTAGAAATAGTCTTGAGTAGAAGCCCCTCCCTCGTTCTGAGGCTGGGACTTCTATTATCACGTCCGCAATCTTTAAATCTAGTACACCCTTCCAAATTTGATACATTACCGAACCGCTGTGTGATGTTATTTGGTACTTTACCGGGGATTTGAGGAAAATTCTATTTTGTAGCCCTCTTTTATGATATTTAATGCCCAGGGATTCTGGGTGGTCAGGGCCCAAGTAGGTAGAAAATTTTTTAACCTCCCCCCGACTTTGGCGTCATGCCCTATCTGAGGGTTTATCTTTAGAGCTGAAAAAGGTACCTCTTCCTCTTCCTCCTTTTGCATAGCTCCAGCGGCCCATTTTACCCTTCCCCCTGTATGACCTGGATTGTGAGGAGAAGGGACGAAAAAGCTTCTTTTTAACTTCCTCTGGGAATTTTTTCTTTATGTCAGCCGCTTTTTCTAGTATAGTATCAAGGACTGGTCCGAAGACGTATTCGCCTGAAAAGGGGATAGAGCACAGTTTCGCTTTTCAGGCTCTGTCCCCATTCCAGGATTTCATCCATAGGGCCCTCCTGGATGCATTTGATAAAGCCGCGTCTTTGGCGGCAAACCTAATTGATTTTAGAGAGGCCATAGAGCTTTTGATCTCACTTTGAATAAGCTGTTTAACCTCTGAAAGGAAGGATGGCTGCTCCTTCTTAACAATCTCAGCAATGCAAGATTTACATAGTGTAACGGACCATTACGCACACAACTCCGTTTAGGCGAAATTTCCTTTTCCGGATAGACCAGCAGCTACTGCAACCACCAACTTCCCGAACTGCAAACCACACGAATTCACCAACTTCCGAACAAGAGACACACGAACCCTGGAAGCAGCCGAACAGGAAAAGCAATATGAACAGCTTACACTCCTGGCAATCAGCATACAGTCCAATCCCCCCCAATAACGAGACGACACTTCGTTTTGAGGGTCAAGCAGGAACTCTCTCTTTATTAAGGGCTACCTGCCCGGTATTTATCCAGGTCTCCCACCTGGTGGACACTCCCCTAGAGGACCAGAAGGAAGACTGCGACACGGGATACAGCAGCCAATCACACACATTGGGACAATACAGACACCCCCAGCATATCCCTCCCCTCTGCCTGTGACACAATCACCCTACATGGGTAATGCAATCACCACAGGCAGGAGAATACACTAATGTCTTCTGTCCTGGAGACAATTGAGGAGTCATTCAATTATCTCTCAGGACAAAGGGAAATCTCCAATACACATGTGGGGACAATAGGACAGACATCACTATTCAATACACAATGTCCCACCCTTTACAGTACACAGACATTTAACATATTCCCAGATGGCTTGGATCTGAGCGCTCAATATATCCAGGGATAGAGGCAGACTCCATTGAGCACATGGTTGCAAAAGGACATAAAATTACACAATGTTACATAAAACATATACATGCAACATATCCCCAGATAGCTTAGGTCTGAGCGCACATTATGGAATGGCGCTCAGACCACACATATCCAGTTCAATTGCCATGGAGCTAAAGTCTTTCCCATAGTCTTTCATTATACGAATGGGCTCCATAGCAGAGCTATCTGGGGTATCACCGCTCAAACAGGACAAGCATACATGGGGCCATAGTCGCAGGGCAGGAGGCGAGCAAGCAGTCCCTTCCAGGAAACTGGGGCAGACTCTGGTACAGGGTCCAGTCCGCTACATTTCTCCCCTTTACCAAAGAGACTAACAGGGTATCTGACCTCCTGCCGGTCAGTGCCCTGGTTAGTCCAGCAACCCACCCACGAAGCACAAACAGCAGTACAGCCCACCCACAATAAATGGTTACTACACCTGGATAAAGTAGCAACTTGTCCATGTCCAGGTGCCTCACTACGGCTGTGCGGGGACTGGTAGACTGCCTAGGTGGGTTGCTGAGTGGGCAGAGACCGGCGATACTCTGCCCTGGGGCCAGCGCTACCACGGAAGTAGCCTGGTGGGAGCCTGGTTGTGGGGGAGGAGACCGACTGTCTCCCCTCTGGATAAACCGCTCTGTGGCTGGCGGACAGGACCGACCATCCTTGCCCCTTGTGCTGCAAGTGCAGAGACCACGGTCCCATCTGCACCGTTGGGGCGTAACATCTCCCCTTGGTGGGTTAGGCTGCCGCTGGAGAGAGGGTGTAACAAGCCCCTCTCTCTGAACTGTAGACTGCCGCTGGGGAGAGCGGGTAGCAGGCTCCTCTCCCTGACCCTCTCTCTGCTGGTGGAGGGGGACCAACTGTCTCCCCTTTCAATATTTTGTCCTGCTGCTGGGGTGGAAGTACGACACCTTCAGCTCCCTGGGGTACACACTGCCGCTGTGGAGGAAGAACGGCACCTTCAGCTCCCGGGGTACACACGGCCGCTGGGGAGGAAGGATGACACCTTCAGCTCCCTGGGGTACACACTGCCGCTGGGAAGGAAGGACGACACCTTCAGCTCCCTGGGGTACACACAGCCGCTGGGGAGGAAGGACGACACCTTCAGCTCCCTGGGATACACACTGCCGCTGGGGAGGAAGGACGACACCTTCAGCTCCCGGGGTACACACTGCCGCTGTGGAGGAAGGACGGCACCTTCAGCTCCCTGGGGTACACACGGCCGCTGGGGAGGAAGGATGACACCTTCAGCTCCCTGGGGTACACACTGCCGCTGGGGAGGAAGGACGGCACCTTCAGCTCCCTGGGGTACACACTGCCGCTGGGGAGGAAGGACGACACCTTCAGCTCCCTGGGGTACACACGGCCGCTGGGGAGGAAGGACGACACCTTCAGCTCCCTGGGGTACACACTGCCGCTGGGGAGGAAGGACGGCACCTTCAGCTCCCTGGGGTACACACTGCCGCTGTGGAGGAAGGACGGCACCTTCAGCTCCCGGGGTACACACGGTCGCTGGGGAGGAAGGACGGCACCTTCAGCTCCCTGGGGTACACACTGCCGCTGGGGAGGAAGGACGGCACCTTCAGCTCTCCGGAACGCACTCAGCCGCTGGGGAGGGCGGGGCGATACCATCTGCCATGAACTGCAGGTACTCTGCTGTTATCCTCCTCACGAACTGCACAGATTTCTCCGGGGTTGGGTCCGAAGAAAATCAGCCGTGATCTCAGCTCTCTGTCAAATTCCTCCTGCGTGTAGCTGGGTGCCATGCTTGTTCTCCTGAAGTTCTTTCTTTTGTAGATAGGGCGCTGTACGGGTACTGGCGTTGCCCTCACTTTGTAATCCAAGGAATGGTGTTGCCCTGTAGATGTCCTTCTGGGCTGTGGAAATGATCCCGCGCTTGCCACCAAATGTAACGGACCATTACGCACACAACTCCGTTTAGGCGAAATTTCCTTTTCCGGATAGACCAGCAGCTACTGCAACCACCAACTTCCGAACTGCAAACCACACGAATTCACCAACTTCCGAACAAGAGACACACGAACCCTGGAAGCAGCCGAACAGGAAAAGCAATATGAACAGCTTACACTCCTGGCAATCAGCATACAGTCCAATCCCCCAATAACGAGACGACACTTCGTTTTGAGGGTCAAGCAGGAACTCTCTCTTTATTAAGGGCTACCTGCCCGGTATTTATCCAGGTCTCCCACCTGGTGGACACTCCCTAGAGGACCAGAAGGAAGACTGCGACACGGGATACAGCAGCCAATCACACACATTGGGACAATACAGACACCCCAGCATATCCCTCCCCTCTGCCTGTGACACAATCACCCTACATGGGTAATGCAATCACCACAGGCAGGAGAATACACTAATGTCTTCTGTCCTGGAGACAATTGAGGAGTCATTCAATTATCTCTCAGGACAAAGGGAAATCTCCAATACACATGTGGGGACAATAGGACAGACATAACTATTCAATACACAATGTCCCACCCTTTACAGTACACAGACATTTAACATATTCCCAGATAGCTTAGGTCTGAGCGCACATTATGGAATGGCGCTCAGACCACACATATCCAGTTCAATTGCCATGGAGCTAAAGTCTTTCCCATAGTCTTTCATTATACGAATGGGCTCCATAGCAGAGCTATCTGGGGTATCACCGCTCAAACAGGACAAGCATACATGGGGCCATAGTCGCAGGGCAGGAGGCGAGCAAGCAGTCCCTTCCAGGAAACTGGGGCAGACTCTGGTACAGGGTCCAGTCCGCTACACATAGTTTCTTCTTATAGCCTTCAGGTAGTTTTGAACCACAAGTTGCACATCTAATTGATTTTAATTTAACTCTGGGCTCTTTGACTCCCTGAAAGAGAGGAGCACCAGAGGTTAAAAAGGCATATAAGACACGACAGAAGGTAACTTGTCCCACCACAGGGGTACTCACGGCTTGAGCGACCGAGGGTGTGTCAGAGGTCTCCAGGTGAGTCCCAGCGTTATCTGGAGCCGACATGCTGACAGGGAAGTCTGTGCAGGTCTCAGCGTGTGGCGTCTAAACTCGCGCCAGAACACCCCTTTTTACCCGCTTGTCACCTCCCCCCCCCTCTCCTATTGGTTCACGGAACCATGTTCACACAAGATACCTCTCACCTGCTCCTGGAGAAAGCGTCCGTGTGAAGTCGCGCGAGATCTCGTTCCCGGGTTCAAGGAGGAGAAGGAACTCCGGCTGCGGCATGCCTCATGTCGGGGGGGGGGGGAGTCAGGCAGCCGGACCCGTGCGAGCTTCCCCCGTAGAAGCGCTCCCTCATAGCGGCAAGCAGGTAACCCCCAGGGGAAACGAGTGCCTGGAGTAGAACTCCCAGGGGATTTTTAAATGAGGCTGGGGCCATAAACAGGCGTCCAAATGGAGCGAGTATGCCCAGGGATACGCAATATAGTGAAAAAGGCAGCCCCATTTTCCCCATGAAGTAAAAGAAAATAAAAATAAAATAAAAGTAAAAGATAAGATACTCCTCAGAGAGGAGCTCTGTGTATAGTGCCCTATAGGGACAGGAAACACTGAGGTGTGTGTGTGGGTGGTGGCCTTTTAATCTCTGTGTGTTCCTGCCCATATAAGGTCAAGGGTCATCTCTCTGTAAGGTGCCGTCATGGTGGATGAAATGGAAAAAAATGATTTGACAGCGTAAGTGTGAATGCACCTCTGGTTGTGGCCGAGAATGAAATTGGTAGAATAGCAGCTTTAAATGTGAGTGGAGCATAAACATGATGTAACAGTGAACGTGAATGCAGCTCTGAAACAAGCCTAGTATGAACATGTTGTGACAGCGGACGTGTAAACACAGCTCTCACTGTGAGCAGAGCAAACATGGTATACCAGTCGACACATGAACGCAGCTCTGGTTGTGAATGGAGCAAAGTGTGAACACCAGTGTGGTGCATCCAGAGAATAAAAATGGAGTAACAGCAGCAGCTTTGGCTGTAAGCCGAGTATACAACATGTAATAACAGACATGTAATACGGATCCGGATGTCGGCTGGGTACAGAATGTGATGTAAAAGCCAACAGGTGAACGCAGTTTGAATGCGATTAACTGGTGAGGAATGATGAAAATAGCAGACATGTGGACACAGCTCAGGTCAGCAGGTTAGTAAAACATAGCGTAACAGCCAAATGTAAAGGCTGGTCTGGGAATGAGCAGAGTAGGAAAGTGCTGTGACAGTAAAAGACGTGCGGATGCATCTGAGGGTGTGAGACACATGAAGCATGTTGCAATAGTAGGCATAAGAAGCATAAGACATGAAATAAAAGCCGAAAGTGTAAATGCCACTCATGATAACTGAAGGGTTCTATTACTGATCAATTTTGTATCGGCTTTTGAGTTACATCTATACATTTGTTTGCTTGGAGCTTGTGTGGAATGAACTTTGGACTGTAATGTAGCTGTAAAAGCTTACGTGGCAGTCCAAGGTCTATATACATTAATATATCAGGAACATGGAGGTGAGAGAGTTCTCCAGGAACTGTTTTGCTGACACTCTAAAGATAAGATAACAAATGTGTAGCTAAGACTCGTGTCTCTCTATCATTGGATAAACTTAAACATCATGTCATTGGACTACGACTATATATGTCACATGTACGTAATAAATGTTAGAGTGGCATTGTATACCAGAATCGTATCGTGTGTCAATGCTGCTCTCCTAGCGCTAGAAAAGAATCAAATCAAGCTGAATACCGAAGTCTAGTACCAGGGGTACCAACTACCAATAAGAGGGGAAGAAATGAATATTCCTAACAATCTGGGGGCTCTGTCCGGGATCGAGAAGGTCATCCTCGGGTCTGGTGAGAAGAGACACCAATTTTGTCCTTCTGGCCGATCCGAGGGCACTGGCCACGCCTCGGAGTAAGTACAGAGTTTTTGTATCCGGGATACATAGATACAACTCAGGGAGTTGTACACAGTTCAGGGAACTGTCAGATAGGTACTCAGGGAGTACCCAGTATTGTGTCAGGGACACATACGATACAACTCAGGGAGTTGTACACAGTTCAGGGAACTGTCAGATAGGTACTCAGGGAGTACTCCAGTATTGTGTCAGGGACACATACGATACAACTCAGGGAGTTGTACACAGTTCAGGGAACTGTCAAGTTAGGAACTTAGGGAAGTCCAGTAACAAGGAAAGCGTACTTCAGAGGGCTTGATTTCACAGAAGGTTTCACAGCTTGATTTGATTCTTAATAAGATAATTATAGAAGTTTTGAATGATAAGTTGTTTGATAATTGTAGAAGTTTTGCATGATAAGTTGTTTTGTCTAACATACTTATATAAGGGGAAGTGACAGGCTGGGTGGTAAGTGTACGGCTGTCATCCCAAGACTAACATTCTGTTTTGCTATTGCTGTTTTGAATTCTGTTTGTAAGAAAATAAGTTTTGATAATAAGTAGTAAAAAATCTAAGACAGAATACCCTAAACCAGAACCAGGAGAATCATGTAAATAATATGTTGCCCGAGTCAGTCCTACAAATTATTATCTTGTTAACCCATGGGTAGATAATTTGGCAGGATGGACAGAGGCAATGGAAGTGGTAGACCCCTTTCCCAGGGAAGGAGATAATAGCATATATCACATGGACATGGTCAAGGGTCTATGCTTAGGCGACACTGCCGCCTGGCCATATTTTGAACCTGACCCTTCATGGGATATGGATTATATGCAGAAAGGAGGAGAACAATGGCTAGAGATAGCTCCTCACTGGTATGACCCCAACATGTGCAAAAGGTTTAAAAAGATCAAAAGACGATAGAAAACTACATGAGATACAGACTAAGAAGGAAAATGATAAAAAAACATCAGATGTATCCCCCACCTTCATATGTACATAAAATTAACTGTTTAGCGCTCAGGATTTAATAGCAGCCAGTCACATAATAGCAGGACATTCAGTTGGTAAACAACCCCACCCCCAATTGTATCGAGATATAATTTAAGGAACAAGGGTTAAGTGGAAAAGGATAGTGAGATAAGGGGATCTGAGACATCCATGCCTTTTTTGACGGTTGGTAATCAACTGATGAAAAAGGCTTTGGACATAGATGACCTTAATAAGATTATTAAACACTGCCCCAAGCCTACTGTGGCTCCGTCTGGCACAGTGGCTTATTTAAAGAAAGCCTGTAAAGGGAGAAATATGCGAAAGACAGCAGGAAACTTTCATAGATCAAATGATAGAAGCCAAGACTTCCAAACCATGAATAACTGCTGTTATAACTGTGGACAGGAGGGACATTGGGCTAGACAGTGCACAACACCCAGGAGAGACACGCAGAATAGGGGAGCACACAGCAAACAACAGCCCATGACACAAAGGGGACAGAATACAGATAGACAGGGTACGCAGACTCAGCCCAGGTTCCCCATTGATTGGAATCATCAACAACCCTACTGACGGGGCCCGGAGGGAGTCACCCCAGCTTCACACAGGTCACCACCCACTGGAAAGATACACCGATTATTTTGCTTAAAGTTGCAGGAAGGAAGGTAGGATTCATGGTAGACAGCGGCGCCACCTCCAGTGTGTTTAACAAAGACATGTACAAGGGACCTTTAAGAAAGTCTGACCCTCTATGGGAATCAACAGGGTATTAACTAAAACATATAAAACAAGTGTCCTCCCAATAGAGACAGTGGGCGGTGAATACATCACAGACCATATTTTCAGCATCATACCAGACTGCCCTGTAAGTTTATTAGGAAGGGACTTGTTTGTGAAGTTGGACTTGGCAGTGACAGTAAAGAATGACTGACTAAGTATTCACTCAGCCACCATGCCCATAGTGACCCCGGCTATATGTACCTTTGTTAGTTTACAGGACCACCCTGAGCTAGGAGACATAAACCCTTCACTATGGTCACAGGGCGACTATGACACGGGCCTGATTGATTGCACACCTTATCAAGCCAATCTTAAACCCGTTGCCACACCAGTGTATCAAAAGCAATACCCACTGTCCAAGGAAAAGATTGAGGGTCTACGGCCAATGATAGAAGAATTTCTGAGAAGAAATCCTCGAGGAGGTGATTTCACCTTACTCCACCCCTATCAATCCTGTGACAAAGGCAGATGGTACTACCCGCTTTGTCCAGGATTTGAGGGCAATCAACAATCTCATTGTGCCCATAGCCTCAGTGGTTCCTGATGTCACAACTCTCCTTTCCTCCATCCCCGCGGAAGCCGTCTGTTTAATAAGAGTACCATTTTGATTTTTCCTTTGAGGGACGCCAACTGACCTGGGGTAGAATGCCACAGGGGTATGCTGATTCACCAGTTGTGTACAGCATTGTCCTCCAAGCCACTTTGAAACCCTGGCACTCTCCCAAGGTTCCATCCTGATGCAGTATGTTGATAATCTACTGTTGTGCAGCATGTCAGTGGAGGCAAGTGTAAATGATTGTTGAAATGGTTGTTAGAATGTGGTCATAAAGTGTCGTTAAAGAAACTGCAGTGGTGCAAAAAGCAGGTTGAATACTTGGGCTTTGTCCTCACACAGGGGGAAAGAAGAATCAGTCCCGGGAGAATCCAGTCTATTGTGGGTCTGGTCACCCCACACCAAAAAGGAAATGCTGTCCTTTCTTGGTATGATAAACTACTGTAGACAATGGATCCCCGACTGTTCTTAATATGACAATATTTTGAGGCAAGCCACTCTGGAAAAATCCCCAGAGCTAATAAGATGGTCAAAAGGAATGTTGAATGCTTTCGATACTCTGAAATGTTCATTGATGTGTAGCCCAGGATCGGGCCTCCCTGATTATAACCTACCATTCCACATGTCTGCACAACAAAACTGTAAAACCATGGCGGGGGTACTCACTCAAGAACATGGGGGAAAGTTGCGTCCTTGTGCTTTTTTTCTCAAAGGTAATGCCTGTCCCTGCACAAGGGATGCCGGCATGTCTATGTACTCTTGCGGCCTGTGCGATGATGGTGGAATTAGCCACACCTTTACACTGGGACACCACACTGTCTTGCATACTATTCATGACGTAGTGGGACTACTCAGAGGTATTCATACGCAGCACATGTCAGCACAAAGATTGTCAGGTTATGAAGTCCTTTTACTCAGTGATCCATCATTACAGATTAAATATGCCTCACATACGGCAGGACCAGCACCTATACTGAATGCATTACTAGGACTAAAAGGGACAGAAGACTTTTTACCAGACAAACATGACTGTCTCAAGGTACTCGAATACGAAACCTCCCCAGACTAGACTTGTCAGCCACCCCCATACCAAACGCACCAGAAGTGTCAGTAGACGGTTCATGTTCACGTCCACTCGACACCGTCTACTGTGCAGCATATGCAGTAGTGATGCTGCCAGATATTATCCTTGAGTCACGACCCGTTCATGTGCAATCAGCCCAAGCTGCAGAATTAATAGCACTTACAAGGGCATGTCAAATACACAAAACAAACCTGTCACAATATACACAGACAGCAGATATGCACACGGGGTAGTGTGGGACCATGGGGTAATCTGGCAACGCAGGGGTTTCACCACAGCTGACGGTAAGAAAATATCTCATTCCCAGCTTATAGATGATCTGTTGGCCGCCCTCCAGCTTCCCTCACAAATAGCTGTTATACATTGCAAAGCACATACTGAGGAAAAGACTGGGTTTATCCTGTTTTGCAGAAAAATCCACACACTGGATTGGTCTGCAAAGAGGGGAAACCATGTATACCCCAGCACAGCGCTGCACTTTTCATAGCACATTTTTACGGAGTAGAGCACAACAGCATCAAAAATTTCTTGTAGAATGCATGAATCGAACAGTTAAAGACAAACTTAGGAAAGCCACAGCAGGTACTTTTGAGAAATGGAAACAAACCCTACCTATTATATTGGCAGAAATAAGAATGACTCCTAATAAGAGGTTAGGACTGTCACCCGTTGAAATCCTCATAGGTAGGCCCTTTCCAACTCCTTGGGCAAATCACCCCTAGTGGTACAGGAAGGCGACATAGACCAGAATAGGGAAGAATATGTCACAAAACTGAAGAAAAAGTTGCTTGTAAGTTTCCTCTCTTCCACAGGAACCGACGCACCTGCTCCGAGCTGGAGACACGGTGGTGGTCAGGGTACTACGTAAAGGAAAAGATCCAAAGGAGCTGGCATTCGGACCCCTACCACGGTGGTAGCAGTCACTAGAACGGCGATTCTCACAGAAGAGGCTCCGATCTGGATTCATGCTAGCAGAGTGAAAAGGATCCCTGAGGTTTCTTCTCCGGTGTCCAACAAAGACAAAGAGCGGAGCTCAGAAGAAGCCTTGCCACAGGCTGAAGATGAAGACCCCACAATATTCTGGGAGATTTGTTTGTCTGCTGCTGATTATTAATCTTTGTGTTTTCTTGCCAATCGGACTCATTACCACTTGTATTTATCATCCAGAGGAGATGAGTTTATTATGTGGTGCACCAAATAATCACACAGTCTCTAAAGGAGCTCAGGAGCAAGATCCAGTTGTTCCTGGCCCTCTTATTCTGAACAGAATAGTATAATCAGGATAGTGAAGGCCCTAAATGTTAGCTCATCGTGCCTTACAGATTTACAGAGTCCACGAGACCTTATACAAACATGTGTTGTTACTGTATCCAATGTATACCCTCATTAGTTAATACATTTATGAGATGTAGGCGAGTCTCAGATACACCACAAGTTGCATACATTCAGGTACCTCAAGAAACCCTGGGTCTCCAGAGGATGTACCAACAATACTTACAGAAATATTTTGAAAGGAACAAAATGAAAAAACCAAAAATGAAATATGTAGATGGTTTTTAAGAGGGGATTGAAGGGTTCTATTACTGAGCTATTTTATATGGGCTTTTTGAGTTACATCTATACATTTGTTTGCTTGGAGCTTGTGTGGAATGAACTTTGGACTGTAATGTAGCTGTAAATGCTTACGTGGCAGTCCAAGGTCTATATACATTAATATATCAGGAACATGGAGGTGAGAGAGTTCTCCAGGAACTGTTTTGCTGACACTCTAAAGATAAGATAACAAATGTGTAGCTAAGACTCGTGTCTCTCTATCATTGGATAAACTTAAACATCATGTCATTGGACTACGACTATATATGTCACATGTACGTAATAAATGTCAGAGTGGCATTGTATACCAGAATCGTATCGTGTGTCAATGCTGCTCTCCTAGCGCTAGAAAAGAATCAAATCAAGCTGAATACCGAAGTCTAGTACCAGGGGTACCAACTACCAATAAGAGGGGAAGAAATGAATATTCCTAACAATAACAGCTGAGCATAAAAGTGCAGCAGGGTTTTTCAGTACATGAGCAGTGAAATACGTGAAGTCTAAAGATGGTGGTAGCAGGGGAGGGGGAAACACATGCAAGGAACAGCTACAGCAAGAGGCCTAAACAACAACAGCTGCGTCCGATCTCCAAACATGATGTCACGTGCAGCCCAGGTAACTCTGCCTTACAGCAAACCGGCTGAAGTAATGTTTCATACGAGACGAACAAAGCGAAGTAAAGCTTGTAAGATTTATGGGAACTAACTCCTATTACCAAACAAACAAAGTTGAAAAGAAATCGAAATATTTAGCCCCAACGAACAAACCCGAGGTAGCAGATTCTGAGACAAAGCCTCCCGTTCACTAGCGAAGTCAGTTCTGACCGGCCAGGAAAGACGGCCCGGCCCAACTTACCTACATATTATGGCGCATGCATGCTACGGTAACAGAGAGCAAAACAACAAGCTCCATGCTGCAAAGAAAGGATCCTACCACCAGAGAAGCTAGTTTGCTAATGACACCCAGCGGCAGCTGAGAACACACGCACGTGAGTAAGGCTGTGGTTCGTATATGAAGAGCCTCCGCCCCTCCCACAAATGCAGGCTGACTAATCAGCCTTACCAATATAAATATATATATATATATATATATATATATATAATACAAAAAATAATAATTTTAGATGCATATACTCAATTCTCCGAAGAATAAGAGACTGTGTCAAAGATGAAATATGCCACAGGGGCATATATTTGGCGCAGATTTTCTTTGTGTTACATTACTTATGTTCTTAGTTTCACTGTACATAGGTGTATTGCTAGTCATAGGAATCTTGTCAAAAACTGAGTGGTGGAAGGTGGAGGACCAATTTACCACTTCAGCCCCCCTAGCTTAAACACCCTTAATGACAAGGCCACTTTTTACAATTCCGCACTACACTACTTTCACCGTTTATTGCTCCGTCATACAACTTACCACCCAAATGAATTTTACCTCCTTTTCTTCTCACTAATAGAGCTTTCATTTGGTGGTATTTCATTGCTGCTGACATTTTTACTTTTTTTGCTATTAATCAAAAATGACCGAAATTTTTGCAAAAAAATGACATTTTTCACTTTCTGTTGTAAAATTAAAAAAAAAAACTACATTTCTATATAAATTTTTCTCTAAATTTATTGTTCTACATGTCTTTGATAAAAACGTCCAATAAGTGTATATTTATTGGTTTGGGTAAAAGTTATAGCGTTTACAAACTATGGCGCAAAAAAGTGAATTTCGGCATTTTGAAGCAGCTCTGACTTTCTGAGCACCTGTCATGTTTTTTCAGGTGCTAGAATGTCAGGATAGTATAAATACCCCCCAAATGACACTATTTTAGAAAGAAGACACTCCAAAGTATTCGCGGAGGTGCATGGTGAGTTCATGTATCATTTCATTTTTTTTCACAAGTTAGCGGAAAATGACACTTTCTGAGAAAAAAAAAAAAGTTTCAATTTCTGCTAACTTCTGGCAAAAAATAAATAAATCTCAGACGGACTCACTATGCCCCTCAGTGAATACCTCGAGGTGTCTACTTTCCGAAATGGGGGTCATTTGTGGGGTGTGTTTACTGTTCTGGCATTTTGGGCGGGCTAAATTGTGAGCCGCCATGTAAACCTAAAGGTACTCGTTGGAATTTGGGCCCTTTGTGCACCCAGGCTGCAAAAATTGTCACTTATGTGGTATCGCCGTACTCAGGAGAAGTAGGGCAATGTGTTTTAGGGTGTATTTTACATATACCCATGTTGGGTGAGAGAAATATCTCTGTAAATTGTCAACTTTGTATAAAAATTTTTAAAAGTTGTCGTTTACAGAGATATTTTTCACACACAGTATAGGTATATATAAAAATACACCCCAAAACACATTGCCCTACTTCTCCTGAGTAGGGTGATACCACATGTGTGCCACTTTTTTGCAGCCTGGGTGCGCAAAGGGTCCCTAAAACCAATGAGTACCTTTAGGATTTCACAGGGCATTTTTACGCATTTGGATTCCAGACTTCTTCTCACGCTTTAGGGGCCCCTAAAATGCCAGGACAGTATAAATACCCCACATGTGACCCCATTTTGGAAAGAAGACACCCCAAGGTATTCCGTGAGGGGTATGGTGAGTTCATGTAAAATTTTCTTTTTTGTCACAAGTTAGTGGAATATGAGACTTTGTAAAAAACAAAATAAAAAAAAAATATATATCAATTTCCGCTAACTTGTGCCAAAAATAAAAATTCTGTGAACTCGCCATGCCCCTCACGGAATACCTTGGGGTGTCTTCTTCCAAAATGGGGTCACATGTGGGGTATTTATACTGACCTGGCATTTTAGGCTCTAAGCGTGAGAATCCAAATGCGTAGAAATGGCCTGTGAAATCCTAAAGGTACTCATTGGTTTAGGGTCCCTTGCGCACCTTGGCTGCAAAAGTGTCACTCATGTAGTATCGCCGTACTCAGGAGAAGTAGGGCAATGTGTCTTGGGGTGTATTTTACATATACCCATGCTGCGTGTGAGAAATATCGCTGTAAACGACAACTTTTACACTTTGAATAAAAAATTAAAAAGTTGTCGCTATAGCAGATATTCTCACACACAGTATGGGTATATGTAAAAATACACCCTAAAACACATTGCCCTACTTCTCCTGAGTTCGGCGATACCACATGAGTGACACTTTTTTGCAGCCAAGATGCGCAAGGGGCCCTAAAACCAATGAGTACCTTTAGGATTTCACAGGCCATTTTTACGCATTTGGATTCTCACGCTTAGGACCCCTAAAATGCCAGGGCAGTATAAATACCCCACAAGTGACCCCATTGTGGAAAGAAGACACCCCAAGGTATTCTGTGAGGGGTATGGCGAGTTCACAGAAAAAAAAATTGGCACAAGTTAGCGGAAATTGATTTATTTTTTTTTTTACAGTCTCATATTCCACTAACTTGTGACAAAAATAATATTTTACATGAACTCACCATACCCCTCACGGAATACCTTGGGGTGTCTTCTTTCTAAAATGGGGTCACATGTGAGGTGTTTGTAGTGCTCTGGCATTTTAGGGTCTCCGCAATCTTTACACGTATGGCCAGCATTAGGAGTTTCTGCGATTCTCCTTATATTGAGCATACGGGTAATGAGATTTTTTCCCGTTCAGCCTCTGGGCTGAAAAGAAAAAATGAACGGCACAGATTTCTTCATTCGCATCGATCAATGTGGATGAAAAATCTCTGCCCAAAAATGTGCAGGGGTCTGTGTGGTGATTTGGTGCACTTATAAAGTTTCCTTTGGTGGTCCCAAGCAAAAGGGACCACCAAAGGAACGATCAGCAAGCATATCAGACGCTGTTAACAAAACAGCGTCTGATATGCCATTTTTAACTTCTACAGCCTGCCAGCGCACGATCAGCGCTGGCAGGCTGTAGTTTACCTTGTCCTCGACGTGATCCTGTGAACGGCGCACGTTCACAGGAAATCTCGCCCTCGCGAGATGACGCGCCTGCGCGTCAAAGAGGAATAGACCGACCGCCTGCAAGACGCAATCCTGCGTTAGGCGGTCGGTAAGAGGTTAAAGATCTGGGAAGTTCCTGTTTCCTGTCCGGATGGAGGAGGATCTCTAACAGGTGCTGTCATGAGCTCATGGAAAACATACTACCGGTAAGAGTAATTGTAGTATTTTTCACACCTTACATCAAAAAGCGTGATGTCAAGCCATCAAGAAGTCCAACCTAGACCAAAATATAAAAGCCCCTAGATGAGACAATCGTCTAAAAAATAAAAATATGGCTTTCAGAAAGCGACTTAACTCAGAAAGCGACACCTAGTCCTTTAGGTGAAAAATAGCCTGCTACTGAAGGAGTTAAAGAATCACAAATTCTTAAATTCAAATCACCCTCCTTTTCCAAATTTTCAATATATATATGGCTATGTGAATGAAAAATTTACAAAGTTATGCCTATTGGAATGTGGGAGGAAAAAACAAAGATGCAAAATGAAAATAGGCCCTGTCCTTAAGGGGTTAACCCATTCACTACCAGTGCCATACATCTACGTGTGTCATAGCTCAGCGGGTGTGGACCCACTGCATCACTGACTGGCTATACTCTTGTGGGGAGTGTCTAAGCAACTACCTGATATTCCCTAGAGCCTCTGATGGTAAGGATAGGCTTGATCCGTTAGGGTAGTTGCCAGGGGCTTCTCCAGAGCAACCACCAAGTCAGTGGCAGCTGGTCCCTGTGGACCAGAAGGTACTTGAGTAGGTACCAGAATTACAAGCGTAGTCAGGCAGAGTCGTAACCAGGAGCACCGGTGCAGGACCAAAGGATGAGGCAGAGATGTAGTCAGACAGGCAATAGGTCAGGGCAGGCGGCACAGGAACAGGTCAGGTAAGCCGGGTCCCTTTCCGAAGAATAAAAAAATTATAAAAAATATAAACATCGTGGGCATCACCGCGTCGGAAAACGTCCATGCTATTAAAATGTAAAAATATTTTTCCAATGTAGGGAATGGCATAACGGGAAAAAGGGTCAAAATGGCCATTGTTTCATCGCTTCTCTTACAAAAAAATACAATAAAATGTGATCAAAAAGTCATACACACTCCAAAATGGTATCAATAAAAACTACAGATTGTCACACAAAAAAATGAGCCCCCACACAGCTCAGTAAATAGAACTATAAAAAATTAGGAGGTCAGAATATGGTGATTTAAAAAAAAAAAAGTTAAAATTTATTTTTACACTATTTAGGCTAGTGAACAGCCTGCCGGATCCGTGCTGCCGCTAGTGCACGCATGCCGCCAGAGGTCCGCTCCGGCCCCATTGACTATTATGGGGGCGGGCCGGAGTTTCGGTGGCAGCACGGCAAACATGCTGAGAGGCGGGCGGAATAAAACTACTGACTCTTCTCAGTATTAATAGACCCTGAAGGTGGGAATATTCATATACCGTAAACCTAGGCCCTGGTAACCCTGAATAGCCCTAGGAGTAGTAACAGGGCCTGAGACTACTGGTTCCTTCCCAGATGAATGAACCAATATCTCACTGAGGCCTAATAAACAATGAGCAAATGGGAACAACAAAATACAAAGAGAAGAACACTTATCTTCAATAGAAAATGGATGATCAGGAACACAGAAGAGGACAGAACTCCAGCTCTTCCAACTCCAGGCAGAGAATATCAACCACATGGTATGAAGTGTGAGTCCAGACTAAATAGAGTAGCAGTAATGAAAACAAGCTACATCTGACACAAGAGGTGTGGTCATTACCAACAACAACACTACAACACGTGAAAACAGAGAGGCTGTCAGATAACCTCTCGTGCAGCCAGTCTCTCAGATTTTCTAACCTCTACCATGAGAGGGACCGTGGCACTGCATTAGTAAGTTAACATGGCATAAATCTGCACTGCTGACAAGAAAAAAAGTGGACTGGAGGCACAGAGAACAGAATTATTTTTATTTTTACAGCATTTCACAGCATTAGGGTCCCTGCACATGGCCATAAGTGTTTTATGGTCCACAAATCACGGATCCACAAAACCCGGATTCCGGTCGAGTGCATTCCGCCATTTTTTTAAACTCCTGCAGAAATGTCCTATCCTTGTCTGCAAAACGGTAAGGGGCTGCGGAATAAGCGTGTGCTGTTTTCATCTTTTGCGGCCCCATTGAGGTGAATGGGTCCGCATCCAATCTGCAAAAAACACTGATCAGATGCAGACTAAAACTACGGTTGTGTGCATGAGCCCTTACTTGAATGTTTAATTATCTCAGACAACCCCTTTAACTACAGCAGAGCTCTCATGGAGAAAAGTGGGATGTGGGCAGGCTTTTAACCTGGCCTCATTTACTGCCAGCATGCCACTTCCTCCAACTACACCAAAGCTAGCAAGTAATATACTTTTATACAGAGATACACTATTAGGACATATATTTTGTATGAGAATGCTATGAGTATTTGTGTTTGCATTGTTTGTTTGTTTTTCCGCCTGTTTTGTCAGTAAAATATTTCTGACCCTTCAGAATAAACTGACCCTTCAGAATTAAGACTTTATCATGGAATACACACGAGTAATATGATTGGCATAGTCATATAGCCCAACTACCTTCATAGGATGCAGAAATACCACACAACATTGATTTCTGTTTTCTGCCAATTACTCAGGTTATCTATTACATGCACACTGTACACAGCCTTTATATCACATTGGATTTCCTCTGTTTCTGAAACATTATCAATACATTCAAATGATTTCTGTGCACAGCGGCTGCGGCGGTCACTGTACCATATCTGAACACTATAGACTGTGTGGCCTGTGCTCTTTTCTAAGCAAAGTTTTTTTATGGCTCACAACTCACTCTAAAACCCACATAATTTATCTCCTTGTTTTCTTAGGGTGTCCATTCTATTCCGGGAGGAAACAGCTGCCAAAATATATGGAGAATGTTTTTATTGCTTAACAGTGAACGCTAAAACCAGGGCTTAGCTAGGACAAGGCCCACAGCAAATTTTGGACGCCACCCCACCCCCTTCCATGCACTCATTCACCACATACATGCATATGGACGCACTTATGCACATGCTCACCACATACATGGATGCACTCATACACATGCTCACCACATACATGGACACACTCATGCACCCACTCACCAGATACATGGACGCACTCATACACATGCTCACCACATTCATGGACACAATCATACACAAACTCACCACTTACATGGACGTACTCATACCCATGCTCACCACATACATGGACACACTAATGCACATGCTCACCCGAGTGGTGCGACGTTTCGGCCCAAACTTGAAAAGGCTCAAGTTTGGGCCGAAACGTCGCACCACACGGGTGGATAAAAACACCTTTTTTTGACTACTGGATGTGCTGTTCGTTTTTCGGACTTATTTTGGGGTAAGAAGCCTATTCCCATTGAACGTGCACCCGCCTGCTCCTATAGTCAGTGCCGCTATTTTTCGTGTATATATATATATATATATATATATATATATATACACACACACTCATTCCATGTACATGGATATAGTTAGAGACCTATTTCTACACACAGACTCTTACTTTCATGTAGACAGCGGATGTCTGGTCCGCACTGGCAGCCTGCAGAAGTAATTGCCATCATCCCCATGTGTCATTCAAGGACAGCAGTGGAAGAGTGGAGGGGTATTCAAAAAAATAGCAGCTACAGGAGGTCAGAGAGCAGCTGAGGAGGGGCATTGAGTTTAGGAGCATTCAGCCTGCTTTATAATAGCTTCATTCTTGTGGGTGGGGCTTGATCCCATGAAGCTCTGGTATTGGCTGGCAGGAGATATCATAGTAAGCTGCCAGCCAATAGAAAAAAAAAGTAGTACTGGGAAATGTTGTGCCAGTACTGCAAATCCCAGTGTGAGGAGGAGGAGGAGACAGCATGGAGGAATCATACTGTGTCCTCCTCCCTGAGCAAGGACCTTCAGCGGAGGATCTCCAGCACTGCTGCTCTAAGTGGTGTCTGCTTCTATAAAGTACAGTATAGCTGTGGGTAGCGGCAGTCTTGTAGATATAATAAAAACCCCTACTGACAATAAAATCATTTAGTACTGCTGCTGCCGGGCCCCTTCTAAGCAGGGTACCTGAAGCAGCCACTTTGATAGCTACACCACTGCCTAAAACTTATAGCTACAATACTTAGAACAAATAACTGGAAATTTGATTTATACACTCTTCTGTTTGTAAAAGCTTTTAAAAAAAACTGAGAGGGACATTTATTAAAACCGGCAATTTATACGCCATCTTAATCTCTCTGCGCTGCCAATGGATGCACCAAAGTTATGTAGAGGTGCAGGCCATGTCACATGATTTAAACTACGCCAGCTCCATGGCCTGTGTAGTTTAAGGCCATTTTCCAGGCCATACATGGAAAATTATTAATGAGACGGGTCGGCAGACATTTCCTGTAGTTCTTCACCAAGTTTGCAGACACTGCAGCAGGGATTTTGTCCCATTCCTCCATATTGATCTTATTCAGATCTTTCAGGATTTGGGACTGTCGCTTGAGATTGAGTTTCAGCTCCCTCCAAAGATTTTCGATTGGGTTCAGGGCTGGAGACTTTTTAGGCCACTTGAAAGACCTTGAAATGCTTCTTACGAAGCCACTCCTTAGTTGCCAAGGCTGTGTGTTTCGGGTCATTGTCATGCTGGAAGACCTAGTCACGACTAGTGTTGAGCGAACAGTTCAAAAATCGTTCGGGTCCGTACCGAATTTTGGGGTGTCCGTGACACGGACCCGAACCCGGACATTTTCAAAAAAGTTCGGGTTCGGGTCCGGTGTTCGTCGATTACTTCCCGCTTTCTGAAGGTCTGCACAGCAGCCAATCAGCTAGCGTTTTACTTCTTGCCCTAAGAGCCCATCACAGCCATGCCTACTAATGGCATGGCTGTGATTGGCCAAGTGCAGCATGTGACCCAGCCTCTATTTAAGCTGGAGTCACGTAGCGCCGCACGTCACACTGCTCTGACTAGTGTAGGGAGAGGATGCAGCTTCTGTGAGGGCGAGATAGGCAGGGATAAAGAAGTGATTGAATGATCTACCTTTCTACACCTGTGCATCAGAACAACTCAGCTGAGCTGTTCACTGAAAGTCACTATTTTGTTGAGACTGGCCAGAGCGATTTTTACTGGCACATGTAACTGGGCTGACCGGCGGTGGCCATTTTGGGACTTGTGGTGCGCCAGCACTTGCTGCCACAGAGTGTAAACCAAAGCTCCAAAGAAGTTAAAAATCTACACCTGTGAATCAGAACAACAGCGATTCAGCTGCTCAGTCAAAGTCAATTTTTTTCTGGCTGGGCAGACTGTTTTCTGGGCACATGTTACTGGGCTGATAGGCGGCGGCCATTTTGGGACTTGTGGTGCTACAGCAAAAGCTGCCACAACGTCCATTAATCTAATGTAATAGTCGATTTTTTCATAGATATACTACATCAGGGGTTTGGCTGTGCTTGTGTCACCCATACTAACTGCAAAGATATTTAATATATCAGTGGTGAAACTGAAAGTAACCCACTTGGATAGCAAATCCCATGAATGTGCTGTTCCAGCTAGGCTAGCCAGTGCCACTACTTTGTCCAATACTGTCAGCCAGAAATTTTTTTTTTTTTATGTGCCAGAAATATAAATTAGAAAAAGCTTTCACCGTAATAATAAAATTATTCTGGTGTTAGACCAGAAGAAGCACTCCTGTTGTAATTAATACTGTAAAAAGGCTTAGGCAATATTTCTCCCAGTGTGGGAAATTTATCTAGCAAAACTAGCATTTTAACAATTCCGGTGTTCTGAAATACCAGCAGTCCTCTTGTAATTAATACCGCCAAAAGGCATTATATCGTCCAGTGTTGTAATTTTGCTGAAAAAAGGCCAATTTAATCAATCTGGTGTTTGTTAGACCAGAAAAACTAGGCCTCACATTTTCACTCCTCTAAAAGGAATTATATTTCCCGTGTGGGAATCTATGTACCAAAACTAGCATTATAAAAAATCTGGTGTCCAATTAGCAGCAGTGTTCTTGTAATTAATACCGCCAAAAGGCATTATTGTCCAGTGTTGTAATTTTGGTGAAAAAAGGCCAATTTAATCAATCTGGTGTTTGTTAGACCAGAAAAACTAGGCCTCACGTTTTCACTCCTCTAAAAGGAATTATATTTCCCGTGTGGGAATCTATGTACCAAAACTAGCATTATAAAAATCTGGTGTCCAATTAGCAGCAGTGTTCTTGTAATTAATACCGCCAAAAGGCATTATTGTCCAGTGTTGTAATTTTGGTGAAAAAAAGGCCAATTTAATCAATCTGGTGTTTGTTAGACCAGAAAAACTAGGCCTCACATTTTCAATCCTCTAAAAGGAATTATATTTCCCGTGTGGGGATCTATGTACCCAAACTAGCATTTTAAAACTTCAGATGTCCTATTTGCAGCAGTATTCTTGTAAATAATACCGCTAAAAGGCATTATTGTCCAGTGTTGTAATTTTGCTGAAAAAAAGGCCAATTTAATCAATCTGGTGTTTGTTAGACCAGAAACACTAGGCCTCACGTTTTTACTCCTGTAAAAGGAATTATATCTCCCGTGTGGGAATCTATGTACCAAAACTAGCATTTTAAAAAATTCTGATGTCAAATTTGCAGCAGTTTTCTTGTAATTAATACCGCCAAAAGGCATTATTGTCCAGTGTTGTAATTTTGGTGAAAAAAGGCCAATTTAATCAATCTGGTGTTTGGTAGACCAAAAACACTAGGCCTCACGTTTTACTCCTGTAAAAGGAATTATATCTCCCGTGTGGGAATCTATGTACCAAAACTAGCATTTTAAAACTTCAGATGTCCTATTTGCAGCAGTATTCTTGTAAATAATACCGCCAAAAGGCATTATTGTCCAGTGTTGTAATTTTGGTGAAAAAAAGGCCAATTTAATCAATCTGGTGTTTGTTAGACCAGAAACACTAGGTCTCACGTTTTTACTCCTGTAAAAGGAATTATATCTCCCGTGTGGGAATCTATGTACCAAAACTATCATTTTAAAAATCTGATGTCCACTTTGCAGCAGTTTTCTTGTAAATAATACCGCCAAAAGGCATTATTGTCCAGTGTTGTAATTTTGCTGAAAAAAGGCTAATTTAATCAATCTGGTGTTTGGTAGACCAGAAACACTAGGCCTCACGTTTTACTCCTGTAAAAGGAATTATATCTCCCGTGTGGGAATCTATGTACCAAAACTAGCATTTTAAAAATTCTGGTGTCCAATTTGCAGCAGTTTTCTTGTAATTAATACCGGAAAAAGGAATTATATCTTCCAGTGTGGGAATTTTGGGGCTAAAAATAATATATTTTATTGTGGTGCGAGTTGAATCGCAACAATGAGGAAACATTCTATTAAGGGACGAGGACGCGGTCGTGGTGGTGTCCGTGGAGCCTCTGTTGCTGGCAGAGGACGTGGCCGTTCGGCCTCAGGCGCACAAAGTAGTGAACCAACTCCCTCAAGTAGCCGGCAGAATTTTCAGCGATATTTGGTGGGGCCCAATGCCGTTATGAGGATGGTAAGGCCTGAGCAGGTACAGGCATTAGTCGATTGGGTGGCCGACAGTGCTTCCAGCACGTTCACCATATTGTCTTCCGCCCAGTCTTCTGCGGAAAGCGCACAGGTGGCACCTGAAAACAAAGCCCATCAGTCTGTCACATCACCCCCATGCATATCAGGGAAACTGGCTGAGCCTCAAGTTATGCAGCAGTCTCTTATTCTGTTTGAAGTCTCTGCTCCCACGGTTTTCCAGGGGTGTCCACCTAGCCCTTCCCCAGCGGTGGAAGACATTCCATGCACTGACGCACAACCACTTATGTATCCAGATGATGAGGACATGGGAATACCACCACAGTAGAGTGACCGAGTGTCTGATGATGACGAAACACAGGTGCCCACTGCCGCGTCTTATTGCAGTGTGCAGACTGAACAGGAGGAGGTCAGGGAGGAAGACTGTCTGGAAGACGATGCAGAGGACGATGAGGTCTTAGACCCCACATGGACTGAAGGTCGTGCCGCTGACTTAAATAGTTCAGAGGAAGAGGCAGTGGTGAGACCGAGACAACAGCGAAGCCAAAGAGGGAGCAGGGGGCAAAAGCAGAACAGTCGCCGTCCAGAGAGTTCGCCTGCTATTGGCCAGCGCCAACAGGGACCCAGCACCCCAAAGGCATCTTCAAGGAGTTCCTTGGCATGGCACTTCTTCAAACAATGTGCTGAGGACAAGACCAGAGTGGTTTGCACGCTGTGCCATCAGACCCTGAGGCGAGGCATTAACGTTCTTAACCTGAGCACCACCTGCATGATCAGGCATCTACATGCAAAGCATGAACTGCAGTGGAGTACACACCTTAAAAACAAGGAACCCGCTCAGGCTCCCCCTGCTCCCTCTACCGCTGCTGCCTCGGCTTCCGCCTCGAGAGGAATGTTGCCACCTGCTGAGCAGCAAACAGAGGATGTGCCACCGACACCACCACCACCACCGCCACCGTCACCTAGCGTCTCCACTATTTCACACAGCAGCGTTCAGCTCTCCATCTCTCAAACCTTTGAGAGGAAGCGCAAATTCCCACCTAGTCACCCTCGAGGCCCTTGGCCTGAATGCCAGCATTTCTAAACTACTGGCCTTTGAAATGCTGTCATTCCGGCTGGTGGACACAGACAGCTTCAAACAGCTGATGGCCATGGCTGTCCCCCAGTATGTGGTTCCCAGCCGCCACTACTTCTCCAGGACAGCCGTGCCTTCCCTGCACATGCAAGTGTCCGATAAAATCAAGTGTGCACTGCGCAACGCCATTTGTGGCAAGGTCCACCTAACCACAGATACGTGGACCAGTAAGCACGGCCAGGGACGCTATATCTCCCTAACTGCACACTGGGTAAATGTAGTGTCGGCTGGGCCCCAGGAGTAGAGTTCCTTGGCGCACGTCCTTCCGCCGCCAAGGATCACAGGGCATCATTCTTTGCCTCCTGTAGCCTCCTCCTCCTACTCGGCTTCCTCCTCCTCCTCCTCTGCTTCCACCAGCTCATCCAGTCAGCCACACACCTTCACCACCAACTTCAGCACAGCCCGGGTAAACGTCAGCAGGCCATTCTGAAACTCATATGTTTGGGGGACAGGCCCCACACCGCGCAGGAGTTGTGGCGGGTATTGAACAACAGACTGACCAGTGGTTGCTGCCGGTGGGCCTCAAGCCCGGCCTGGTGGTGTGCGATAATGGGCGAAATCTCGTGGCAGCTCTGGGACTAGCCGGTTTGACGCACATCCCTTGCCTGGCGTGGGCTGCCGGGGTCCCATTAAATGGTGGCCTACTCCTGTGGTGGGTGATCTAAATGCATGATTCTCTGCTGTGAAAACCTCTCTCCTCCGTCTGGGTGCAGGGGTCAAAGTCTCTCAAAGTGGCCTTCTCTTGTGCTGGGTGATGTGAAGCTGATGTTTGTGCCATCTGACATGGTTGCCGGGGTCCCATTAAATGGTGGCCTACTCCTGTGGTGGGTGATCTAAATGCCTGATTCTCTGCTGTGAAAACCCCTCTCCTCCGCCTGGGTGCAGGGGTCAAAGTCTATCAAAGTGGCCTTCTCTTGTGCTGGGTGATGTGAAGCTGATGTTTGTGCCATCTGACATGGTTGCCGGGGTCCCATTAAATGGCGGCCTACTCCTGTGGTGGGTGATCTAAATGCATGATTCTCTGCTGTGAAAACCTCTCTCCTCCGTCTGGGTGCAGGGGTCAAAGTCTCTCAAAGTGGCCTTCTCTTGTGCTGGGTGACGTGAAGCTGATGTTTGTGCCATCTGACATGGTTGCCGGGGTCCCATTAAATGGTGGCCTACTCCTGTGGTGGGTGATCTAAATGCATGATTCTCTGCTGTGAAAACCTCTCTCCTCCGTCTGGGTGCAAGGGTCAAAGTCTCTCAAAGTGGCCTTCTCTTGTGCTGGGTGATGTGAAGCTGATGTTTGTGCCATCTGACATGGTTGCCGGGGTCCCATTAAATGGTGGCCTACTCCTGTGGTGGGTGATCTAAATGCATGATTCTCTGCTGTGAAAACCTCTCTCCTCCGTCTGGGTGCAGGGGTCAAAGTCTATCAAAGTGGCCTTCTCTTGTGCTGGGTGATGTGAAGCTGATGTTTGTGCCATCTGGACATGGTTGCCGGGGTCCCATTAAATGGTGGCCTACTCCTGTGGTGGGTGATCTAAATGCCTGATTCTCTACTGTGAAAACCCTCTCCTCCGCCTGGGTGCAGGGGTCAAAGTCTCTCAAAGTGGCCTTCTCTTGTGCTGGGTGATGTGAAGCTGATGTTTGTGCCATCTGACATGGTTGCCGGGGTCCCATTAAATGGTGGCCTACTCCTGTGGTGGGTGATCTAAATGCATGATTCTCTGCTGTGAAAACCTTTCTCCTCCGTCTGGGTGCAGGGGTCAAAGTCTCTCAAAGTGGCCTTCTTGTGCTGGGTGATGTGAAGCTGATGTTTGTGCCATCTGACATGGTTGCCGGGGTCCCATTAAATGGTGGCCTACTCCTGTGGTGGGTGATCTAAATGCATGATTCTCTGCTGTGAAAACCTCTCTCCTCCGTCTGGGTGCAGGGGTCAAAGTCTCTCAAAGTGGCCTTCTCTTGTGCTGGGTGATGTGAAGCTGATGTTTGTGCCATCTGACATGGTTGCCGGGGTCCCATTAAATGGTGGCCTACTCCTGTGGTGGGTGATCTAAATGCCTGATTCTCTGCTGTGAAAACCTCTCTCCTCTGTCTGGGTGCTGGTCCAAAATACATGAGAGTGGCCTTCTCCGGTGGTGGTTGATATGACGCATGATTCCTTGCTGTGGGACCTGTATCCTCTGTCTGGGTGCTGGTCCAAAATAAATGAGAGTGGCCTTCTCCGGTGGGGGTTGATATGACGCATGATTCCTTGATGTTGGACCTCTCTCCTCTGTCTGGGTGCTGGTACAAAATACATGAGAGTGGCCTTCTCCGGTGGTGGTTGATATGACGCATGATTCCTTGCTGTGGGACCTGTATCCTCTGTCTGGGTGCTGGTCCAAAATAAATGAGAGTGGCCTTCTCCGGTGGGGGTTGATATGACGCCTTATTCCTTGCTGAGGGACCTCTCTCCTCTTTCTGGGTGCTGGTCCGAAATAAATGAGAGTGGCCTTCTCCGTTGGTGGTTGATATGACGCATGATTCCTTGATGTGGGACCTCTCTCCTCTGTCTGGGTGCTGGTCCAAAATAAATGAGAGTGGCCTTCTCCGGTGGTGGTTGGTATGACGCATGATTCCTTGCTGTGGGACCTGTATCCTCTGTCTGGGTGCTGGTCCAAAATAAATGAGAGTGGCCTTCTCCGGTGGGGGGTTGATATGACGCCTTATTCCTTGCTGTGGGACCTCTCTCCTCTGTCTGGGTGCTGGTCCGAAATAAATGAGAGTGGCCTACTCCGTTGGTGGTTGATATGACGCATGATTCCTTGATGTGGGACCTCTCCTCTGTCTGGGTGCTGGTCCAAAATACATAAGAGTGGCCTTCTCAGGTGGTGGTTGATATGACGCATGATTCCTTGATGTGGGACCTCTCCTCTGTCTGGGTGCTGGTCCAAAATAAATGAGAGTCGCCTTCTCCGTTGGTGGTTGATATGACGCATGATTCCTTGATGTGATACCTGTATCCTCTGTCTGGGTGCTGGTCCAAAATAAATGAGAGTGGCCTTCTCCGGTGGTGGTTGATATGACGCATGATTCCTTGATGTGGGACCTCTCTCCTCTGTCTGGGTGCTGGTCCAAAATACATGAGAGTGGCCTTCTCCGGTGGTGGTTGATATGACGCATGATTCCTTGATGTGGGACCTGTATCCTCTGTCTGGGTGCTGGTCCAAAATAAATGAGAGTGGCCTTCTCCGGTGGTGGTTGATATGACGCCTTATTCCTTGCTGTGGGCCCTGTATCCTCTGTCTGGGTGCTGGTCCAAAATACATGAGAGTGGCCTTCTCCGGTGGTGGTTTATATGACGCATGATTCCTTGCTGTGGGACCTGTATCCTCTGTCTGGGTGCTGGTCCCAAATAAATGAGAGTGGCCTTCTCCAGTGGTGGATGATATGACGCATGATTCCTTGCTGTGGGACCTCTCTCCAATTGATATTGGTTAATTTTTATTTATTTTATTTTATTTTAATTTAATTCATTTCCCTATCTACATTTGTTTGCAGGGGATTTACCTTCATTTTGCTGCCTTTTGCAGCCCTCTAGCCCTTTCCGGGAGTCTTTACAGGCTTTTTAGTGCCCAAAAGTTCGGGTCCCCATTGACTTCTATGGGGTTCGGGTTCGGGATGAAGTTCGGGTTGAGTTCGGATCACGAACCCGGACATTTTCCGGAAGTTCGGCCGAACCTCTCGAACCCGAACATCCAGGTGTTCGCTCATCTCTAGTCATGACCCATCCTCAATGCTCTTACTGAGGAAAGGAGGTTGTTGGCCAAAATAATGCAATACATGGCCCCATTCATCCTCCCTTCAATAGGGTGCAGACGTCCTGTCCCCTTTGCAGAAAAGCACCCCAAAAGTATGATGTTTCCACCTCATGCTTCACATTTGGGATGGTGTTCTTTTGGTTGTACTCATCCTTCTTCCTCCAAACATGGCGAGTGGAGTTGATACCAAAGAGTTCTATTTTGGTCTCATCTGACCACATGACCTTCTCCCATGCCTCCACTGGATCATCCAGATGAACATTGGGGAACTTCAAACAGGCCTGAACATGTGCTGGTGGGAGCAGGGGGACCTTGTGTGCCCTGCAGGATTTTAATCCATGACAGTCTAGTGTGTTACTAACAGTAATCTCTGAGACTGTGGTCCCAGCTCTCATCAGATCATTGACCAGGTCCTGCCGTGAAGTTCTGGGATGATTCCTGACCTTTCTCAGAATCATCCTATTCCTTACCCAATGAGGCGATATCCTTGCATGGAGCCCCAGACCAAGGAAGATTGACAGTCAACTTGTTTTTCTTCCATTTTCTAATAAACTCCAACAGTTGTTGCCTTCTCACCAAGCTGCTTGCCTATTGTTCAGTAGCTCATCCCAGCAGTGGCGTGCCTAGATTGTTTGGCACCCGGGCGGGTCCTTTCTCTGGCAACCCCCGCCCCCCAAAAAAAATAAATGTAGTATTCCCTCATTGTACAACCTTTACAGTAGTTTTGTAGAGATGTGTGCCCCTGACAGTAGGCATGCCCTCTCTGTGCCACTTTCACAGCTGTAATGCCCCTTTGCCCCCTTCAAAGTAATAATTCCCATTGTGCCCCCTTCACAATAATAATCCCCATTGTGTCCCTATTATAATAATAATCCCTATTGCCCCTTTATAGTATTAATGTCTACTGTGCCCTTCATAGTAATAATACCCATTGTGCCCCTTCACAGTAGTAATGCCCATTGTGCCCCCTTAATAGTAGTTATGCCCATTGTGCTAGTAATGCCCTCTGTGCCCCTTGTGGTAAGGTGCAGGGTGCCGTCGTGGATGGCAGGTATGTGTCACCGAGGTTCATAGCCTCGGTGAGGTAAGAGCCCGTTTTGTTGATGTCAGCAGCAGCTAGTGCTACTGACAGAGTTTAAATAGCATGGCTGCAAAGCCGATCCGGGCCGGCTCTTACCGGGAGCAGCTAAAGTGTAGGGTGGGTGGCTGCTCCCACGACCCAGTCCTGGTTTTGGGCTGGGTTTAAAAGCTCAGCCAGCTCAGCAGCTGGAGGTGGTGATTATCCTGGAGCTGCTAACAGGGCTGAGGAGTTCTCTGTCCTGGAGGAAAGAACTCAGCAAGGAGGTGTTTTGTTCCTGGCTACCTGAAGCTGGATTCTCCTGCGGCTGGGCCGACAGCGTGGTGCGAACCTGCACCTACACCTCCCAGGTGACTGAACCTGTGTTGGCCTGTTTTTGTTTTGCCACGTTATTTCCGTTGTGTGTGAACTGTCACCAAAGAGACTGTTTTTTCATTTATGGTGTGCAAGTGTGAATAAAACACTGTTTGTTGCACAATCTGGACTCCTTGTTTTGCCTCTAAACTGCACCCGCACCGCTGTCTACCAGAGCGACTCCCCACATTTGGTGTCGGATGCGGGCATGCGCAGTGAGGCTGGCGTGAACGCCGAAGTTTTGTTTTTCTAAAGTGCATGGAATATATTAAGCCAGCAAAGCTGCAAGCAGGAGTTTCTGGCAACATGGAGGCTGCTGTGAAGGCTCTCATAGAGGCTAACGTGCAGCAGCGGGAGACCAACCAACTACTGCTACAACATGTGATGGCGTTACAGGCGGCAGGAGCGTCCCACCACGTCCATGATGCCCGGAAAGCGGTCCGTGCGGCGATCCCAAAATGACCCCGCAGACGACGTTGAGACGTACCTGGCGGTTTTTGAGAAGGTCGCCGTGAGGGAAAAGCTACCCCGTGACCAGTGGGCCGAGGTGGTTGCTCCGCTCCTGGCATCCGGACCCCAGCAAGTTTTTTTGATTTGGCAGACGACCAGGCTGCTGACTATTCCACGGTGAAGGGGGAGATCCTGGCCAGACTGGGGGTAAACGTGTTGGTCCGGGCTCAGCGGGTCCACCAGTGGGACTTCAAAGTGGCTGAACCCGCCAGGCCGCAGTACTATGAGTTGCTGCACAGGTTGCAAAAATGGCTGCAGCCTGAGGTTCTAAGTCCGACTGCTATGCTGGACCGGCTGCTGGCTGACATGTTTTGGAGGGCCTTGCCTTACCCCTTCAACACTGGATCGGCCAGGTATCCCCACCGATGCCCTTGAGATGGTCGACCTGGTGGAGCGATATGAGGCCACCAGAAACCTGCAGGGGGTTCTTTGGGAGGGGGCCAGTCAAACCCCGGAAATCTCCACCCCAGTCCCGGCGGCCGGCCAAACCCGCCCGGGATGTACCTCTTGCAGATCCGTCCCCAGTGGTCTGTTGGCAGTGTCGGGAGCCTGGACACATAAGGGCCAACTGTCCACAGTGGGGGAACCCATGGAGACTAATTATGGGTACCGGGCTTCCATGTATGCCCGGAGACTGTGTGCGACCGGCATCCCCGGGACAATAGACAATCGTCATCTGTGCCAGGTGCAAGTCGGGATAACCTGGCAGTGGCGCTGTTGGACTCAGGGAGCCTGGTAACCCTGGTAAGTGCTGCCCTGGTACAGCCCACCCAGTATACGGGCCGGACAGTGGGTGTGGTGTGCATACACGGAGACTTAAAGGACTATCCCACTGCTGTAATGTCTCTGTCCACGGCGGTCGGCACCTGGACTTGTGAAGTGGCGATCTCCACAAAGCTGCCCTATGAACTAATAATTGGGAGAGACTTCCCTGGTTTTCCGTCACTGTGGCCTGAGATGAAAGTGACTAATAGCCCTGAGACAGGGGTAACCCTAGCAGAGTGGCCTGATACCCCTGGAAGGCCAGAACCCTGGGAGCCCGAGTCTGAAGGGCCAGCGGTAGGGGTGACCACTGCTGCAGCGGTAGTGGGGGAGACAACCCCACTGAGTGTAATGGTGGGAGACACGGAGGACTTGCCACCGGGACCTGAGTTGGCAGACCTCAATGTCTCCGGGAAAATTTTGGGACCGCACAACACCGGGACCAAACCCCAACCAGGGCCTGGGAGAATGTGCTGGAAATTGATGGTAAACCCCAGAAACCAGGGGCTGAATTAATGTTCCCACGATTTATTGTTCTGCAGGATATGTTGTATCGGGTGAACCAAATCCGAGGTGAACCTGTTGAACAGTTGGTGGTGCCCACAGCGTATCGCAAGCTTGTCATGGAGCTTGCCCACCAACATGTTCTTGGGGACACCTGGGGTGGCAGAAAACCCAGGACCGCATACTGCAGCGGTTTTATTGGCCCAGTGTGTTCAAGGAAGTAGAAAATTATTGTAAGTCCTGTCCAACCTGTCAGGTAACTAGCCCCCAGCCACATTTCCGTAGTCCTCTGGTACCTCTGCCAATTATTGAAGTACCGTTTGAGCGAATTGCTATGGATTTAATTGGGCCTGTACCAAAGTCTGCTAGGGGCCACCAACACATTCTGGTAGTTCTCGACTATGCCACTCGGTATCCGGAGGCGGTGCCTCTGCGACATACCTCAGCTAAGCTCATTGCCAAAGAGTTAATGGAGATGTTTTCCCGTGTGGGCCTGCCAAAAGAGGTTCTGACAGACCAAGGGACCCCTTTATGTCCAAAGTAATGAAGGAACTGTGTAAATTGTTGCGTATAAAGCAGTTACGGACGTCCGTTTACCATCCGCAAACAGACGGTCTTGTTGAGAGGTTTAACCAAACTCTAAAAAATATGTTAAAAAGGGTGGTGTCTAGAGATGGGAAGGACTGGGACCTGCTTCTGCCCTATCTCATGTTCGCAGTGCGAGAGGTACCCCAGGCCTCTACTGGGTTCTCGCCCTTCGAACTGCTTTATGGCAGACACCCTCGGGGCCTGTTGGATATCGCCAAGGAAGCATGGGAACAACAGCCTGTCCCCCACAAAAGTGTCATTGAGTATGTCGCCCAGATGCAGGAACGGATGGAAAGGGTGTTGCCCTTGGTCCGGGAGCATATGGAGGCAGCGCAACAAGCCCAGAGTAGGGTGTACAACCGTCAGGCTCGGGTGCGGGACTTCAATCCGGGAGATCGGGTTTTGGTTCTGGTACCCACCCTTGACAGCAAATTCCTAGCTAGGTGGCAGGGCCCCTATGAGGTGATCGAGAAGGTAGGGGAAGTGAATTACAAGGTACACCAGCCAGGGCGGCGCAAGCCGGAGCAGGTGTACCACGTGAATTTACTTAAGCCGTGGAAAGATAGGGACGCGGCCGACTGACCACAGCCCCGGCCAGGGCTTCTAGGTGAAAGGGTCCAGCCCCACAGTTCGAGGCCTGTGAAGCCGTAACCACGGTAAAAATTGCAGACAGCCTGTCTTCCAAACAAGTTCAGGAAGTCAGGGAGTTCCTCAGTCGGAACACGGATGTGTTCTCGGACCTCCCTGGCCGCACGTCTCTCATCCGACATGACATCGTCACTGAGCCTCAGGCCAAGGTCCGGTTAAAACCATACCGGGTACCCGAGGCTCGGCGGCGGGCCATCGCGGAGGAAGTGCAGTTAATGTTGAAGCTCGATGTCATTGAGGAGTCGAAAAGTGAGTGGGCCAGTCCCATAGTCCTAATACCCAAGCCGGATGGGACGTTGCGGTTCTGCAACGACTTTCGTAAGTTAAATGAAGTATCCAAGTTTGACGCGTATCCCATGCCCCGAGTAGACGAGCTTGTTGAAAATTTTGGACAAGCCCGTTATTTTCTGTGCTGGACCTCACTAAAGGGTACTGGCAGGTACCCTTAACGGAGGCGGCTAAGGAAAAACCGCGTTTGTTACCCCGCAGGGCCTGTATCACTACAAGGTGTTACCCTTTGGCCTGCATGGCGCCCCGCCACTCTCCAGAGGTTAATGGACATAGTGCTGCGACCACATCGTCGGTACGCCTCGGCCTACTTAGATGATGCAGTCATCCACAGCACCCGACTGGGAAAGCCATTTACCCAAGGTGCAGGCGGTAGTGGATGCCCTGAGGAAAGCTGGACTAACCGCCAATCCAAAAAGTGTGCGATTGGGTTGGAAGAGACCAAATATCTGGGATATGTAATCGGGCGGGAGTCATCAAACCTCAGGTAACTAAGGTAGAGGCCATTCGTAACTGGCCCCGACCGGTCACCACCAGGCAGGTAAAGTCGTTCCTGGGGATTGTAGGATACTACATGAGGTTTGTGCCCCACTTTGCCACAATAGCAGCGCCATTGACAGACCTGTTGAAGGGGCGAAAGTCTGGGAGGGTTAGCTGGAGTGAGAAGGCGGAGGAGGCTTTCGCCGCGTTGAAGTCGGCCCTGTGTGGGTCCCCGGTTTTGGTGACACCCGACTTCAACAAGGAGTTTGTCGTACAGACCGGCGCCTCGGAGGTAGGCCTCGGTGCAGTACTGTCGCAGGAGGTCAACGGGGACGAACATCCCGTTGTCTTCCTGAGCCGTAAGCTCAGTCCCGCCGAGTCCAGATATAGTATAGTGGAGAGGGAGTGCCTGGCTATCAAGTGGGCACTCGAATCTCTCCGCTACTACCTGTTAGGGAGGAGGTTCCGTCTGGTGACCGACCATTCCCCCTCAAATGGATGAGTCAGGCCAAGGAGAGGAATGCTCGGTCAGGTGGTTCCTGTCCCTTCAAAATTTCAAGTTCTCCGTGGAACATAGGGCAGGTCGCTTGCAGGGAAATGCAGATGCCCTTTCCCGCGTCCACTGCCTCACATGTGTCCACCCCCTCAGGGTTGAACAAAGGGGGTGTGTGGTAAGGTGCAGGGTGCCGTCGTGGATGGCAGGTATGTGTCACCGAGGTTCATAGCCTCGGTGAGGTAAGAGCCCGTTTTTGTTGATGTCAGCAGCAGCTAGTGCTACTGACAGAGTTTAAATAGCATGGCTGCAAAGCCGATCCGGGCCGGCTCTTACCGGGAGCAGCTAAAGTGTAGGGTGGGTGGCTGCTCCCCACGACCCAGTCCTGGTTTTGGGCTGGGTTTAAAAGCTCAGCCAGCTCAGCAGCTGGAGGTGGTGATTATCCTGGAGCTGCTAACAGGGCTGAGGAGTTCTCTGTCCTGGAGGAAAGAACTCAGCAAGGAGGTGTTTTGTTCCTGGCTACCTGAAGCTGGATTCTCCTGCGGCTGGGCCGACAGCGTGGTGCGAACCTGCACCTACACCTCCCAGGTGACTGAACCTGTGTTGGCCTGTTTTTGTTTTGCCACGTTATTTCCGTTGTGTGTGAACTGTCACCAAAGAGACTGTTTTTCATTTATGGTGTGCAAGTGTGAATAAAACACTGTTTGTTGCACAATCTGGACTCCTTGTTTTGCCTCTAAACTGCACCCGCACCGCTGTCTACCAGAGCGACTCCCCACACCCTTCATAGTAGAAATCCCCATTGTGCCCCCTTCAAAGTAATTATGCCCACTGTGCACCCTTCACAGTAATAATGCCCTCTGTGCCCCCTTCATTAGAGATGAGCGAATTTTTCAAAAATTCGATTCGCCGCTTTGCTGAATTTTTTGGAGAAAAAATTGGTTCAATCTGGATTTATTTGCGGCAAATCGCGTTAAAAAACATCTATTTCCTGGCTTCAGAGAGCCTTTATAGTGGTGTAGAACACTGTGCCTTGCAGTAACATGCATAGGAAGTCTGCTGTGGTAGTGAAATAATACTGTGAGTCAGTATGGCATGCAGATGACAGGTGTCGCTCTTAGAATCACTGCACACTTCACTTATTTGGGCAGTCATGGGGCCAAAACTGACCAAATAACTCAAGTATGAACTCAGCCTTACAGGTCGATCTTAGTGTCAAGAAGAAGCACACTCCTTTTACACCGTCATCAGCTGATTCCAGATACAGTACCTTGCAAAAATATTCACCCCCTTGACTTTTTTCGTGTTTTGGTGTCTCACAACCTGGAATTAACATGCATTGTTTGAGGATTTGCTTAATTTAGTTTACAGAACATGCCCACAACTTTAAAGATGTTTGTTTTTTATTGTGAAGCAAACAACAAATAGGACAAAATAACAGAAAAAGTCAATGCTCATAACTATTCACCCCCCTAAAGTCAATACTTTGTAGAGCCACTTTTTGCGGCAATTACAGCTCCAAGTCGCTTTGGATAAGTCTCTATGAGCTTGCCACATTTTACCACCGGGATTTTTGCCCATTCCTCCTTGCAAAACTGCTCCAGCTCCTTCAAGTTGGATGGCTTACGTGAACAGCAATCTTTAAGTCTGACCACAGATTTTCTATTGGATTGAGATCTGGGCTTTGACTAGGCCATTACAACACATTTACATGTTTCCCCTTAAACCACTCCAGTGTTGCTTTAGTAGTGTGTTTGGGGTCATTGTCCTGTTGGAAGGTGAACAGAATATCCTTGTATTTAGCACCATCCCTCTTTTCCTCAACTCTGACCAGTTTCCCAGTCCTGGCTGCTGAAAAACATTGCCACAGCATGATGCTGCCACCACCATGTTTCACTGTGGGGATGGTGTTCTTTGGGTGATGTGATGTGTTGGGTTTGCGCCAGACAGCGTTTTCTTTGATGGACGAAAAGTTCAATTTTAGTCTCATCAGACCAGAGCACCTTTCTCCAAACATTTTGGGAGTCTCCCACATGCCTTTTTGCAAACTCACAACATGCCTTTTTGTTTTTTGGTGAAAGCAATGGCTTTCTTCTGGCCACTCTGCCAAAAAGCCCAACTCTATGGAGCATACGTCTTGTTGTCGTCCTATGTACAGATACTCCAGTCTCTGCTGTGGAACTCTGTAGCTCATCCAAGGTTACCTTAGGTCTCTGTGCTGCCTCTCTGATTAATGCCCTCCTTGCCCGGTCTGTGAGTTTTGGTGGGTGACCGTCTCTTGGCAGGTTTGCTGTTGTGCCATGTTCTTTCCATTTGTTAGATTTGATGGTGCTCCTGGGGATCATCAAAGATTTGGATATTTTTTTTATAACCTAAGGCTACATGCACACGACCGTTGGTGTTTTGCGGACCGCAAATCGCGGATCCGCAAAACACGGAAGCTGATCCAAGTTCCGTTCCGCATTTTGCGGAACGGAACGCGGCCCATTATAGAAATGCCTATTCTTGTCCGCAAAACGGACAAGAATAGGACATGCTATATTTTTTTTGCGGGGGCACGGAACGGAGCAATGGATGCGGACAGCACACGGAGTGCTGTCCGCATCTTTTGCGGCCCCATTGAAATGAATGGGTCAGCGGCCGAGCCGCGAAATATGCGGCTCGGACGCGGACCCAACAACGGTCGTGTGCATGTTACTTTTTGTTACAATGTTACTTTTATTGAAGCTTCGTTGAAATATTCAATCTTGATCATGTGACACCACCATGACCGGCT